>JAQPPZ010017186.1:0-528403 GCA_028583015.1 Wollemia nobilis
TATTTGAACATATACCTTACAAAAACACATTTGTTTAGAAAAATCTAGCATTTATTTTGCTATTTTACAATCATATTTTCTTTCATCCAGTACTTCAATATTGATAACAAGCTCCATCTTCTATCCAAGTGAGTACCTGGACCTACAAAAATGTAAAATATCAGCAATACCATGTCCTTGTAAAAAATATAACATCTATATTGCATATCAACAAGTATTGAAAGCATCATCAATACACAATATTAACACAAAACTACAGTTTTAACTCATTTTAAATTGCACAAACAATTGATCTAGAGAACTGTAGTATTAGAATTTGCAAAATGATGTTACAAGGATATCATGAAATTATGCATTTGTACCTTACTAGACATAAAAATTCTTGTTAATTTTATCAAAACACCCACCAAGGAGTATCATAGTATAATTTGGTTAACCTTTGACAAGAATTAACCAGATAAAATCAAGTGCTAACAATGATACAACACAATTTCAGAATCTCAATTCAAGATACTCACATACATCCTAATATGCATTTTAATTACAGAGCATCCACCCAAATGTCTTATGGATTATATCATTATGAAGAAGTCTCGTACCTTCTCCAATAATGGACACCAATCTATTCTCCAATTTTTTTTAGTGTTCTTCTATTTAATTAAGTTTGCTTCACATTCATAAGCTACTCTGAGTTTCATGATAGAAGACACAATACTTTTTTTTTATACCAAGAATATATATATTTATATATGCTTTAAATATATTTGTTTTTGTTTAAAATTGACAAAACTCATTAACATACTAATACATATAGTTTCTAGATTAGTGGCTTCGGATCTCAAAGTTGTTCTCCCTCATATTTTTCACCTATCGGTTCCCTAAATACATTGCCAGTTAGAGAGTCTATTGGAGAAACTACTCGAGAAGTGGATTGACCAGCTGCCTGAATTGTGTTTCCCTGTTCACGCTACCCCGAAGTCGCTGATTGCAATGGAAGAAGAAAACCATGTCTTATAAGTGCATCCATACAAGAAGTCAAGAATGCAACTTGGTATATATATTTTCCATTGCATAATTGTGAATTCTCTGCTTGCAAGGTTGTCCCTACTGTATCTCTCCAGTAGCGCATTTGTGTTAACTCCAATCGAATCCTCTTTCATTCTGAGATGGTGGATTCTTTCTCAGTCTCCAACTTAAACCATTGTTGTACCCATTTCTCTACTAACTTCAACTATTGAATTTCTAAGAGACAATTTTGTTTCTTCAATGCATCCACCTCATGTTGTGCTTTCCTCACAGGTTCCTATTCTCTTAGGCTAGATGGTCCAGCTCCTTTATCCAACTATTGGCACACACATATTTCAAAAGGTTCTTCCTCATTTATCTTCCTAGATGATTGTTCCTATTATACAACTTTAGTTGTTTCTCTATAGCTACTTTCCTCATTGGAATCTTCCTCTTGGCATTGCTTTTGAGTAGTCCACCAAATGTCATAGTCAGGGGTCATGCCTGCATAATCCTCCTTCAGTTTCCATATAGCCTTATTAGGTTATCAATATAGTGGTTCTATTGGTGGAGATATCATGATTGTTTGTACCTTGTATAAACCATGGATGGGTTTGGTATTTATTGTGTAATATCAAACTATCACAATACACAAGTAAATTGAAAATACTTGTATTGCATACTGGTACGTCCTATCAACCATCTTGTTTGTCTCACTCGAGTGATTTGAACACCATATTCTATACAAACTGGGCTCTCTCTCCAGGGTTTCCAAATAACATCATAAGAGTGTATATTCTCCCAAATACATGGAAATTGCTCTTTATTTCCCTCAAGTGGTCTGCGATTGGACCATTCATTTTTTTGTTACCATATCAACACATAGGGCATCTCTGGACCCATAAATTTTTGTGCATCATAAGGTAGCCCTTGGGATCTTGGTACCGCTATGTTCTCCCATGCTTAAACTTGTATTAAGGTGCTACAGTTTATTCCAGTTTTCATTGTTGTTATTAAATCAAACAACTTTTTGTAGGTTTGGGCTAGTAATATTGGTGCCCATGCATACACCATGGATTCTTCCATCATATCCTGCACGATCCCCACTAAACTCCAAGGAAATTTTGCACTTCTTGATTCAAGTAGAATGACACTCGATATGAGATCCATTATAACTGCATGTTTATGTGTCATTTTACCCTGCACATAGTGAAGTTCATGCTCTATACGCCCCCTATCGGTGTTCACATTTTTCCAATATGCTCTGAACACTCTTTCTAGAATATATCCTATTTCTTCTTCATTAGCAATGGTTACTAAATGACCTTCTATCGGTATTTGATATATTATGTATACATCCTTCAACATAATAGTTATTTCTCTAGTGGGTAACTGAAATATCCTTATATCAAGATCTCGTCTTTCTACTAGGGAAAACATGTAACATTTGTCTACGTGTATTGGCTCTATTCGAGCTGCTCCCTCAAATCCTACTTCTTTCAGCCATTGCTAATCACTTGCATCCATTCTATTCTTGCCATTCTGAAAGTTCGTACTCAAAGGATATCTTGCCCTAATGATATTTGATGGTCTAATTTCTAATATTTATGTATGATTATCGCTATCCATTTTGATATTTTTAGAAGCCATAACTCAAAGAGTATGTACGAACAGATCAGCTAGTAGGAGTAAAATAATTATGAGGTACACTATGATGTTTGTCCTCGAGATCACTAGTATTAATAGGGTAAACCCTAATATGAGCAATATGATATTCACTACCATGAATAGTGCTTAGGTTTTTTTTTTTTTGAAACTGAGAATAAATTCTACACTATTTACTCCATTCTGTAATTTTGGAGTTTTACTTCAGTTTTATTTGCTGGATAGTATTTCAAGGTCCATTTATTTTTGTAGATTCATAGATACATAAAAATGAATTATTGGGTTCTCCAATTATCAGGGGAGTAATATTATTTCTATGTGCATAGAACACGTCATCATACCCCATGTGTCCTTTCCTTAGTTGTAAACACGTCCTATCATCGACTCAATTAGAGTCTCTTTAAGTAGAATTGATTAGCTTCCCTGAAACCCTCATACCTCATTTTGTATGAGTACACTGGCCAAGAATTAGGTTCCATCCCATAAAAAAGAGGAAAATCACCAAATGTTCTACCAAGACCAGGTGAATGCATTGAATATGGGATACCCATAATAATGAATTAACCTTAGCAATGGTTATTCATAGATATTAGATATGATCCACTCCATATAGAAGGGATGTCTACGACAATAATATCACTATTGGGATAAAAATCTATGGAATATCCTCTTAAACATGATTACACAATCTTAAACCTCTTAGAGCATATTGGTACACTCTCCGTTTAGGCAACTAGCTTGTTGCTCACATTGATTTTATTACAATTGGACATTACTTGTCCCATACGGGTGTTTTCCTCCACATGTAAACCTAATTATTTAATGTAGAGAGTAGGGTCTATCTTGGTTTTTAGATCAAGATTAGTTTGACACTTTGAGAGTCCATTCCACAATGTAACCTCAACTGAACCATCGTGTGAGTTTATGAGATGAATTCAACTCCATGAGTTCCCTTATATGGAAAAATTTTATACAATACTTACCTAGGTCTAAAGCACTGCATGGGAATTCTTCTTAAGAAAGGTTTATGTTCCATTCAATAATAAGTGCATAATTTTTGAAAGCACGAGGATACAGAAACAAGAAAGGAAAGACTCCAAGCACGATGCAAAAAATGAAACTAAACTTAACGCTGAATCCTACGAATTAAAAATGCATGAAATGGAGAAAGCATGAATTGAAACCCAAATGAAATAACAGCCCTTCTCTTTTATTGATGTATTTCACAACTCGGTTACAATTTGCATCCTCCCTTTTAGGGGCGAGGAGCGTTAAATCCATCTCTTGGTTACATCCATGGATAGCCTTCCTTCTTTCGCGTGCCCACATGTAAGATGGGCGGACCAAAACGTCGCCGCCGCTTGTGTCTATGAATGTTGATTCCTGAATGCTCCTCCGATGTTTCGGTCCTGCATTCAAAGAAACAAAATATAATCAATAGCACCTACGGATAAAACAAAACATGCAATCCCCAAGCCTACGATAAATAGATGAGAAAAATGAATTAAAATAAGACTAAAATGAATCCAAATGTTCTAAAAATTTGATAGGGGCATCAGGACATCACCAGGAGGGCACTGCAAAAAGAACAGTCGAGAAATTCCTCGCCGATTTGAATTCGCTCCGGGGCGGGACGAATTCACCTGCAACAAAACGTCGAAAAGGTGCTGTCCCAAATGTCCAGCCTAGAGAGCTCCAAAAGACCTACAAACTTGGGGTTAGCTAATTGGGGGCATTTTGGGAAGACCCAGATGGTCGGATTTTCCCAATTTGACCTCCATCAATGGGAATCTGATGATGCTACCTGTAGGTTAGTAGAAGCGAGCAAAGATAGAAATATGGTCAAAATTATTCAAAACGAGACGAAATTTAAATGACAACCTATCTAAGCATCATAGAATAGAATGCAAAAAATGAAAATGATAGAAAGCAAAATCTACCACAAATTCCCAATCGTTCCTAAAAGGGGACGATTAGGCCTGCAGCAGTGTGGGGGCGCCCGGGCGGGCCGCCCACCGTTTAGGGCCTGATTTTGGCACCAATCCACTTGGGATGGGTCCAAAATATCTTACAAGGTGTTGTCGATGAATTGGGTGGTATTCTATGGCCAAATGTCAGGTTTTGGGCTCAATATTCGACCTTCCAATAGTCACCCAATGACCTCCTCTCTAAAAGAGATCAAGGATGTAGAAGGCGCAAATCGCACAAGGATGTATGGGGAAATAAAATGGCAGCACTTCGTTGCTCCAAATTGCTCTTACTATGTATATTTTGGGGTGAGGAAACTCATCAATTTATAGACCTGGAGGTCTCTTGAAATGGGCATGCAGAGGCGCCACTTGGCAATCATGCCTTCCCGGGGGGAGGGAAGATTCCCCCCTGAATTGGGACTTCATGACTGACCTTGCAAATGCCTCTAACGCTCAAAAATGCTCACCCATACTCCCATGCGATGAAGGAAGCATTGAGTGGTGGATCTGAGCTACCATTTGTCAAGATTTGACTTTTTTCCCGTCAAACCTACAATTCGCCCCACCCCGGAGCGAATTCAGAATTCGTCCCTGGGTGGGGCGAATCCCAGTTTGAATTCGTTCCAGGGTGGAACGGATATTGAGCAAAGTGCTTGAAGGTGCCAAAATGATTTTTGACCTTCCAAAACTATTGTGAGAGTGGTTAGGACCATTTTTTAACCTCTGGGGGCTGCCCTTGGGGCTGTGTGTGTCAAAGCGATCAGTGTTTGCAGTCACATAATCGGATTGGTGTTGTTTTGGTGTCTATAGATGCCCCTTTTTGGGATGCGTTGTGCAAGGCACAGCGCCAAGCAAAAATAGATAACCAAAGCACTAATGATTAGGGTTTCTTGGTAACCTAACCAAATTTTGATGCCCCAAGTATGGAAAGGGCATGCATTCTTGAATCCTTGCCTCTGACGAGCTAAGGAACTTCATTCAAGTGTTAACCTTGTTCAGTGAGGTGTTACTTGAACTTGGACATTGATCAGTCATGAATAGGCAAAGGGCGCAACCTTTTGTCTGTGGGAACCTTGAGTTCATGATTCATGAATGCCAAGTGATTTGATCAGGTTGTGATTGTTGCTTGTTTGCTGCCCCAAGTAGGAGTGTGATTGTCTTTGTCAATGATCCTTTGAATGCATGCCATTTCCTTGATTGGGTGTGTTTGTGTTGATTGGTGACTAAGTGTGACTACCCCCTCAAGCGACGAATCGATGAGGGAATGACCGACATGAGAAAAGCGATGAGTCACTTGACCCAAGATGACTTGGGTAAGGGTGCCTTCAGAGATTTATCTTTGAATTGTGTGTGGTTTTTTGACATTTAGACCTATTTTTGGTGGGTGTTAACCCTTTTGGCGATGTCGTTTTGGAGCTGAAATTGTCAAAAATTCGTCTTCCCGTGGAGCGGTCCGGCCATGGTGGCCTTCTTAGGGAGTAGGATGGTGATGATTTATAACCCCGATGTCTATTTTGGATGCCAAGAATGTCAGGCGTGAAGGCGCCTTCGTTCGGCAACTCTATTGCTATTTTTGGGTGGGTTTTGACCCTTTTGGGGACGTCGTTTGGGGATGAAATTCTCGAAGATCCATCTTCCCATGGAGCGGTCCGGCTATGGTAGCCTTCTTAGGGAGTAGGATAGTGAGGATTTGTGATCCCGAAGTCTATTTTGCATGCCCGAAATGTCAAGTGCAAAAGCACTCTCATTGGACATTTTATTGCTATTTTTGGTGCATTTTTGTGCATTTTTTTGTTGTTTTTGAAATTTGTGTGCTGAATTCGTTCCAGGGTGGGATGAATTCCTATGTAGTATTCATCCCAGGGTGGAACGAGCACTAACCAGAGTGCTCATTCTAGGGAGGAACGATTACAGGCTCAAAAAGCCTATTTAAAGGCCAAAACTAGGTTTTGGGCTCATTTGCACTTGTTTTTTTTGGTGATTTGGAGCTCTGAGGAGGAGGAGGTCAATTCTGTGAAGTGAAGCGCTACCAAATTTCTTTCAACACCATGAGTGCACAAACCGGATCGAGTGGCGGAGCCAAAGCGAGACCAGTAAAATGAACTCCCTCTTTATTATTTTACTTGTATTATATTTTGTTTATTTTTTTTTAAATAAACTACAATTGTGATTTGTTTAATTTTCTTTGTATCATGTTGCTTTTCAAGATTCTAATGCTGATAACCCTAAAACCGAGCCGAACACCAAATCCCAAGATTAGGTTAAAATTGACATTGAAGATGTAGTTAAAACCTAGGTGAGAACGGACTACCGATCAGGACGACGTCGCGAGATCAGTGGACAACGGTGCTGATACGATGCTTCGGGCATGGGGAGGAGTTGGGGGTGGATGGTCCAGTGGAGATGGCAGAGGTTGACTGCCAGATGGGCAAGATTCTGGTTCGATGGTGGTTTGAGAGGGGGGTGTTGGGAGTGAGGCACGCATTGCTTATGGGCCTCATTTCCAACATGCTGCTACCTGACTCATCAGGTGTGAGGTTCCCGTGGAACCTGTTGGATGTGGTCTATCGGCTGGTGGAGTGTTCGACACAGGAGCCTTTGATCATGAGATGGGGACAGACGCTACTGGCGCAGCTCTATGGGGAGCTATATGAGGTCCGCTACCAGAGGTGGAAGGGGATTAGCTACAGCTATCTATTGTAGAGTTGGGGTTGGCAGCACATAGCGGTGGAGAGACCATGGGGGTTACCGTGGATGATGCGGGTAGAGATGGTGGATAAGGATATCGGGTATGCGGCTCTGTGGCGGCGGTCTGAGGAGCAAGGACAGAGTCGACGGTGGGCAGGTGCCATAGGGCACTATGTCGATGCCTTCGCTGGGCTTACTCCGGGGGAGGTGTTCTGGCATCCCTATCGAGACTATCCAGCCTGGCTTGAGGCTGGAGAGTGGCTTCGATGGGTACATAGGGAGCGGTGGATGATTGGGCGGCATGGGACCGAGCAGGAGTTCTTCTCGTACAATCGGGTGACATGATAGTTTGGGGTGCGCTAGGGGTTGCCTGGTGAGCCCATGGTCTATCGGCACTAGGGGGACGAGAGGACTCTGGATCGACCGATCATCGTGCCACTAGGCAAGGATTTAGATGCGGTGATCGACGTCCCAGACGTGGATGACGTCGGGACTACCACAGAGTATGACCAGTGGTGGGTACTGTGGCGATGGCAGGGAGAGGGGCCACTGGGAGGCACAGAGGCAGCAACCATGGGTGGGGAGGGTGCCGAGGCACCGAGAGATGCTTGGGGAGCTCCTCGAGAGGATGTAGATATGGTGGAGGTGGAGGATGAGGATGTGGATTTGGGAGTTCTGGATCAGTCGAAGATGCAGGACATCATGGAGCAGTGGGAGCCAGAGCAGTCGCTATTCCAGATATGCCTATGCCTTAGGCGGAAGTGGAGGACATGGAGTCCAGGCTATGTGCTGAGATTGCACGGTTGGCGGAGCTACTGCGGAGGTGGGATGAGGAGTTGGGGGAAGCTTTGTAGGAGAGGGATATCCTGCGGGCTCAGCTGGCGGAGCGGGAGAGCGCATTCATTGCACACCATCGGGGGATGGGGACACCAACGATGCACAGGAGAGGGATCTCCTATGGATGCAGTTGGCGCAACGTGATGATGCAGTAGCTTACTACCATCGGTGGGAGGCAGAGTGGTTGTAGCGGGAGGCAGATTGGTCTCGACATTAGATGGATATGGAGGGAGAGATTATCCACCTCGGTGGGTGGTTACCTGAGCCCTCGAGAGGTGGGTCATCGCATTGGATGAGGGGTAGTGATACTGAGCAGTCAGCATCATCTCATCGTAGGTGATTGGATGAGGGAGGCGGTAGTAGGCATGATGCGGGGGGTAGCAGAAGCCGTCCTGAGGGGTCCCATAGGACCCACACCAAGGGGGTAGTTCCCGTCGCACCGATCCTGCGTGATCATGGTGGTCGATGCCTTAGGCTTGGGGGTTTTGAGATTTTGGATTTTGTTGCGGGGTCAGAGGACCAGCTCTTTGTAGCCTGTGGGCATTTTTGCTGATATATATATATATATAGACTTTATTTTGTTTATGCACATGTGATGATTTGATTTTATGCATGATGATTGATGAATATGGATGTATGCATGTTAAGTTATAGTGATGAATGCATATGTTGTGCTAAAATGTGAATGTTTGTAATTGATATGATATGCAAATGGAATAGATGAATTGAATTTGTGATGTTTGGTAGTCGCACCATAGATTGTTTAGAACTTTATGGCTTTTTGTCCTAGGCGATTGCTGCGGTGAATAGCTTTGTAGGCATACATGTTTTTTTTTTTTTTTTTGGTATGGCGAGACTAAAATATAGCAAGTTGGTTTCGAATGTAGTTAAGGGTTTTCTGAGACTCAGATGTTTTAACTAACTAGCCATGACTGTACTTTATCTCACAAGACTTTTTGAACAAGGTATGAATCCGACTTGTTTTGGACCAAGTTATTTCACATCCCTGTGTGTGCAATTGAGTTCATTTATGTGGTGTTTGTCAGGATACCGCCAGTGCCAGATAGGCTATCAACCAAACCTGTACTGAGGATCACCTGATTAGCTCCACTAACTCCTTTGTTGTGTTTAGTCAGATTAATCTGCGGTGCTATCGTGGGATACCATAAGCTAGCTCATCCACATGCAAACATTGATCTGTGCACAAGTTAATGTGACAGATATATCGTCATGCGGGAGGTTTACCACCAGTGACCGATAGGCTATCAACCAAACCGATACCGAGGTTTGCCTCATGACCTGTCGGAATGCTGAGAGTTCCAGGGATTCAAGTTCGACTCCCTTCTTTTCTTCAATTGTATTGGGATACTTGCTCTTTTGTAGTGATAAAAATCGTTGTTTATTTTTGTATTTTTTTTTTTTTTTGAGCAAGGGATTAGGATATGGAGTGATGAGAATCACTATTGTATGTGCTTTTCTTGAGGTATGCACTTTGGTTGTGATGTCAAATTTTTTGGAGTTTTGACATTTTGCAAATTGTTGATATTTTGCAACTTTTGAGAACTTGGGATTCTTGGGGAATTGGGTAGGGAGGATGCTTGTCCTTTTGCCAACTCTCAGCATTCTTGGGGTCATTCGCACAGGGGGATGAGCAAGATAGCCATTTCGCTTATGGTGACCTGGATTGCTTTGTAGGGTTCATCTTTCATTCACACAACTTGGGAATTTTGTTATATTTTAACTTGTGCTGGGATGCTACGTAACAAGGTATGATCCAAGTATAATTCTACCTGCGTAACATCTGTCTGACTTGGTACAGTATGTGGCTAGATAGCTAATGATGACTAAATGACAGAAACTCTTGATACATTAGAAACAACTGACTATGATGTGGGAGAATGACGTGAATGGTGGTTATGGGCGATGAACTATTGATAAAGCGAAGAATGTGGAAGATGATGGTTTTTGCCAAGTAATGACAGTCTATGGTGTTGCGACCTGTATGACCACAAATATGCAATGTATGCAACTATATATTTTTGTATTTTTGAGGGATTGATGTTTGTGAGTATGCAGATGAGATGCAAAAGAACTATGTACTGTTATGACGATGTTGCGTATGCATGGAAATGAGATGCAAATTTTTGTTATTTTTGATGATTTTATTGTTTTTGAATTTTTCTTGTTTTTGACCAAGCGATCAAGGAATCCTTGGAACTTTTGGGTTGACCAAGCGATTATGGGAATCCTTGGAGCTTTTGGGATTGACCAAGCGATTATGGGAATCCTTGGAGCTTTTTGGATTGACCAAGCGATTATAGGAATCCTTGGAGCTTTTTGGGGTTGACCAAGCGATTATGGGAATCCTTGGAGCATTTTTGGGTTGACCAAGCGATTATGGGAATCCTTGGAGCATTTTGGGTTGACCAAGGGATTATGGGAATCCTTGGAGCCTTTTGGGTTGACCAAGCGATTATGGAAATCCTTGGAGCTTTTTGGGTTGACCAAGCGATTATGGGAATCCTTGGAGCTTTTTGGGTTGACCAAGCGATTATGGGAATCCTTGGAGCTTTTGGGTTGACCAAGTGATTATGGGAATCCTTGGAGCTTTTTGGGTGGGCTATGGCTCCTTTAAATATGGAATGGCCGCAAATGACTGATGTTCAAGGGTTCTAGTTCCTTGATTCCGTCAAGAGAGGCTAGCCGGTATGTTCCAGGTCCTATTTTGCTATCAATTACATATGGACCTAACCAATTTGCCGTGAACTTGTCCCTTAGATGGGACGACAAACTAGAGTTCTGTTGGTTTTCTTTTAAGACCAAGTCACCAATCCGAAAGTCCCTCGGGTGAACTTTCATGTTGTATGCTTTCTTAAGTCGCTCTTGATAGATACGTAAATGCTCGAGAGCATTAACGCGTCATTCATCAAGCAACGTAAGCTGGTCTAACCGGGCCTGTCGCGTAGTGTCATCATCGATGAACTCTTGCATTGATATGCACAGGGAGGGAATCTCCAACTCGAGAGGCATGACTGCCTCGGAGCCATACACGAGCGAAAATGGAGTTGCCCCAATGGGCATCCGAATGCTAGTGCGATAAGCCCACAGGGCAAGTGGGATCTGAATGTGCCAATCCTTATGATTATCGATGACTATCTTTTTGAGGATGGCGACTAGCATTTTGTTTGACGCTTCTGCTTGCCCATTTGCCTGCGGATAATAGGGGGTCAAAAAACTATGCTGAATTTTGTACTTTGTGGTCAAAGCACGCACATATTTGTTTTTGAATGACGTCCCATTATCCGAGATTATCTTGGATGGAATACCAAAATGACATATGATGTTATGCAAAAGGAACTCCACAATGCGGGGTCCAGTCGTAGAGGTTAGCGGAACCGCTTCCACCCACTTGGTGAAATACTCTATGGCCGTTATGATAAATGTGTGACGGCTGGACGACGTAGGGGAGATCTTTTCGATGAGATCTAAGCCCCACTGTGAAAATGGCCAAGCCGATTGGATCGGCTGCAAGGCCTGGGAAGGTACGTGTGTCAAATTAGCATGATGTTGACACTTCATGCACTTTCGCACATATGCACAACAATATCGCTCTAAATATGGCCAATAATAGCCCATGCAAAGAATGCACTTTGCGATGGCCATACCACTGAAGTGGCCACCGCATGTACCATCGTGCGCTTGGGCGATCGCCCAAGTGGACTCTTGCTGGTCCAAGCAACGAAGGAGGATTCCTTCATAGCTACGACGGTACAAAATGTCTCCTAACAAGACATGCTTTGCCACTTTTTGCTTGAATGCGCATTTTGCGGCATGCGTCAATCCAAGCGGGAGGTTACCTAACTTGAGGTAGTCCCTGACGGGTGCATACCAATCCTGCTGATCGAAAACCTCGATAGTCTGAACAGCCGATCCCTCTTGAAGTTCATCCCTAGCAAAAGCTGATCGGGAGAGAGCTTGTAAGAATAGCGTGGTATTGCTATTAATGGGAGTAGGGGAGAACAAGGACCCCCAGTTGGCATGATTCAAATGATCATGGATTCGAGAGAACCTGTCCATGGACGGCTCAATCTGGATCGAGTGGATCCCTGGCGTTAAATCAGAGCTTGCTCGCTCCATCGCTGATTGCGATAATGTTTTGACTTGAATGGTTGTCATTTCACCAGAAATGTCTTGCGGGATTAAGGACCCTAAGGAGGCCATAGTGTCCACAAAATGATTCGATGATCGAGGGAGTGCCTCGATGTCGTACCATTCAAGCTTTGCCAGGAATTTGTCCACAAGGGCTTTGTAGGCCTGCAGAACTGGGCATTTGCATTGGAATACCCCTTTGACTTGGTTGACGATTAACAACGAATCACCAAAGATGTTCAATCATTTAATGTTCATGGTGATTGTTGTCTGAAGACCTATGAGCAAGGCTTCATACTCTGCATTATTGTTGGTGCACGGGAAATTTAATTTAAATGACAGGGGCATTGGAGTGCCCTACGGTGTGAAGAATACTATTCCCATGCCACCACCTTGCTCACATTTAGAACCATCAAAAAATAGGGTTATGTCGGCCTGTGACTCAGGCTCGTCAGAATCTGGTGATTCTGATACATGGAAGACCCCATCATCGGGTAGTTCTATGACCAGAGGCTGATCGTCTTCGAGAGGAGCCTCTGCTAGTTGATCGGCTATGACCTGACCTTTTATGGATTTTTGTCCGATAAATTCTATGTCAAATTCCGTCAACAACATGATCCATTTCGCCGTGTGGCTACTATGATAAGTACGACTCATCATGTACCGCAATGGATTCTCCTTAGACACAACATACGTCTTGTTGCTCAGCATGTAATGGCATAACTTTTTGGTAGCAAACACCACTGCCAAGCAGAGTTTTTCAACGTATGCATAGTTAAGTTCATAGCTGACCAGGGTGCGGCTAAGATAGTAAGTAGCCTGTTCTCTGTGAAGTTCATTCTTCCGGGCTAACATGGCTCCCAGTGCCACCTCAGTAGCTGAGATGTATAAGTAGAATGACACTCCTGGTCTAGGTGGTGCCAATACTGGTGGTGAAGCCAAGTATTGTTTGATGTCATCAAAGGTTGACTGGCACTCGTCATCCCAGTGAAATGCTACCCCCTTGTGCAACAACTTGTTCATTGGTCGGCACTTGTCAGATAGCTGCGCTATGAAGCGCTTGATCGATGCGACCTTTCCCTGTAGGCTTCTGAGCTGCTTGATGGTAGTTGGGGGAAGCATTTCAAGGATTGCCTTGACTTTGTTTGGGTCCACCTCGATGCCACATTTTGAGACTATGAAACCCAAGAGATTTCCAGATGTGATGCCAAAAATGCACTTCTTGGGATTCAATCTGACTTTATGCTCCATGAGGCGATCGAGGATCTTGCTTAAGTCACCGAGATGATCTGGGCACAAAAGAGATTTGGCCAACAAATCATCCATGTAATCTTCCAAAGTCTTGTGCATGTAGTCATGGAAGATGTATGTCATGGCACGTTGGTAGGTGGCGCCAGCATTTTTAAGGCCAAAAGGCATGACCTTATAACAAAATGTTCCCCAAGGCATTGTGAACGCCATTTTTAGCTGGTCCTCGGGATTGATACAAATCTGATTGTATCCCGAGAAACCATCCATGAGGGAAAGCATTTCGTGACCCGCTGTAGCATCTACCAATGCATCGATGCTCGGCAAGGGAAAATCATCCTTAGGACTCGCTTTGTTTAGATCTCAAAAATCAGTGCATATGTGAATCCTCCCATCAAGCTTTTTGACGGGCACCATGTTGGACAGCCATGGCGGATAATCCACGCAGATGACAAACTGTGCATCCAACAACTTTTGCAATTCATCTTTGACCATCAAGGCCATTGTTGGGTGCATCTTACGTAGTTTTTGCTTAACTGGCTTGACTGTCGGATCAAGCATTAGATTATGCGTGACTAGCTATGGGTCTAGTCCCGACATGTCTTTGTATGACCATGCAAAAACCTCCTTCTTCTCTTTGAGAAGGGCAATGTAGTCGGCTCGCTCTTTGGGGGATAGACTTACCCCTAGCTTGATAATCTATGGATTCATTGGGTCTGAGCCGATGCCTACGTCAGTCGTCTCCTCGACTGACATGTGGGATCCGTCTTCCAACTGATGTGGAGTTGGGATCAAGTGGATATCATTTGCTGAGTTTAGATCATCGTTAGGAACCTCGGGTCCCTCTTCAGCATGGAAGATATCCTGAGTTGGCCCAGGGGTAAAATGAAGCATCTCACCGAAAGGCCAGTACTCGGATGGGGATGGAGGGGAATTGACGCGATCCCAGTCGATGGCATCTATGTCTAGATACAATGACTATGTTGGATCGGCCGGATTGTGGATGGGGGCGGTTAAATCAATGGAGATCATGTTGATGAAATGATTTTGGTCTCCATTACCATGGGTGTGGGTGCTCGGACATCCTGGATGCTCTCTATGCTCTGGATCTGGCTCTAGAGGGACGGGCACGAATGGATCGGCCCTATGTGCGGATAAGAAGACAGGGTCTGCCCTCGACACTGATGGCACTATAGGGTCTCTGGGCGGAAGGTATGCTTCGTATGCCCAGAGTAGCGGATCCAACACTTGGTCCCACCATGTTGGGTCTACGTACCACTCATGCCCAAGCCTTATGTTTAATTGTTCGAACATGTCGTTAATCTCCAAGGGGTATGGTCGCCGCATTTGTCGCATGTGATTAAGATATGCCATCTCAGTTTCGTCTTCATAATCACTATCGGAGATCCAAAGGCCTTCGTTGGCTTCGACTGCTTGTGGCATTAAAGGCTCGCCTTGCTCAAGTAAATTGATCTGGCCCCCTCTAGGTTGTTCCGCTCTCTACGGGGGAACTTGATTTCCTTGGAGTGGCGCTTGCTCGATGGGAGCATCCAAGGGGAACATTGTCAAGAGGCTTTCTTGATAATCATCCATGGGGATCACCTGTGAGTGATTGCTATCTGATTCGAAGGGGTCCCATGGTGCTACCTCATATTCCAATTCATCTTTTGAGGACCCTTCTTGCCATTGTCTAGACCCTCCCTAAAAATGAGCTCTCGAGCTCTCTCCTCTCTCGAGCGAAGGGAAGGGATTGCTAGGGCCAACAAGGTTGATTGCCATTAATGGGAGATAATCCCTCAATGTATATGTGGTATTAGGGTTGGCATATGGATTTGATGCCAATCCCCCCTTGTTGCCTATCCCTAGGCCTTGCATGTCCTCTACCAAGATGTCCAAGGGCAGGGGGTGGTTGAACCCTACTCCGGACTTGTCATACGGCATTTGGTATCTTGGTTGGCAAAGAACACGTATCCCTTGCTCATATCCGCCTAACCCATATCCGTGCCAATTGCATTGGCCAAGGTATCTCAGAGCAAAGTCTGGGTTAGACAAATAATTGACATTTTCAGCAAAAGGCTCTTCATCCTCGTCCTCTTGCGTGCATGGTGCAATGCCATGATCAAGGCCCCCATACACAAAATTTGTCCCGGTTCGACGGGTAGCCTAGGGGAACAATAGTGCCAATGGGAAGGCGAGGTCTCCCCATGTCCCGCATGGACTCTAGTGCGGGTGTTGCTACAATATTCCACACCAGATACTCCCCTAGGCCCGTATTGGCCATTTCAACGTTGATCGTTGGCGGTTGAGGGGGAGGGAATGGAAGTTCTCCTTGAGTCCACTCCATGTCGGGTGGACTAGGAGCCTCGACTTCCATCCGGCTAGGCATCTCCTCAGTAGAGATAGTTGATACTGATGGCAGTGTCTCTTCCAAAGGTTTTGCCTCTTCCAGGGGTTTCTTCCCTTTGTCCTTCTGTTTGGCCCCCAAATATGGTGTCGTTGGTGGAGGACCAGATGATGAAGATGAACCCAGCTGGGGTTGTGAAGAACTTGCTAACGGGGATGCCTATGGAATCGGACCCTGTTTAGATGGATTTAACTAGAAGTCCAAATGCGTCGATGGTAGGGTCGATTGCGGCATCAGCTACACCGCATTACAATATTTGAAGGGTTCTAAGTCCGTCGGGACTACATGCACCTCCCCTTCAAATGTATACTTTAAACATTGGTGAGCTATCGAAGGGACACACTTCATGTCCCTGATCCATGGCTGGCCCAAAAAGATGTTGTAGGCCATCTCACCTTCCAAGACGTGGCACAATGTGGGTATGGTCTTTTGTCCCACTTGGATTGGTAGGACTATTGTGCCAACTGTCGAGCAGATTGCATCATTGAATGCTCGCAGAGTGTAGGTGGAAGTTGTGATGTGAGATGCGGGCAACTTCAGATGCTTGAGAGCCATAGTTGTGATGATGTTGCTGGACGAGCCAGTGTCTATCAACACCCTCTTGTATGGGATCCCGTTGACCCATGCGATAACGTGCAGGGGTGGATCCGCCATGTCATCAGTCATTGATCTCAATTCGTCTTCCCGAAATGTGATGACCGGCTCAGTGCATCATTTTACATGCCCCACAAAGTTGTTGAAAGAATTTGTCTCGTGGGGCTGCAACTCGATGGCTTTCAAAATATCCATTAGAGCTTCTCGATGGGGTATAGATTGTTGTATAAGCTCGTATATGGAGAGCCTAGCCGATGTGGTCCTCAAACTCTGAGTGAGTTTGGTCCAAAGTGTGGCCACCGGCTTAGGCGGAGGAGGTTGTGCAAGGTGTTGTTGTGGTTGCGATGTTGTGGGCACCTCTCCTGCAGCTGTCGTAGGAGCATTCATGCTCGGATACCTCCTGTTTCGAGTCACTATACTTATCATCCCTACATACCCCCACATGGGGCAGTTCTATGTGACCTCGTTAACTTGTAGGGTCTTTTCCTATGGAGCATGAGTAGGCAAGGGGTCTTTGAAGACCTCCATTTGTTGATTGCTTGGTGCGACGGGATTATCCACCGCTAGTGTCTTGTTATCAATCAGGTCTTGCACCAAGCCCTTAAATTTCCAATAGGCATTTAGGTCATGTCCCTGCCGCCTATGGAACCTACAGTACAAGTCCTCTCTATACCCCTTAGGCTTGGGTGCATTGGGATCTATAGTCTGAATCTCTGGTAGGTTAATCAGGTTTGCCGCTAACAAGCGGTCAAACAAGGAGTCCCTGGACTCTGTGTAGGGTGTGAATTGTCGCCTAGGGCGACGCTATTGATTCTGCTCTTGCCTCTGATTTTCTCTATCATAGTTGTTGGGAGGCACTGCTTGATAATTAGCCTTTTGAGGCTGAGTTGCTTGCACAAGTTTAGGGACGTTGATTGCAACTTGGTTAACCACAGTGGGTTTTTGTTGCGTGGTCCCAGCTTTAGTGTTTTTAGTCCACTCTTTTTTCTTAGGCTTGGCTATCTCGCCATCCTGTATTTTGATCTCTTCAATAATTTTGGCTTGTGCCAGAGCTTCTTCTAGGGTTGCATATTGCTGTAGCTACAATAGCATAGAGATCGATCTCAAACAACTTTTGGAGAACATCTGAGTGAGGTCGAACATAGGAGGGAGGTAGGGTAGCTTCGAGAGCAATGTCCTCCATCGATTCCCGTAGGCCGCCATGGTCTCCTCCTCATACTACCTGAGGCTGGCTAAGTCACTTAGTGATGCCTTCTTCTTGGTATTGAAGGTGAAGCGTTCGAGGAACGCATCCACTAACTGATCTAAATTGTTAATGTTGTGCTTTGGTAACTGAGTAAACCAATCCGAGGCAGGGCCTATGAATGTGGTTATGAATGTTCTCAATAACAAAGCATCATTGTCCTGAATGCCGAAGCATTGGCTCAGGAACCTCGTCACATGCTCTTGGGCATCCTCCTCACCTCTAAAGGTTGCCAACCGAGGCAGCTTAAAGTGCTCAGGATAAGGAGGTGTTGGCATTGACGGATGCACAGGATGACTGCGGAGCTGGCGTAAAGTGGGCTTTTGAGGCCCAGAAGTTTTGGTTTCCATAGACTCTAGATGCTCTAGCAGCGCTTTGTATGCATCGGAAGATTTAATCTCTTCCTCTTTGGTTTGCTCCCGTTGTGGGTTGTGGGAGACTTGAGGCCTCTGAAGGGGAGGCCGGATGGCGACTCCTCCGCCTAGGTAGGGCATTTCGGCCTGCTCATCTTCTTGCTCATATTCCTTGTAAGCTTCCTGAGGAGTCTTTGGATGGGACCTATGACCCTGGGTGGGTCCCCGTGGAGGGTACCCATCGTTGTTTCGAGGGAGTGGCCTCCCGCTCAGGTCTAGGAGGTCTCGGAGGCAGCACTTGGTAAGGTCGCGGAGACCTATCTCGCACCAAGGGATTATGCCTCTCATATGGTTTCGCCCTTTGGGTGCGTGGGGTTGGGACCCTCTCAAGCACCGGGTTATGTAGCAGCTCATCTATTTGGCGCCTAATGCGCTCTTTGCTAAGGCGATATAAATGCTCTAGCTATTGTTGATCTTGCTCAAGCCGCGTGATCTGTGCTTGGCGGGCGGCATGTCTGGCGACTGCCAGGTCGATTTGTTTCGCCATATTGAGCCTAGGAGGCCTAGATGCCTCTCCTATGTACTTACCTCAGTCATGGTGATCCGAGATCTCAATAGGTCGCTTCCCTCTATCGAGGTTGGCGACATTTACCCGAGGCTCTGGCCTCAGTGGGTGATCATGGTATCTAGCTGGTGCGGAGGCGCATGGCCCCCGCTCTGTATATTGCTCTTGAGGAATGTAATCATCTTCCTCGTGTTCCCTTTCATATGTGTGAAAGGGGCGGGTAGAGTTGGCTCGCCCGGTTTGAAGAGCCTTACGCTCTGGATTTTGTCTATTGGTTCTAACAGTGATGGGGGGCAAAGGGGGGAGGCCATCATCATGTGGCCTCTCCTCATGGAAACTATGTCGCTCTAGCACTTCATCGCGTGGTGGCCACTCATATCGAGCTTCTAAGGGAGATTTCTTGTCTATGTTGAGTGCCACATGTAAAGACTCCTCCTAAAAGGGACTATGATGAATGGGCGTGTCCCTCAAAGGGGTGTCCCTATAGTTCCATCTTGACATGGACTGATGCGGACTCTCTTGCGGGTCGGGCCGCCAAGGCGGTATGACCAAGTCCTTGGTGCTGTAGCGGAGGCGACTTGTGCCCCCTTGTACACTTTCCGTAGCTTCCGCCCTTGATTGGGCTTGGCTACGTGTGTACACCATGGTGGTGCTTTCCTACAAGCTATGTAGATTTTTATCTCTTTTATGATTTTTTATGCTACACTAAACAAAAAAAAGGAGCACACACATACACAAACAGTGATTATCTCATTTAAATATTGAGAGTGTGTCCTAAACCTGGTTTAGTGTGTTTTGATTTTTTTTTGTTTTCTTTTTGTTTTTGTTTTTTTTGTTTTTGGTTTTGAAGGTTTTTAAAGAACGTTTAAATGCAAAATGAGGGCTCTTATGACTCCCAAAATTGGTCGCCCCTTCGATATACCATTGCTAGGCCGATATACCAACCTCTCTATATACCCGCCCTTACGTGAGGGAAACTATAGGTACGTGAGAGCAGATGGTACGTGGAACGTAGGTGGTACGGAAGGGGAATCGCCCTGTTTATGACACCTACCATAGAAGACTTATCCTCGTGCACTGGGAATCACCCCAACTACACTCGGTCAGCTTTCATCAAGATTTACGTCTAGCAACAGTTGCGATCGGGGTAATGGATGCAAAATTCAAGCCAAGGTGGTGATGAAATCCACCGTTGGTCTTGATCAAGGGCTGGGGTTTTACGACCAGCGCCTTGGTTTTTAAGTTGCCACGTGGTGTGTGGGGTTATTTTTATTTTGCAAAAGGAAACAAGCAAACAACAAAAAGAAAAACTTTCCCTAAGCAAACAAATAATCCAAAATAGAAACACTGAACAGAAGATGACAAAAAAATGCAGAATCCTTACCTCTTCTCTGCCCGCATCTATCGGTCCTGAGTTTCTACCTGGAAACTTCATAGACTAGAATTCATCCCGAGGTGGAACGAATTACAGGACTATATTTGTCCCATGGGTGGGGTGCATTCCAATTCGTCCCCGGGTGAGACGAATTACGGCTACGTGTTCGCCACACACTTGGAACGAACAACGATCCGCGCATATCAAAAAAAGGTACCTGCAAGCAAGGCAAATTTTGATCAAATTTCTGATCCAAAAAGGTAGAGGATAGGGTCCCACCGTGATCACCACTAGAAGCACGAGGATACGAAAACAAGAAAGGAAAGACTCCAAGCACGATGCAAAAAATGAAACTAAACTTAACGCTGAATCCTACGAATTAAAAATGCATGAAATGGAGAAAGCATGAATTGAAACCCAAATGAAATAATAGCCCTTCTCTTTTATTGATGTATTTCACAACTCGGTTACAATTTGCATCCTCCCTTTTTAGGGGCGAGGAGCGTTAAATCCATCTCTTGGTTACATCCATGGATAGCCTTCCTTCTTCCGCGTGCCCACATGTAAGATGGGCGGACCAAAACGTCGTCGCCACTTGTGTCTATGAATGTTGATTCCTGAATGCTCCTCCGATGTTTCGGTCCTGCGTTCAAAGAAACAAAAGATAATCAATAGCACCTGCGGATAAAACGAAACATGCAATCCCCAAGCCTACGATAAATAGATGAGAAAAATGAATTAAACTAAGACTAAAATGAATCCAAATGTTCTAAAAATTTGATAGGGGCATCAGAACATCACCAAGAGGACACTGCAAAAAGAACAGTCAGGAAATTCCTCGCCGATTTGAATTCGCTCCGGGGCAGGACGAATTCACCTGCAACAAAACGCCGAAAATGTGTTGTCCCAAATGTCCAGCCTAGAGAGCTCCAAAAGACCTGCAAACTTGGGGTTAGCTAATTGGGGGCATTTTGGGAAGACCCAGATGGTCGGATTTTCCCAATTTGACCTTCGTCAATGGGAATCTGACAATGCTACCCGAGGGTAAAAAAAAAAAAAAAAAAAAAAAAAAAAAAAAAAAATATAAAAAAAAAAAAAAAAAAAAAAATGACAACCTATCTAAGCATCATAGAATAGAATGCAAAAAATGAAAATGATAGAAAGAAAAATCTGCCACAAATTCCCAATCGTTCCTAAAAGGGGACGATTAGGCCTGTAGCAGTGTGGGGGCGCCCGGGCGGGCCGCCCACCGTTTAGGGCCTGATTTTGGCACCAATCCACTTGGGATGGGTCCAAAATCCCTTACAAGGTGTTGTCGATGAATTGGGTGGTATTCTATGGCCAAATGTCGGGTTTTGGGCTCAATATTCGACCTTCCAATAGTCACCCAATGACCTCCTCTCTAAAAGAGATCAAGGATGTAGAAGGCACAAATCGCACAAGGATGTATGGGGAAATAAAATGGCAGCACTTCGTTGCTCCAAATTTCTCTTACTCTGTATATTTTGGGATGAGGAAACTCATCAATTTATAGACCTGGAGGTCTCTTGGGATGAGCATGCAGAGGCGCCACATGGCAACCATGCCCTTCCAGGGGAGGGAAGATTCCTCCCCGAATTGGGGCTTCATGACTGACCTTGCAAAAGCCTCTAACGCTCGAAAATGCTCACCCATGCTCCCATGAACTGAAGGAGGCGTTAGGTGGTGGATCCGAGCTGCCATTTGTCAAGATTTGACTTTTTGCCCATCAAACCTGCAATTCGCCCCACCCTAGAGCGAATTGGGAATTCGTCCCTGGGTGGGGCGAATCCCAATTAGAATTCATCCCTGGGTGGAACGAATATTGAGCAAAGTTCCTAAAGGTGCCAAAATGATTTTTGACCTTCCAAAACTATTGTGAGAGTGGTTAGGACCACTGTTTAACCTCTAGGGGCTGCCCTTGGGGCTGTGTGTGCCAATGCGATCAGTGTTTGTAGTCACATAATCGGATTGGTGCTGTTTTGGTGTCTACAATTTTTATATTAGCATAAATCTAGTTATCCCATCATAATAGTTCTCGTAATTCAACATACATGTAATCAGGGTTGTATGTGAATAGGTACATCGTTCATGAATAGTTATCTCATAACATTAAATAAAGTTAAACTATTTTATTTGATTCATTAACACATTTAAGTAAGCATACATCCTTTAAATGAGATTATTATTTGAGCAACTCTATCTACTATATCATTCATCATTACCCATCATATTCCAAAAGTAAATGACATAACTGCATTACATTAAATTATAAGCATATTATAAATTGAGCATGCATTTCTAACATCCATATATCATTAACCTATTGAATATTTAACATCCATTCTATCATTTTTGGTTACACTTAATTACAATGCATGAAAATAAAGATTACATTAAGCATCTAATATTTCATTAACATGTATTATTTTCATAAATAAATAAGCAAACCATAAATTATTGACACAAATATTTATCCTAGGAACCCTCATGGGGAATAAACACAACCTCCAAAAATATGATTTTTTGTCATATTCATAAACTCAAGATTAAATATGTTATAAGTATATAGGATCTCGACGGACCCTTTTTCTCAGTATCCAACTCAAGGAATACTAGTATTCCTTTGCACATACATGATGCAAATAAGGCTTTATTTAACTCCTTTCTCTAAGACATCATGTTAATATTAGGATCATTTCCATACCAAGGAGGTAAACATCTA
Source organism: Wollemia nobilis (assembly GCA_028583015.1). Classification (NCBI taxonomy): domain Eukaryota; kingdom Viridiplantae; phylum Streptophyta; class Pinopsida; order Araucariales; family Araucariaceae; genus Wollemia; species Wollemia nobilis. Next base: position 22,840 of record JAQPPZ010017186.1, read on the forward strand.
CTCCATAATTAAGGATGCATTTACTGAATCAACTGATTCCTTTCTCTGAATCGTCTTAGGATTTTTAACATCTTGTGTAAATTTATGATATTCATTGGTTCCATATTTTCGGAGATGACTCTTTGATGCTAGAGTACCTTATAATGAATTCCAAATTATTTCGTTCAAGCTGGTAAACATTCAATATTCATTTCATAAATTAAATTCCCATACCCTTGATTCATGAATACACCATAATTTGATCCAGTTAACTAATTTTCATAGTTATAACCCATTTACATACCCCATGTTTACACATTTTGCTACCAATTTATTATATTATAAGGCTATTTCTTCCAATTTGTCATGTTGAATAACTTCAACTAAACTTTGTCCTATTAAATAACTTCTACTAAAATTTCACCTTAGTAAAGGTACAACTCCTTTAGTAATATTAATAAAAATTATTCTTGTTTTTATCATTTTTATGGGAATTAGTCCTTTCTTAATTCAAATAATCCCCACTAAAAATTAATTTAAAAAGGTATTAACTACTTATCAAATCTTCACCAAAAAATCAGTTAAAAAATTATCTAATATTACTATTAAAGAGTAGGCAACATAAGTTACTCTTCCTAGACCCTCGATTATATATCTAATACAAGGGTGGTTACTCGATCGGTATACTAACGACTGACCATTAACGGTCAAGTTATCTCAACTAGAGGCTTTTAGCTTTTGTAGTTAGCCCCTCTGCTTTCTAAACCAAGTACCATTGAATGTATTTTACGTTGCATAATCATATCTAGGTAACTGGAGGTCAATAAGTAAATTGAGGAGTCATAGTGCTTATAAATGAAACTACTGGGTTTAAATGAGGTACCATGATTGAATTATGATCCAAAAGTATATTAGGTGTGTTGAGTGTTAAGTACATTGCTCTTCATCTTGACACATCAACTATGTGAGGCTCAATATTATAACATAGGACATTCCTAACTATACCATATATCTGCAGGACAGAGACAAGGGGAATGGAAGCTGGGTCGGCCTCTACCAGCACCCATGGCATTTACCATTACACCACAACAAGCAAATAATTGTGTGAGCTTATGATATGAATTCAACTTCATGAGTTCCCTTATATGGCAAAATTTTATACAATACTTACCTAGGTCTAAAGCACTATATGGGAATTCTTCTTAAGCAAGTTTTATGTTCCATTCAAGAATAAGTGCATAATGTTTATATTAGCATAAATCTAGTTATCCCCTCATAGTAGTTCTTGTAATTAAACATATATGTAATCAGGGTTGTATGTGAATAGGTACATCGTTCATGAATAGTTATCCCATAAAATTAAAGAAATTTAAACCATTTTATTTGATTGATTAACACATTTAAGTAAGCATACATCCTTTAAATGAGATTATTATTTGAGCAACTCTATCTACTATATCATTCATCATTACCCATCATATTCCAAAAGTAAATGACATAACTGCATTACATTAAATTATAAGCATATTATAAATTTAGCATGCATTTCTAACATCCATACATCATTAACCTATTGAAAATTTAACATCCATTCTATCATGTTTGGTTATACTTAATTACAATGCATGAAAATAAACATTACATCAAGCATCTAATATTTCATTAACATATATTATTTTCAGAAATAAATAAGCAAACCATAAATTATTGACACAAATATTTATCCTAGGAACCCTCATGGGGAATAAACACAACCTCCAAAAATATGATTTTTCGTCATATTCATAAACTCAAGATTAAATATGTTATAAGTATATAGGATCTCGACGGACCCTTTTTCTCAGTATACAACTCAAGGAATACTAGTATTCCTTTGCACATACATGATGCAAATAAGGCTTTATTTAACTCCTTTCTCTAAGACATCATGTTAATATTAGGATCATTTCCATACCAAGGAGGTAAACATCTACTCCATAATTAAGGATGCATTTAAGGAATCAAATGATTTCTTTCTCTGAATCGTCTTAGGATTTTTAACATCTTGTGTAAATATATGATATTCATCGGTTCCATATTTTCGGAGATGACTCTTTGATGCTAGAGTACCTTAGAATGAATTCCAAATTATTTAGTTCAAGCTGGTAAACATTCAATATTCATTTCATAAATTAAATTCCCATACCCTTGATTCATGAATACACCATAATTTGATCTAGTTAACTAATTTTCATAGTTATAACCCATTTACATACCCCATGTTTACACATTTTGCTACCAATTTATTATATTATAAGGCTATTTCTTCCAATTTGTCATGTTGAATAACTTCAACTAAACTTTGTCCTATTAAATAACTTATACTAAAATTTCACCTTATTAAAGGTACAACTCCTTTAGTAATATTAATAAAAATTATTCTTGTTTTTATCATTTTATGGGAATTAGTTCTTTCTTAATTCAAATAATCCGCACTAAAAATTAAGTTAAAAAGGTATTAACTCTTATCAAATCTTCACCAAAAATTTAGTTAAAAAATTATCTAATATTACTATGAAAGTGTGGGCAACATAAGTTACTCTTCCTAGACCCTCGATTATATATCTAATAAAAGGGTGGTTACTCGATCGGTATACTAATGACTGACCATTAACGGACAAGTTATCTCAACTAGAGGCTTTTAGGTTTTGTAGTCAGCCCCTCTGCTTTCTAAACCAAGTACCACTGAATGTATTTTATGCTGCATAATCATATCTAGGTAACTGGAGGTCAATAAGTAAATTGAGGAGTCATAGTGCTTAAAAATGAAACTACTGGGTTTAAATGAGGTACCATGATTGAATTATGATCCAAAAGCATATTAGGTGTGTTGAGTGTTAAGTACATTGCTCTTCATCTTGACACATCAACTATGTGAGGCTCAATATTATAACATAGGACATTCCTAACTATACCATATATCTCAGAGGATGGATACAAGGGGAATGGAACCTATGTCGGCCTCTACCAGAACCCAAGGCATTTACCATTGCACCACAATAAGCAGATAATCGTGTGAGCTTATGAGATGAATTCAACTTCATGAGTTCCCTTATATCACAAAATTTTATGCAATACTTACCTAGGTCTGAAGCACTACATGGGAATTCTTCTTAATCAAGGTTTATGTTCCATTCAAGAATAAGTGCATAATGTTTATATTAGCATAAATCTAGTTATCCCTTCATAATAGTTCTCATAATTCAACATATATGTAATCAGGGTTGTATGTGAATAGGTACATAGTTCATGAATAGTTATCCCATAACATTAAAGAAAGTTAAAGCATTTTATTTGATTCATTAACACATTTAAGTAAGCATACATCCTTTAAATGAGATTATTATTTGAGCAACTCTATCTACTATATCATTCATCATTACCCTTCATATTCCAAAAGTAAATGACATAACTGCATTACATTAAATTATAAGCATATTAGAAATTGAGCATGCATTTCTAACATCCATATATCATTAACCTATTGAAGATTTAACATCCATTCTATCATGTTTGGTTATACTTAATTGCAGTGCATGAAAATAAACATTATATTAAGCATCTAATATTTCATTAACATATATTATTTTAATAAATAAATAAGCAAACCATAAATTATTGACACAAATATTTATCCTAGGAACCCTCATGGGGAATAAACACAACCTCCAAAAATATGATTTTTCGTCATATTCATAAACTCAAGATTAAATATGTTATAAGTATATAGGATCTTGACAGACCCTTTTTCTCAGTATACAACTCAAGGAATACTAGTATTCCTTTGCACATACATGATGCAAATAAGGCTTTATTTAACTCCTTTCTCTAAGACATCATGTTAATATTAGGATATTTTCCATACCAAGGAGGTAAACATCTACTCCATAATTAAGGATGCATTTAAGGAATCAACTGATTCCTTTCTCTGAATCATCTTAGGATTTTTAACATCTTGTGTAAATTTATGATATTCATTGGTTCCATATTTTCGGAGATGACTCTTTGATGCTAGAGTACCTTAGAATGAATTCCAAATTATTTCGTTCAAGCTGGTAAACATTCAATATTCATTTCATAAATTAAATTCCCATACCCTTGATTCATGAATACACCATAATTTGACCCAGTTAACTAATTTTCATAGTTATAACACATTTACATATCCCATGTTTACACCTTTTGCTACTAATTTATTATATTATAAGGCTATTTCTTCATGTTGAATAACTTCAACTAAACTTTGTCCTATTAAATAACTTATACTAAACTTTCACCTTATTAAAGGTACAACTCCTTTAGTAATATTAATAAAAATTATTCTTGTTTTTATCATTTTTATGGGAATTAGTCCTTTCTTAATTCAAATAATCCCCACTAAAAATTAAGTTAAAAAGGTATTAACTACTTATCAAATCTTCACCAAAAATTTTGTTAAAAAATTATCTAATATTACTATGAAAGAATAGGCAACATAAGTTACTCTTCCTAGACCCTCAATTATATGTCTAATACAAGGGTGGTTACTTGAACGGTATACTAATGACTGACCATTAACAGTGAAGTTATCTCAACTAGAGTCTTTTAGCTTTTGTAGTTAGCCCCTCTGCTTTCTAAACCAAGTACCATTGAATGTATTTTACGCTACATAATCATATCTAGGTAACTGGAGGTCAATAAGTAAATTGAGGAGTCATAGTGCTTATAAATGAAACTGCTGGGTTTAAATGAGGTACCATGATTGAATTATGATCCAAAAGAATCTTAGGTGTGTTGAGTGTTAAGTACATTGCTCTTCATCTCGACACATCAACTATGTGAGGCTCAATATTATAACATAGGACATTCCTAACTATACCATATATCTACAGGATGGAGACAAGGGGAATGGAACCTGGGTCGTCCTCTACCAGCACCGAGGGCATTTACCATTGCACCACAACAAGCAGATAATCATGTAACCTTATGAGATGAATTCAACTTCATGAGTTCCCTTATATGGCAAAATTTTATACAATACTTACCTAGGTCTGAAGCACTACATGGGAATTCTTCTTAAGCAAGGTTTATGTTCCATTCAAGAATAAGTGCTTAATGTTTATATTAGCATAAATCCAGTTATCCCCTCATAATAGTTCTCGTAATTCAACATACATGTAATCAGGGTTGTATGTGAAAAGGTACATCATTCATGAATAGTTATCCCATAACATTAAAGAAAGTTAAACCATTTTATTTGATTCATTAACACATTTAAGTAAGCATACATCCTTTACATGAGATTATTATTTTAGCAACTCTATCTACTATATCATTCATCATTACCCATCATATTCAAAAATTAAATGACACAATTTCATTACATTAAATTATAAGCATATTAGAAATTGAGCATGCATTTCTAACATCCATACATCATTAACCTATTGAATATTTAACATCCATTCTATCATGTTTGGTCATACTTAATTACAGTGCATGAAAATAAACATTACATCAAACATCTAATATCTCATTAACATATATTATTTTCAGAAATAAATAAGCAAACCATAAATTATTGACACAAATATTTATCCTAGGAACCCTCATGGGGAATAAACCCAACCTCCAAAAATATGATTTTTCCTCATATTCATAAACTCAAGATGAAATATGTTACAAGTATATAGCATCTCGATGGACCCTTTTTCTCAGTATGCAACTCAAGGAATACTACTATTCCTTTGCACATACATGATGCAAATAAGGGTTTATTTAACTCCTTTCTCTAAGACATCATGTTAATATTAGGATATTTTCCATACCAAGGAGGTAAACATCTACTCCTTCATAATTAAGGATGCATTTAAGGAATCCACTGATTCCTTTCTCTGAATCATCTTAGGATTTTTAACATCTTGTGTAAGTTTATGATATTCATTGGTTCCATATTTTTGGAGATGACTCTTTGAAGCTAGAGTCCTTTAGAATGAATTCCAAATTCATTTGTTCAAGTTGGTAAACATTCAATATTCATTTCATAAATTAAATTCCCATACCCTTAATTCATGAATACACCATCATTTGATCCAGTTAACTAATTTTCATAGTTATAACCCATTTACATATCCCATTTTTACACCTTTTGCTACCAATTTATTATATTATAAGGCTATTTCTTCTAATTTGTCATGTTGAATAACTTCAACTAAACTTTGTCCTATTAAATAACTTCCACTAAACTTTCACCTTATTAAAGGTACAACTCCTTTAATAATATTAATAGAACTTATTTCTTGGTTTTATCATTTATAGGGGAATTATTCCTTTCTTAATTCAAATAATCCCCACCAAACATTAAGTTAAAAATGTATTAACTACTTATCAAATCTTCACCAAAAATTTAGTTAAAAAATCATCTAATATTACTATGAAAGGGTAGGCAACATAAGTTACTCTTCCTAGAACCTCGATTATATATCTAATACAAGGGTGGTTACTCAATAATTCTACTAACGACCGATCATTAACGGTCAAGTTCTCTCAACTAGAGGCTTTTAGATTTTGTAGTTAGCCCCTCTGCTTTCTAAACCAAGTACCACTGAATATATTTTACGCTGCATCATCATATCTAGGTAATTCGAGGTCAATAAGTAAATTGAGGAGTCATAGTGCTTATAAATGAAACTACTGGGTTTAAATGAGGTACCATGATTGAATTATGATCTGGAAGTAGCTTAGGTGTGTTGAGTGTTAAGTACATTGCTCTTCGTCTTGACACATCAACTATGTGAGGCTCAATATTATAACCTAGGCTACCCGATCATGCTTGATTGAGGTTCGAAATACCTAAGTACCGAGTGTAATTAGATATAGTGCATGAGTTGTGTTACGTACAGGGTACGAGTATATCCTCTAGGGAGTTTGACAACAAGAGTCCCTTTTTGTAATACCCCCAATCTGGCACTGCAAAACCTTTTTCTTTCACCTCACCCTATAGCCAAGTTTACAATTTTTCTAGGATTGCCTTGTCATTTCTTAGTCCAATAAAGCATACACCAAGGGCTACACCATCAGTAACCAAGTGCAGATCATATATAGCCCACCTAAGTTTACACTGAAGCATTCAAAGCAATGCAACAGAGGCAGGTGAAAGTCGATTTAGTTAGGAGGAATAAGCTCAATTCCTATCAAGAACGAAAAGGACAATATTCTCATAATTTTTATTGGTATCATACTAGAAGCCTCATGTTTATCTTATATCCTATCAGAAACATTGAAAGACCAAAATGAGGTAAGCTTCATAAAAATTCCCTTCTCGGACATATCGCCTCGAGTTGGATGATAACACGAGTAACTCAATTAAGACATGATAAAATCTTTTGAAATAACTTCTATGGTGGCCAGGTATTTCTGATAGTCAAATCTATGAAAATAGAGAGAGGTTGCATGAATATTGTTCTCGATTAATCTTCGATGACCACCCCTTTGTGCTTTATAATATTAACAAGATATGGTTTAAAAATGAGCAACATTGGGTAACATTGCTCAGGGTTTCGTACACTCTCAATCTCGACAATTGTCCTTTACTCCCCACAGTGCACAGAGATAAAAGAATTGATTCATTTATAACCACTAATATCTAATTTAATAGCCAAATCAGGGTTTAGGTCTTATGGTTAAGTTCTTGCGTATAATCATAACATGAAAGCAATCTTAAATTCTACACCAATCATCCAACAGACATCCTCGATGCATGTGAAGATACTTAAACCGATACTATCACATGAATTCTCATTTATCATTTTACACATAGAATGACACATTCATTATATTTTAATTGAAATAGAGCAATTCAAGTTTCTAGCTCAATCGAATGCCCTAAATGCTATTTCCCTTACACGTAAATCTAAAATGTTTGGGTCTTATCTAAAATAAGGATAGACCTCACATAAATTTATCCAAGGTACTAGATCGACAATGGCCAAACAACATTTTAATGACCATCAAATAGAATTCGAATGTCCGTCATTTAATAACAATAAATAAAGACTTCGTAGGGTCTTAAAAAAGGTTCTAAATCAATTTTGGTCAAATAGCATCCAAAAGATAGTCATTTAATAAAGTGAATTCACTATCAAAGAAAAGCATAGTCCTAAACACACATTCAAGTAAATGTATAAGGTTATGATGCATCCTCGATAATTTGAGGCTGAGGTATCCTTTCTCACAAACCTTCTTGTTTTCCTTAACCTCCGGAGCTTCCTACCTCCCATGCTTACCTTTAATTAAAACATAGAAATTTTCATTTTTAGGCCTTCTAGTTTCTTAAGAAATCTCTTCCACCTTCTGGTTTCTGATCCACCAAGGTGGTGAGCATACTCCCTAGGTATCCAAGAATTCTTAGCTCCCCTTATCTTCCCAAGATGTCCTCTATTTATAGAACACTTCTCCACTCATGGGCCAAATAGTGGTCATATTATAATAATATTAAAAATATACCTTGGACCCATCATGACTCATCATGTCCTTAGAGGGTCCTCTAGAGATAAGGTGAGTGACATGTTTTTTTGTTTTGTGTCCTATTTTCTTTGGGATAAATACAAAACCCATACTATTAAATCATAGGATAGTTAAAAAGTTAGAAATATTTTTGATAGGGTGAGAAATCTCCCTCATGATTTCCACCAATATAGGGAAGCCACATGGGTATTTCCCATTAGATAGGGTAACCCATTTATTATTTTAAAAATCCTCTAGTCCTTTTAAGTCCCATCTAAGTTGGGTCCACTAAATTTACACCTAATTTATCATATTGGTATAATTTTGCAAGAGGTAATCCTCCAAATTTATCTTTCACCAAAATATCCTAATCAATTTATAATTAATTATCTTCTCCAAAAGATAATATTTTCTTATCCTCCATAAAATTATTTTATTAGAATTTTTGGTAGGCCTCCTTAGGATCTATGCCCATTTTAATATGCATTAATTTATGCTCAAGATCAATTAATATCCCCTAAATAGGATTATAGTATAACGGGTCATGAGATACACCCCCCCTTAGATTAAACATAGTCCTCTATGTTCGAACATATACCTTACAAAAACATATTTGTTTAGAAAAATCTAGCATTTATTCTGCTATTTTACAATCAGATTTTCTTTCATCCAGTACTTCAATCTTGATAGCAAGCTCCATATTCTATCCAAGTGAGTACCTCGACCTACAAAAATGTAAAATATCAGCAGTACCATGTCCTTGTAAACAATATAACATCTATATTGCATATCAACAAGTATTTAAAGCATCATCAATACACAATATTAACACAAAACTATAGTTTTAACTCATTTTAAATTGCACAAATAATTGATCTAGAGAACTATAGTATTAGAATTTGCAAAATGATGTTACAAGGATATCATGAAATTATGCATTTGTACCTTACTAGACATAAAAATCCTTGTTAATTTTATCAAAACTCCCACCAAGGAGTATCACAGTATAATTTTGTTAACCTTTGACATGAATTAACTAGATAAAATCAAGTGCTAACAATGATACAACACAATTTTAGAATCTCAATTCAGGATACTCACATACATCCTAATATGCATTTTAATGCCAGAGCATCCACCCAAATGTCTTCTGGTTTATATCATTATGGAGAAGTCTCGTACCTTCTCCAATAATGGACACCAATCTATTCTCCAAATTTATTTAGTGTTCTTCTATTTAATTAAGTTTGCTTCACATTCATAAGCTACTCTGAGTTTCATGATAGAAGACACAATACTTTTTTTTTATACCAAGAATATATATATTTATATATGCTTTAAATATATTTGTTTTTGTTTACAATTGACCAAACTCATTAACATACTAATACATATAGTTTCTAGGTTAGTGGCTTCGGATCTCAAGGTTGTTCTCCCTCAGATTTTTCACTTGTTGGTTCCCTAAATACATTTCTAGTTTGAGAGTCTATTGGAGAAACTACTTGAGAAGTGGCTTGACCAGCTGCCTGAATTGTGTTTTCCTATTCACGTTGCCCTGAAGTCACTAATTGCAATGGAAGAAGCAAACCATGGCTTATAAGTGCATCCATACAAGAAGTCAAGAATGTAGCTTGGTATATATCTCTTCCATCGCATAATTGGGAATTCTCTACTTGTAATGTTGTCCCTACTGTATCTCTATAGCAACGCATTTGTGTTAACTCCAATCGAAGCCTCTCTCATTCTGAGATGGTGGCTTCTTTCTCAGTCTCCAACTTAAACCATTGTTGTACCCATTTGTCTACTAGCTCCAACTATTGAATTTCTAAGAGTCAAATTTGTTTCTTCAACGCATCCACCTCATGTTGTGCTTTCCTCATAGGTTCCTCTTCTCTTAGGCTAGATGGTCCAACTCCTGTATCCAACCATTGGCGCACACATATTTCAGAAGGTTCTTCCTCATTTCTCTTCCTAGATGAGTGTTCCTCTTCTACAACTTTAGCTATTTCTCTATAGCTACTTTCCTCATTGGAATCTTCCTCTTGGCATTGCTTTTGAGTGGTCCACAAAATTTCATAGTCAGGGGTCATGCATGCATAATCCTCCTTTAGTTTACATATAGCCTTATCAGGTTCTCAAGCTAGTGGTTATATTGGTGGAGGTATCACGATTGTTCGTACCTTCCTTGTATAAACCATGGATAGGTCTGGTATCTATTGTGTAATATTAAACTGTCACAATACCCAAGTAGATTGAAAATACTTGTATTACATACTGGTACGTTCGATCAACCACCTTGTTCGTCTCACCCGAGCGAGTTGAACACCATCTTCTGTCCAAACTGGGCCCTCTCTCCAAAGTCTCCAAATAACATCATGGGAGTGTATATTCTCCCAAATAGAGTAGAATCGCTCTTTATTTCCCTCAAGTGGTCTGCAATTGGACCATTCATTTTTTTGTTACCATCTCAACACATAGGGCATCTCTGGACCCATAAATTGGTGTGCATCATAAGGTAGCCCTTGGGATCTTGGTACCGCTATGTTCTCCCATGCTTAAACTTGTAGCAAGGTGCTACAGTTTATTTTGGTTTTCATTTTTGTTCTTAAATCAAACAACCTTCTATAGGTTTGGGCCAGTAATGCCGGTGCCTATGCATACACCATGGATTCTTCCATCATATCTAGCACGATCCCCACTAAATTCTAAGGAAAATGTGCACTTATTTATTCGGGTAAAATGACACCCGATATGAGCTCCATTATAACCGCATGCTTATGTGTCAATTTACCCCACACATAGTGAAGTTCATGCTCTATACACCCCCTATCAATGTTCACATTTCTCCAATCTACTCCGAACACTCTTTCTAGAATATATCCCATTTTTGCTTCATTAGCAGTGGTTACTACACGACCTTCTACCAATATTTGATATATTTTGTATACGTCCTCCAACGTAATAGTCATTTATCCAATGGGTAATTGAAATGTCCTTATATCAGGATCCCATATTTCTACTAGGGTAGATATATAACATCTGTCTATGTGTATTGGCTCTAATCGAACCGCTCTTTCAAATCCTACTTCTTTTAGCCATTGCCAGTCGCTCACATCCAGTCTATTCTTGGCATTCTAAAAGTCCATCCTCAAAGGATATCTTGCCCTAATGATATTTGATGGTCAAATTTCTAATATTTATGTAGGATTACCACTGTCCATTTTGATATTTTCAAAAGCCATAACTCAAAGAGTATGTACCAACATATCGGCTAGTAGGAGTAAAATAATTATGAGGTACACTATGATGTTTGTCCTCGAGATCACTAGTATTAATAGGGTAAACCCTAATACGAGAAATATGATATTCACTACCATGAATAGTGCTTAGGTTATTTTTATTTTTGAAACTGAGATAAATTCTATACTATTTACTCCATTCTATGATGTTGGAGTTTTACTTTGGTTTTATTCATTGGATAGTATTTCAAGGTCCATTTATTTTTGTAGATTCATAGATCCATCAAATTGAATTATTGGGTTCTCCTCCAATCATTGAGGGAGTAATATTCTTTCTATGTGCATAGAACACATCATCATAACCCACATGTCCTTTCTTTAGTTTGCATCGCATCCTATCATCGAATTAATTAGAGTCTCTTTAAGTAGAAGTGATCATATTCCATGAAACCCTCATACGTCATTTGGTATGAGTACACTAGCCAAACGTTAGGTTTCATCCCATACAAAAGGGAAAAATCACCAAATGGTCCACCAAGACCAGGTGAATGCCTTGAATATGGGATACCCATCATAATGAATTAACCTTAGCAATGGTTATTCATAGATCTTAGATATGATCCACTCCATATAGAAGGGATGTCTAAGACAATAAAATCACTATTGTGATAAGAATCCATGGAATGTCCTCTTAAACATGATTACATAACCTTAAACCTCTTAGAGCATATTGGTACACTCTTCGTTTAGGTAACCCTTTTGTTGCTCACATTGAGTTTATTACAAATGGACATTACTTGTCCCATATGGGTGTTTTCCTCCACATGTAAAATTAATTATTTAATTTAGAGAGTAGGGTCTATCTTGGTTTGTAGATCAAGATTGAACCATCGTGTGAGTTTATGAGGTGAATTCAACTTCATGAGTTCCCTTATATGGCAAAATTTTATACAATACTTACCTAGGTCTGAAGCACTACATGGGAATTATTCTTAAGAAAGGGTTTATGTTCCATTCAATAATAAGTTCTTAATGTTTATATTAGCATAAATCTAATTATCCCCTCATAATAGTTCTCGTAATTCAACATACATGTAATCAGGGTTGTATGTGAATAGGTACATCATTCATGAATAGTTATCCCATAACATTAAAGAAAGTTAAACAATTTCCTTTGATTCATTAACACATTTAAGTAAGCATACATCCTTCACATGAGATTATTATTTGAGCAACTCTATCTACTATATCATTCATCATTACCCATCATATTCCAAAAGTAAATGACACAATTGCATTACATTAAATTATCAGCATATTAGAAATTGAGCATGCATTTCTAACATCCATACATCATTAACCTATTGAATATTTAACATCCATTCTATCATGTTTGGTTATACTTAATTACAGTGCATGAAAATAAACATTACATCAAGCATCTAATATTTCATTAACATATATTATTTTCAGAAATAAATAAGCAAACCATAAATTATTGACACAAATATTTATCCTAGGAACCCTCATGGGGAATAAACCCAACCTCCAAAAATATGATTTTTCCTCATATTCATAAACTCAAGATGAAATATGTTACAAGTATATAGCATCTCGATGGACCCTTTTTCTCAGTATGCAACTCAAGGAATACTACTATTCCTTTGCACATACATGATGTAAATAAGGGTTTATTTAACTCCTTTCTCTAAGACATCATGTTAATATTAGGATATTTTCCATTCCAAGGAGGTAAACATCTACTCCTCCATAATTAAGGATGCATTTAAGAAATCAACTGATTCCTTTCTCTGAATCGTCTTAGGATTTTTAACATCTTGTGTTTATTTATGATATTCTTCCATATTTTTGGAGATGACTCTTTGACGCTAGAGTACCTTAGAATGAATTCCAAATTATTTCGTTCAAGCTGGTAAACATTCAATATTCATTTCATAAATTAAATTACCATACCCTTGATTCATGAATACACCATAATTTGATCCAGTTAACTAATTTTCATAGTTACAACCCATTTACATATCCCATGTTTACACCTTTTGCTACCAATTTATTATATTATAAGGCTATTTCTTCCAATTTGTCATGTTGAATAACTTCAACTAAACTTTGTCCTATTAAATAGCATCTACTAAACTTTCACCTTATTAAAGGTGCGACTCCTTTAGTAATATTAATAAAACTTATTCTTGTTTTTATCATTTTTACGGGAATTAGTCCTTTCTTAATTCAAATAATCCCCACCAAAAATTAAGTTAAAAAGGTATTAACTACTTATCAAATCTTCACCAAAAATTTAGTTAAAAAATTATCTAATATTACTATGAAAGGGTAGGCAACATAAGTTACTCTTCCTAGACCCTCGATTATATATCTAATACAAGGGTGGTTACTCGATCGGTATACTAATGACCAACCATTAACGGTCAAGTTCTCTCAACTAGAGGCTTTTAGCTTTTGTAGTTATTCCCTCTACTTTCTAAACCAAGTACCACTGAATGTATTTTACGCTACATAATCATATCTAGGTAACTGGAGGTCAACATGTAAATTGAGGAGTCATAGTGCTTATAAATGAAACTACTGGTTTTAAATGAGGTACCATGATTGAATTACGATCCAATAGTAGCCTAGGTGTGTTTAGTGTTAAGTACATTGCTCTTCATATCGACACATCAACTATGTGAGGCTCAATCTTGTAACCTAGGCTACCCGATCATGCTTGGTTCAGGTTTGCAATACCTAAGTACCGAGTGTAATTAGATATAGTGTGTGAGTTGTGTTATGTACAGGGTACGAGTATATCCTCTGGGGAATTTGACAACAAGAGTCCCTTTTTGTAATACCCCCAATCTGGCACTGTAAAACCTTTTTCTTACACCTCACCCTATAGCCAAGTTTCCAATTTTTCTAGGATTGCCTTGTCATTTCTTAGTCCAATAAAAGCATACACCAAGGGCTACACCATTAGTAACCAAGTGCAGATCATATATAGCCCACCTAAGGTTACACTAAAGCATTCGAATCAGTGCATTAGAGGTAGGTAAAAGTCATTTTGGGTAGGAGGAATAAGCTCAATTCCTATCAGGAACAGCAAGGACAATATTCTCATAATTTTTATTGGTATCATACTAGAAGCTTCCTGTTTATCTTATATTCTATCAAAAACACTGAATGGCCAAAATGGGGTAAGCTTCATAAAAATTCCCTTCTCGGGCATACCGCTTTGATTTGGATGATAACACGAGTAACTGAGTTAAGACATGATAAAATATTTTGAAATAACTTCGATTGTGGCCGGGTATTTTTGATTATCAAATCCATGAAAATGGAGAGGGGTTGCAGGAAGATTGTTCTCGATTAATCCCTGGAGACTACCTCTTTTTGCTTTATAATCTTAACAAGATCTGGTTTAGAAATGAGCAACATTGGGTAACATTGCTCAGGTTTTCGTATACTCTCGAGCTCGACAATTACCCTTTACTTCCCACAGTACACAGATAAAATAATTGATTCATTTATACTCACTAACGTCTAATTTAATAGCCAAATTAGGGTTTAGGTCTTATGGTTATGTTCTTACGTATAATCATAACATGAAAGCAGTCTCAAATTCTACACCAATCATCGAACAGACATTCTCGATGCATGTGAAGACACTTAAACCGGTACTAACGCATGAATCCTCATTTATCGTTTCATACATAGAATAACACATTTATTATAGTTTAATTAAAGTAGAGCGATTCAGGTTTCTAGCTCAATCGAACACCCTCAATTCCATTTCCCTTTCACGTAAAGCTAAAATGTTTGGGTCTTATCTAAAATAAGGATAGACCTCGCAAAAATTTATCCAAGGTACTAGATCGATAATGGCCAAACAACATTCGAATGACCATCAAATAGCATTCGAATGTTCACCATTTAATAACAATAAAGAAATACTTCGTAGGGTCTTAACAAAGGTTCTAAATCAATTTTGGTCAGATAACATCCAAAATATAGTCATTTAATAAAGTGAATGCACTATCAAAGCAAAGCATAGTCCTAAACACACATTCAAGTAAAAGTATAAGGTTATGATGCAACCTAGATAATTTGAAGCTGAGGTCTCCTTTCTCACAAGCCTTCTTGTTGCCCTTAACCTCCAGAGCTTCCTACCTCCCATGCTTGCCCTTAATTAAAACATAGCAATTTTCCTTTTTAGGCCTTCTAGTTTCTTAAGAAATCTCTTCCACCTTCTGGTTTCTTGATCCATCAAGATGGAGAGCATACTCTCTAGGTATCCAAGAATTATTAGCTCCCAGTATCTTCACAAGATGTCCTATATTTATAGAACACTTCTCCACTCATGGGCCAAATAGTGGTCATATTATAATAATATTAAAAATATGCCATGGACCCATTATGACTCATCATATCCCTAGAGGATCCACTAGAGATAAGGTGAGTGACCTATTTTTTTTTTTTTTTTGTCCTATTTTCTTGGGGACAAATACAAAACCCATACTATTAAAGCATAGGATAGTTACAAAGTTAAAACTATTTTTGATAGGGTGAGAAATCTCCCTCATGATTTCCACCAATATAGGGAAGCCACATGGGTATTTCCCATTAGATAGGGTAACCCATTTATTATTTTAAAAATTCTCTAGCCCTTTTAAGTCCCATCTAAGTTTGGTCCACTAAATTTACTCCTAATTTATCATATTGGTATAATTTTGCAAGAGGTAATCCTCCAAAGTTATCTTTCACCAAAACCTCCTTAGGATCTATGCCCCTTTTAATAGGTATTAATTGATCCTCAATATCAATTAATATCCCTTAAATAGGATTAGAGGGTAATGGGTCATGAAAACTATACATGAGAAGATCCATTTCTAACAATAATCAAGTACGAGAAATTTTATTCTAAAGTTCCCATCGCAATCTATTTTGCATAAATATTAGATAAAGAAGACTTTGATATCACTCACTATTAAATGTAGTTGTTCCAGTGGGAACATATTTATTGACAACCTCCATATAACATTGAGGTAGAAATTCTAATGGAGTATTTAATGGATCATTTATTGGATATATCCAATACTCTCCAAAATGCACATGGAATGTCCAGTTTGGCCAACTGAAGAACCTATCAAACCATTCAAAATGACTCAAAGGATTTTCATTAGCGAAATAATTCTAGGAATTATTTCTTAGACAAACATCATAGTGTGATTCTCAAATTGAGGTATCACAATAGATCTAATACATGGATATGAGTGCATTATAGGCTATAATAGCCAGACTTCAGAGCAAATTCTACAATTCTTCCTTTCAATGAAGTATATTTCAGGGAATCTAGACAAAGGAGTCATAAAACTCATATTGATTCTCCTCATGGTGAAACATGATGACTACTTTTAGGACCAACTATCCACTGAAATAAATCATGGGTATATTAATTTCCAATAATGTGCTGAGTTTCAAAAAGTAATTATGGCCAAATTTGTAAATAGTACTTGAAGATAAGATACAGAATTAGTGTCTATGAAACCATTCGATTGGTCATCGAAGGGTTGATGATGGGACATTGTGCAAAGCTAGAAAATTTTAATGGAAGGATGCGCGAATTATGATATGAATTATAAGGTGCACAGGAATATGATATCTTCTTCAGAGCTAAAGCAAAATACGACAATACAAGATAATTGATAAAATAATTACCCGGTATTTATGATTTGGATGATAACACGAGTAACTAAGTTAAGACATGTGATAATATTTTGAAATAACTTCGATTATGGCCGGGTATTTCTGATTATCAAATCCATGAAAATGGAGAGGGGTTGCAGGAAGATTGTTCTCGATTAATCTCTGGAGACTACCTCTTTTTGCTTTATAATCTTAACAAGATCTGGTTTAGAAATTAGCAACATTGGTTAACATTGCTCAGGTTTTTGTACACTTTGAGCTCGACAATTACCTTTTACTTCCCACAGTGCATATAGATAAAATAATTGATTCATTTATACTCACTAACGTCTAATTTTATAGCCAAATTAGGATTTAGGTCTTATGGTTATGTTCTTACGTATAATCATAACATGAAAGAAGTCTTAAATTCTACACCAATCATCGAACATACATTCTCGATGCATGTGAAGACACTTAAACCGATACTATCACATGAATCCTCATTTATCGTTTCACACATAGAATAACACATTTATTATAGTTTAATTGAAGTAGAGCAACTCAGGTTTCTAACTCAATCGAACATCCTCAATTCCATTTCCCTTTCATGTAAAGCTAAAATGTTTGGGTCTTATCTAAAATAAGGCTAGACCTCGCAAAAATTTATCCAAGGTACTAGATTGATAATGGCAAAACAAAATTTGAATGACCATCAAATAGCATTCAAATGTTCACCATTTAATAACAATAAAGAAATACTTCGTAGGGTCTTAACAAAGGTTCTAAATCAATTTTTGTCAGATAACATCCAAAATATAGTCATTTAATAAAGTGAATGTACTATCGAAGCAAAGCATAGTCCTAAACACACATTCAAGTAAAAATATAAGGTTATGATGCAACCTAGATAATTTGAAGCTGAGGTCTCCTTTCTCACAATCCTTCTTGTTGCCCTTAACCTCCAGAGCTTCCTACCTCCCATGCTTGCATTTAATTAAAACATAGCAATTTTCTTTTTTAGGCCTTCTAGTTTCTTAAGAAATCTCTTCCACATTTTGGTTTATGATCCACCAATATGGAGAGCATACTCCCTAGGTATCCAAAAATTATTAGCTCCCATTATCTTCACAATATGTCCTATAATTATAGAACACTTCTCCACTTATGGGCCAAATAGTGGTTATATTATAATAATATTAAAAATATGCCATGGACCCATTATGACTCATCATATCCCTAGAGGGTCCACTAGAGATAAGGTGAGCAACCTATTTTTTTTTGTTTTGTGTTCTATTTTCTTGGGTACAAACACAAAACCCATACTATTAAAGCATAGGATAGTTACAAAGTTAGAACTATTTTTGATAGGGTGAGAAATCTCCCTCATGATTTTCACCAATATAGGGAAGCCACATGGGTATTTCCCATTAGATAGGGTAACCCATTTATTATTTTAAAAATCCTCTAGTCCTTTTAAGTCCCATCTAAGTTGGGTCCACTAAATTTACACCTAATTTATCATATTGGTATAATTTTGCAAGAGGTAATGCTCCAAATTTATTTTTCACCAAAACCTCCTTAGGATCTATGCCCCTTTTAATAGGTATTAATTGATCCTCAAGATCAGTTAATATCCCTTAAATAAGATTAGAGGGTAATGGGACATGACAACCATACATGAGAAGATCCATTTCTAACAATAATCAAGTAAGAGAAATTTTATTCTAAATTTCCCATGGAAAATTAGTTTGCATAAATATTAGATAAAGAAGACTTTGATATCTCTCACTATTAAATGTAGTTGTTCCAGTGGGAACATATAACCTAGTCCCATTCGAAGCAAAGCATGGCATAGGTAGTGAATGTACTATCAAAGCAAAGCATAGTCCTAAACACACATTCAAGTAAAAATATAAGGTTATGATGTAACCTAGATAATTTGAAGCTGAGGTCTCCTTTATCACAATCCTTATTTTTGCCCTTAACCTCCAAAGCTTCCTACCTCCCATGCTTGCATTTAATTAAAACATAGCAATTTTCCTTTTTAGGCCTTCTAGTTTCTTAATAAATCTCTTCCACATTCTGGTTTCTTGATCCATCAAGATGGAGAGCATACTCTCTAGGTATCCAAGAATTATTAGCTCCCAGTATCTTCACAAGATGTCCTATATTTATAGAACACTTCTCCACTCATGGGCCAAATAGTTGTCATATTATAATAATATTAAAAATATGTCATGGACTCATTATGACTCATCATATCCCTAGAGGATCCACTAGAGATAAGGTGAGTGACCTATTTTTTTTTTTTTTTTGTCTTATTTTCTTGGGGACAAATAAAAAACCCATACTATTAAATCATAGGATAGTTACAAAGTTAAAATTATTTTTGATAGGGTGAGAAATCTCCCTCATGATTTCCACCAATATAGAGAAGCCACATGGGTATTTCCCATTAGATAGGGTAACCTATTTATTATTTTGAAAATTATCTAGCCCTTTTAAGTCCCATCTAAGTTTGGTCCACTAAATTTACTCCTAATTTATCATATTGGTATAATTTTGCAAGAGGTAATCCTCCAAAGTTATCTTTCACCAAAACCTCCTTAGGATCTATGCCCCTTTTAATAGGTATTAATTGATCCTCAATATCAATTAATATCCCTTAAATAGGATTAGAGGGTAATGGGTCATGAAAACTATACATGAGAAGATCCATTTCTAACAATAATCAAGTACGAGAGATTTTATTCTAAAGTTCCCATCGCAATCTATTTTGCATAAATATTAGATAAAGAAGACTTTGATATCACTCACTATTAAATGTAGTTGTTCCAATGGGAACATATTTATTGACAACCTCCATATAACATTGAGGTAGAAATTCTAATGGAGTATTTAATGGATCATTTATTGGAGATATCCAATACTCTCCAAAATGCACATGGAATGTCCAGTTTGGCCAACTGAAGAACCTTTCAAACCATTCAAAATGACTCAAAGGATTTTCATTAGCGAAATAATTCTAGGAATTATTTCTTAGACAAACATCATAGTGTGATTCTCAAATTGAAGTATCACAATAGATTTAATCCGTGGATATGAGTGCATTATAGGCTATAATAGCCAGAATTCAGAGCAAATTCAACAATTCTTCCTTTCAATGAAGTATATTTCAGGGAATCTAGACAAAGGAGTCATAAAACTCATATTGATTCTCCTCATGGCGAAACATGATGACTACTTTCAGGACCAACTATCTACTAAAATAAATCATGGGTATATTTATTTCCAATAATGTGTTGAGTTTCAACAAGTAATTATGGCCAAATTTGTAAATAGTACTTGAAGATAAGATACCTGAATTAGTGTCTACGAAACCATCCGATTGGTCATCGAAGGGTCAATGATGGGACATTGTGCAAAGCTATAAAATTTTAATGGAAGGATGTGTGTATTATGATATTGAATTATAAGGTGCATAGGAATATGATATCTTCTTGGGAGCTAAAGCAAAATCCGACAATACAAGATAATTGATTCGTGATCTACAATAGGGGTTGGACCTGGAAATGTGAGTTGTTCCTTTCATTCCAAATATTCCAAAGAAGAATGGTAGAACCCATCCAAACTAACTACCTAATAAAATGATCAACACCCTCTTGATTAGGCCAATCCCTCCAAAGCTATTCAAAAGTGAAAAAATTGGACCACTGTAAGCCAAGTAAAGTTGCCATTCTCCTCCATAGCTCAGCGGCTAAAGTACACTCAATAAAAATATGGTTGATATTTTCTACATTCTCTTCACACATTTCACATCTAAAAGGTCCATGAAAACCACGCTTCATATGTTTCTCACTAGTAAGCACCCTACGATGCAATAAAAGCCAATTAAAGAACCTCACCTTAGGCCAAAGCTTTTGATCCCACAATTGAGAAAATATGTCAGAAGAATGGTTGGGATTATTATGGCATAAGGTCAAATAACCTTGAGCAACTAAATACTCACCCTTAGTAGTGTTGTTCCATCCAAAACAATCTTTTTCATGGGACCAAGAGAGGGATCTCATATGAAGGATGCCTTGGATATCTTGTCTTTGCCTTTCTGGGATATGAATAGACCAGTCCTCAATAGGGATCCAATATCTACCAACATTTGAACTACTAGTATGGTAACGACAGTAATTAGCCACATTTATCCAATTAGCTCGGTGAACCTCCTCGATCCAAGGCCTCCAATCGGGAAACTAAGTTATCAAAGACTTGTGACCATCCCAAGAATCTATCCAAAAATTTGCATGTTGACCATTATGAATGATCCAAAATAATTTTTTCTTTATCAAATCCTCACCAATCATAAGAACTTCTAAAATGGGAGAACCTTTGGTAGGAAGTTGATAGCGAACAAGGTCTTCAGGACTTTTGTTCTCAGCATATTTAGCATGGAGATTATTCGTCCAAAGAGCATTGGGGTTATGCAACATCCTCCAATATACTTTAGCAGATAAATATTTGTTGTTATTAATTGAAGACCAAAATCCTAACCCCCCTTCACTCTTAGGAAGACATAAAGTATCCCATTTCACCAAGGCCCATTTTCTTTTCTCCTTAGTACCACTCCAAAGGAAACGATGACTGATTTGATCCAATTCTTGAAGAACAACCTTTGGGATATTCAAAACGGAAGAAACATAAATAGGAATAGACTTGAAGGACTGATTTTACCAAGGTGATTCTACCCCCATAAGAAAGCCACTTGTTGGTCCACTTTCCAATTTTCTTCTTGACTTTGTCCAACAACCAATTCCAATATTTATTTTTTTGCCTTTGAATATTTATGGGAATACCTAAATAAGTGATTGAAAGAGAGGTATTCTTATATATTAATTTATCCAAGACCATGGATTCCTGTCTAGTAGAGCAGTGAAAGAAAATAACTTTAGATTTGTCTTCATTGATCAACTGCCCAGTAGCCTTAGAAAAATAGCTAATGATTTGCTTAATATTAGAAGCTTCCTTAATTGTAGCTTTACCTAAAAGGGTAGAGTCATCCACAAATTGAAGATGAAAGATAGTTCTAGCTCCACGAGAAATGGTAACTCCCTCAACAGTTTTGTTTTCCCTCTTTTTGGTTATAGTCCTACCCAAGCATTCAAAAAGAATGATGAATAAGGGGATAGCGGATCACATTGCCTAATACCTCTGGAAGCTAGGAAAGACTGAGAAGGCCTGCCATTGATAAGAACTAAGTAGGAAACTGAAGAGATACATCCCATAATCCAATCCATCCAATCCTTAGAGAAACCAAATTGCCTCAAAACTTTGATAAGGAAGTGCCAATCCACTCAGTCATAATCTTTGTATAAGTCTAACCGAATGAACATAGAAGGGGAATTTTACATATCCATGGAATGGATGGCTTCCTGAGCAAGAACTATCTCATATACTATTTGACGTCCTTCCACATATCACCCTTGCTCTGGGGAAATAATCTTATGCAAAAGAGGCTTCAACCTTTCTACCATGATTTTAGTAATATTCTTGAGAAGAACATTACATAAAGCAATAGGTCTAAAAGTTGAGATATGATCAACCTCTTGAGCTTTTGGAACAAGAGTAATATAAGTTTTATTGATAAAATTAAAAATTTCTATGGATTTCCTTGCTTCTTCCACCACCTCTAATAAATCAACATGAAGGATATCCCAGAACTCTTGGTCGAACTCAATTGGAAAACCATCAGGACCTGGGGTTTTCCCTTCTTGCATTTTAAAAACTACTTGTTGAAGCTCATTGATAGTAATAGGAGCAGTCAAAATAGAGTTCTCCTCAGAAGTGATAAGAGAAGGGATTGCTTGAAGAAAATTTTGTTGTGAATCTAATTCAAGAGGAGTAGCAGCAAAAAGATTGGAAAAGTAATCAACAACAATAGATTTCATGCCATCCCAAGTATAAAAAACATCTCCAGAATCTGATTTTAAGGAAGAAATAAAGTTGTGAGATCTTCGAACTAGAAGATATTTGTGGAAGAAATTTGTGTTTCAATCTCCTTCTTTGAGCCATTGAATTCTAGATTTTTGCTTCCATAAGATTTCTTCTCTTTTTTCCCATTCCTCTAACTGAGTTGTGAGTTTAATTTCATCTGCACTTCTCTTCTCTGTGAGGCCATCTAAACAGATTTTCTTATTCAAA
Organism: Wollemia nobilis; assembly: GCA_028583015.1. Classification (NCBI taxonomy): domain Eukaryota; kingdom Viridiplantae; phylum Streptophyta; class Pinopsida; order Araucariales; family Araucariaceae; genus Wollemia; species Wollemia nobilis. Next base: position 46,473 of record JAQPPZ010017186.1, read on the forward strand.
TTTTCAATATGAGTAATAACTTCATGTTTTTTTTTTTATGAACATCCCCAAACTCTTTCCAGTTCCAAGTCTTGATTTTGGATTTAATATATTGCAGTATTTTAGCAAAACAAAACTTCTTAGTCCCATGCCTAGGTTTACCTTCCTTCCACCATTGTTGCACACGAGGTCTGAAGGAAATGTCTCTAAGCCACATTAATTGAAAATGAAAAGGAGAGAAACTCACATTGGTTTTCCACATTTCCACCATGACTGGCCAATGATCCAAACCAGCATTATTAAGAGTCTTCACTTTAGGAATGTGACCATAGATTAAGAAATTTTTAGAGAGAAAAAATGTATCCAATCTCTCCATTATACAAGCTAAGCCTTGCCTTATGTTAGACGAAGTGATAAGGCCATTATCTGGTTGGATATCCACAAGATGGAGTTTTACAATATTTTCACTCATGAGGTTAGTACTTTTGTCCAAATTTCTATTTCCCCCCATTTTCTCATCTAGAGAGAGGATGGTATTGAAATATCCTCTAATCAAGATCCAAGCTTTACAAAAATGAGAGAAAATATGAGTAATATCCTTCCACTGTCTTCTCTTTTCCTCCAAAGAAGTTGGGGCATAAACAAGATGCAGAGCATAATCTGGTTGGAATGTCTACTTTGAATAGCTATAGCTAATAAACCCCAACTACCAACCATATGGTGAATAACTACCTCTTTTGGGTCCCAAAGACAGGCAATGCCACCTGAAGTCCTTTGGAAACTGAGGGAAACCACTTTTCTAGCTGGCCAAATTTTATTGGCAATTAAGTCCATATCCTCATTTGACATCTTTGTTTCTTGAAGGAAAAAAAGATGTGGATGATTTATCTGAATCATTATTCTAATTTCATTTTTTTTTGAAAGACTCCCTTTGAGTCCTCTAATATTCCAAGTGATGATATCCATTAATACCAGGGCAAAAAATGTTGGGAAGGACATTAATATTACATTCCTCTACAAGCTTTTCACCTTCTTTTACCATATGATATTGATTGGTATTGCGACCTAGTTTTTGATTAGAATCCATATTCAATTTTTTTTTCCCTATTTCTTGACTTATTCCAATTAAATCTGAGATGGCTTCTAACCTTGAAGAATTCCCATACACAGCCAAAATTTTACTAGATGGTTCAATGGAGTTTATATTGGGACCTGCATTATTTGAAGTTTTGATATTTGAAATATTGTTTTTCTTGTGTAAATTTTCTCCTTTTTTTTCTGTTGAAAACCTTTTATTTTTTGGTTTGTCTCTGAGTTCTTTCCTTCATATTTAAATTGTGTTTCTTAGATTTCAGTTTCCATTATTTTCTCTTCCTCACTTGGGACATCATTTGTGGAAAGGATTTCAAACATATTAGCAAATGACTTTGATTGATCCTTCATTAGTGGTTTTTTCGAGTGTTCTTCTTCTTAGGTATTTGGAAACCTACCGAGTTTATATCTTCTTTCTTTTGATCAGGAATTTTATTTGGGCAAGCACTGGCCAAATGACCATATTCATGGCAAATTCTACAATGAAAAGGAATGTTCTCATAGTCCACTACTTGCTCCCAAGTGTCTTCCCCAAATTTTAATGTGATCTTTTTAGGTAGGGGTTTGTCAAAATCCATTAAAACACAAATTCGAGCATAAATAATATGTTCAAAATTTTGAGTACAATAAACAATCATCATAAAAGTTCCTAAAGAGTTTCCAATTGAAGAAAAAATAGTAGGATTCCAAAATTCAATACGGAAGCCAAAGAGTCTAACCCACATGGGAGCTATAGAAGGCATCTCTTCCTCCACTTTAAATTTAGTATGCCAGGGCTTCATGAAAAGCCCTGCCCTTCCAAAAAAACAAGGACCCGCTTGAAAAGTTTTCTCTCTATCTTCATTATTAGCAAATAAAACAAGAAAATAACCATTTGGATAAATAGATATTTGTAACTCACCTTTAGTTTTTCAAATTTTTGTAGCCCAGACTTTGAAAACAGATAGACTCGGACAAAAACCCACGAATCGACAAATTAGTCCTCTTTTTTCCAAATCTTCAATGCTAGTCTGAATGTTACCCATATCAAGCTTAACAATAGGAGTTCCATTAGCTGCTTAAGACATACTGACTCCATTTTCTTGGGATCAATCTTAGGCATTCTTAGATGTTTATGAGAAGCCCTAATATTGATATTAGCATTGGGATGAGGTTGTCCACCATGAAGGGCATCCCTAAAATTCATTTTTGGGACTGAGTCTTCGAAATTCTTACCCTTGACAGGCGTTTTCATAGTAGAATTATTTTTCTGGTGCACCTTAGCACCAGCTTCACTTGAGATATGAGCCATTTTTTGATCAACTGCTTGAAACTTATTTTGTGGTCTCTTTAATCCTCGCCCTAGACACCGTGGAAAGGTATGGTTTTCACTTTTCTTTTGTGCAACAAATTGGAAGTCGTTGTCACTCAAGTTCAAAGTATGATCTGTTGAAAGACAAATTTCTAACCCATATTGTATCCCCTAAAACATTTCCTACTAAAATATTGAGCATAAACCATAAAAATATTGGCCACTAGGGCTCGAAGGCCCTAAAAACCAACCTCTGGAGCTGCATGCACTCAACCCAGATGAAACCCTCGCATAGCTTCTTGCCAAATATATCGTTCACACATAGGGATGTGCTAGGATATTTTTTCCTCCAAATGATATGAAAATTGGTGGAGACGTTATAGGATTTTTTAGGAATCTACCCTCAAAATTTTAGCTCAATCCAAGTTCGAATGAGTGAGATATGGTCGAAATGAGTTTGGCATTTTGGGCAGTCCTACAAAAAATGTCTAGAGTGCAATCCAAAACTAGTTTATAGTGGAAAACACCCCTTTCGAGGTGCCACTTTCAACAGGTTTTGCATAGGAGGAATGGACCCTTGTCGGACTCTACCAACACATAGGACATTTCTAACTATACCATTATCTGCAGGATGGAGACAAGGGGAATTAAACCTGGGTTGACCTCTACCAGCACCCAGGGCATTTACCACTGCAACACAACAATAAGATAATTGTGTGAGTTTATGAGATGAATTCAACTTCATGAGTTCCCTTATATGGCAAAATTTTATACAATACTTACCTAGGTCTGAAGCACTGCATGGAAATTCTTCTTAAGCAAGGTTTATGTTTCATTCAAGAATAAGTGCATAATGTTTATATTAGCATAAATCTAGTTATCCCGTCATAATATTTCTCGTAATTCAACATATATGTAATCAGGGTTGTATGTGAATAGGTACATCATTCATGAATAGTTATCCCATAACATTAAATAAATTTAAACCATTTTATTTGATTCATTAACACATTTAAATAAGCATACATCTTTTAAATGAGATTATTATTTGAACAACTCTATCTACTATATCATTCATCATTACCCATCATATTCCAAAAGTAAATGACATAACTGCATTACATTAAATTATAAGCATATTAGAAATTGGGTATGCATTTCTAACATCCATATATCATTAACCTATTGAAGATTTAACATCCATTCTATCATGTTTGGTTATACTTAATTATAGTGCATGAAAATAAACATTACATTAAGAATCTAATATTTCATTAACATATATTATTTTCATAAATAAATAAGCAAACCATAAATTATTGACACAAATATTTATCCTAGGAACCCTCATGGAGAATAAACCCATCCTCCAAAAATATGATTTTTCGTCATATTCATAAACTCAAGATTAAATATGTTATAAGTATATAGGATCTCGACGGACCCTTTTTCTCAGTATACAACTCAACGAATACTAGTATTCCTTTGCACATACATGATGCAAATAAGGCTTTATTTAATTCCTTTCTCTAAGACATCATGTTAATATTAGGATATTTTCCATACCAAGGAGGTAAACATCTACTCCATAATTAAGGATGCATTTAAGGAATCAATTGATTCCTTTCTCTGAATCATTTTAGGATTTTTAACATCGTGTGTAAATTTATGATATTCATTGGTTCCATATTTTTGGTGATGACTCTTTGATGCTAGATTACCTTAGAATGAATTCCAAATTATTTCATTCAAGCTGGTAAACATTCAATATTCATTTCATAAATTAAATTCCCATACCCTTGATTCATGAATACACCATAATTTGATCCAGTTAACTAATTTTCATAGTTATAACCCATTTACATATCCCATGTTTACACATTTTGTTACCAATTTATTATATTATAAGGCTATTTCTTCCAGTTTTTCATGTTGAATAACTTCAACTAAACTTTGTCCTATTAAATAACTTCTACTAAACTTTCACCTTATTAAAGGTACAACTCCTTTAGTAATATTAATAAAAATTATTCTTGTTTTTATCATTTTTATGGAAATTAGTCCTTTCTTAATTCAAATAATCCCTACCAAAAATTAATTTAAAAAGGTATTAACTACTTATCAAATATTCACCAAAAATTTAGTTAAAATATTATCTAAAATTACTATGAAAGGGTAGGCAACATAAGTTACTCTTCCTAGATCCTCGATTATATATCTAATACAAGGGTGGTTACTCAATCGGTATACTAATGACTGACAATTAACGGTCAAGTTATCTCAACTAGAGGCTTTTAGGTTTTGTAGTTACCCCCTCTGCTTTCTAAACCAAGTACCACTGAATGTTATTTACGCTGCATAATCATATCTAGGTAACTGGAGGTCAGTAAGTAAAATGAGGAGTGATAGTGCTTATAAATGAAACTACTGAGTTTAAATGAGGTACCATGATTGAATTATGATCCAAAATTATCTTAGGTGTGTTGAGTGTTAAGTACATTGCTCTTCATCTCGACACATCAACTATGTGAGGCTCAATATTATAACCTCGGCTACCCGATCATGCTTGATTGAGGTTCACAATACCTTAGTACCGAGTGTAATTAGATATAGTGCATGAGTTGTGTTATGTACAGGGTACGAGTATATCCTCGAGGGAGTTTGACAACAAGAGTCCCTTTTTGTAATAACCCCAATCTGGCACTGCAAAACCTTTTTCTTTCACCTCACCCTATAGCCAAGTTTACAATTTTTCTAGGATTGCCTTGTCATTTCTTAGTCCAATAAAGCATACACCAAGGGCTACACCATTAGTAACCAAGTGCAGATCGTATACAACCCACCTAATTTTATACTGAAGTATTCAAAGTAGTGCATCAGAGGTAGGTGAAATTCAATTTAGGTAGGAGGAATAAGCTCAACTCCTATCAGGAACGAAAAGGACAATATTCTTATAATTGTTATTGGTATAATACTAGAAGCCTCATTTTTATCTTATATCCTATAGGAAACACTGAATGGCCAAAATTTGGTAAGATTCATAAAAATTCCCTTCTCGGACATACCATCTTGAGTTAGATGATAACACAAGTAACTCAATTAAGACATGATAAAATATTTTGAAATAACTTCTATGGTGGCTAGGTATTTCTGATAGTCAAATCTATGAAAATAGAGAGAGGTTGCATGAATATTGTTCTTGATTAGTCTTCGATGACCACCCCTTTGTGCTTTATAATCTTAACAAGATATGGTTTAAAAATGAGCAACATTGGGTAATATTGTTGAGGGTTTCATACACTCTCAAGCTCGACAATTGTCCTTTACTCCCCATAGTGCACAGAGATCAAAGAATTGATTCATTTATTACCACTAATGTTTAATTTAATAGCCAAATCAGGGTTTAGGTCTTATGGTTAAGTTCTTGCATATAATTGTAACATGAAAATAGTATTAAATTCTACATCAATCATCGAATAAACATCCTCGGTGCATGTGAAGATACTTAAAACGATACTAGCACACAAATCCTCATTTATCATTTTACACATAGAATGACACATTCATTATATTTTACACATAGAATGACACATTCATAGCATTTATTCTGCTATTTTACAATCAGATTTTATTTCATCCAGTACTTCAATCTTGATAGAAAGCTCCATCTTCTATCCAAGTGAGTACCTAGACCTAAAAAAATGTAAAATATCAGGAGTACCATATCCTTCTAAACAATATAACATCTATATTGCATATCAACAAGTATTGAAAGCATCATCAATACACAATATTAACACAAAACTACAGTTTTAACTCATTTAAAATTGTACAAACAATTGGTCTAGAGAATTGTAGTATTAGAATTTAAAAAATGATTTTACAAGGATATCATGAAATTATACATTTGTACCTTACTAGACATAAAAATCCTTGTTAATTTTATCAAAACTCCCACCAAGGAGTATTACAATATAAATATAATTTGGTTAACAACATAATTTCATAATCTCAATTCAGGATACTCACATACATCGTAATATGCATTTTAATGTCATAGCATCCACCCAAATGTCTTTTGGTTTATATCATTATGGAGAAGTCTCGTACCTTCTCCGATAATGGACACCAATATATTCTCCAAATTTATTTAGTGTTCTTCTATTTTATTAAGTTTGCTTCACATTCATAAGCTACTCTGAGTTTCATGATAGAATACACAATATTTTTTTTATACCAAGAATATATATATTTATATATGCTTTAAATATATTTGTTTTTGTTTACAATTGACCAAACTCATTAACATACTAATACATATAGTTTCTATGTTAGTGGCTTCGGATCTCAAGGTTGTTCTCCCTTAGATTTTTCACTTGTTGGTTCCCTAAATACATTATCAATTTGAGAGTCTGTTGGAGAAACTACTCGAGAAGTGGCTTGACCAGTTGCCTGAATTGTGTTTTCCTATTCACGTTGCCCTGAAGTCACTAATTGCAATGGAAGAAGCAAACCATAGCTTATAAGTGCATCCATACAAGAAATCAAGAATGTGGCTTGGTATATATCTCTTCCATTGCATAATTGTGAATTCTCTACTTGCAATGTTGTGCCTACTGCATCTCTATAGTAGCTCATTTGTGTTAACTCCAATCGAAGCCTGTCTCATTCTGATATGGTGGCTTCTTTCTCAGTCTCCAACTTAAACCATTGTTGTACCCATTTGTCTACTAGCTTCAACTATTGAATTTCTAAGAGTCAAATTTGTTTCTTCAATGCATCCTCCTCATGTTGTGCTTTCCTCACAGGTTCCTCTTCTCTTAGGCTGGATGGTCCTGCTCCTGTATCCAACCGTTGGCACACACATATTTCAGAAGGTTCTTCCTCATTTCTCTTCCTAGATGAGTTTTCCTCTTCTACAATTTTAGCTATTTTTCTATAGCTACTTTCCTCATTGGAATCTTCCTCTTGGCATTGCTTTTGAGTGGTCCACAAAATTTCATAGTCAGGGGTCATGCATGCATAATCCTCCTTTAGTTTACATATAGCCTTATCAGGTTCTCAAGCTAGTGGTTATATTGGTGGAGGTATCACGATTGTTCGTACCTTCCTTGTATAAACCATGGACAAGTCTGGTATCTATTGTGTAATACCAAACTGTCACAATACCCAAGTAAATTTAAAATACTCGTGTTAGATACTGGTACATTGAATCAACCATCTTTTTTGTCTCACCCGAGTGAGTTGAACACCATCTTATCTCCAAACTGGGCCCTCTCTCCAAGGTCTCCAAATAACATCACGAGAGTGTATATTCTCCCAAATAGAGCAAAATTGCTCTGTATTTACCTCAAGTGGTCTGCGATTGGACCATTAATTTTTTTGTTACCATATCAACACATAGGACATCTCTGGACCCATAAACTGGTGTGCATCATAAGGTATCCCTTGGGATCTTTGTACCGCTATGTTCTCCCATGCTCAAACTTGTAGCAAGGTGCTACAGTTTATTTCGGTTTTCATTTTTGTTCTTAAATCAAACAACCTTCTGTAGGTTTAGGCCAATAATGCTAGTGCCCATGCATACACCATGGATTCTTCCATCATATCTTGCACGATCCCCACTAAATTCTAAGGAAAATGTGCACTTATTTATTCGAGTAGAATGACACCCGATATGAGCTTCATTATAACCGCATGCTTATGTGTTAGTTTACCCCACACATAGTAAAATTCATACTCTATACACCCCCTATCGGTGTTCACATTTCTCCAATCTACTCCGAACACTCTTTCTAGAATATATCCCATTTTTGCTTCATTAGCAGTGGTTATTGCATGACCTTCTACCGGTATTTGATATATTTTGTATACGTCCTCCAACGTAATAGTCATTTATCTAGTGGGTAACTAAAATTTCCTTTTATCAGGATCCCATATTTCTACTAGGGTAGATATATAACATCTGTCTACGTGTATTGGCTTTAATCAAACTGCTCTCTCAAATACCACTTCTTTTAGCCATTGACAGTCGCTCGCATCCGGTCTATTCTTGGCATTCTAAAAGCCCATCCTCAAAGGATATCTTGCCCTAATGATATTTGATGGTCAAATTTCTAATATTTATGTAGGATTACCACTGTCCATTTTGATATTTTCAGAAGCCATAACTCAAAGAGTATGTACCAACAGATCATCTAGTTGGAGTAAAACAATTATGAGGTACACTATGATGTTTGTCCTTGAGATCACTACTATTAATAGGGTAAAACCTAATACAAGCAATATGATATTCACTACCATGAATAGTGCTTAGGTTATTTTTTTTTTTGAAACTGAGATAAATTCTATACTATTTACTCCATTCTATGATGTTGGAGTTTTACTTTGGTTTTATTCGTTTGATAGTATTTCAAGGTCCATTTATTTTTGTAGATTCGCAAATCCATCAAATTGAATTATTGGGTTCTCATCCAATCATCGAGGGAGTAATATTATTTCTATGTGCATAGAACACATCATCATAACCCACATTTCCTTTCTTTAGTTTGCATCATGTCCTATCATCGACTTAATTAGAGTCTCTTTAAGTAGAAGAGATCATATTCCATGAAACCCTCATACGTCATTTGGTATGAGTATGCTGGCCAAACATTAGGTTTCATCCTATACAAAAGGGAAAAATAACCAAATGGTCCACCAAGACCAAGTGAATGCCTTGAAGATGGCATACCCATAATAATGAATTAACCTTAGCAATGGTTATTCATATATATTAGATATGATCCACTCCATATAGAAGGGATGTCTAAGACAATAATATCACTATTGTGATAAGAATCCATGGAATATCCTCTTAAACATGATTACATAATCTTAAACCTCTTAAAGCATATTGGTACACTCTTCGTTTAGGCAACCCTCTTATTTCTCACATTGAGTTTATTACAATTAGACATTACTTGCCCCATATGGACGTTTTCCTCCACATGTAAAATTAATTATTTAATTTAGAGAGTAGGGTCTATCTTGGTTTGTAGATCTAGATCATTTTTCCCCCTTGAGAGTTCCATTCCACAATGTAATCTCAATTGAACCATCATATGAGTTTATGAGGTGAATTCAACTTCATGAGTTCCCTTATATGGAAAAATTTTATACAATACTTACCTAGGTCTGAAGCACTACATGGGAATTCTTCTTACGCAAGGTTTATCTTCCATTCAATAATAAGTGCATAATGTTTAGATTAGCATAAATCTAGCTATCCCCTCATATCATTTCTTGTAATTCAACGTATATGTAATCAGGGTTGTATGTGAATAGGTACACCATTCATGAATAGTTATCCCATAACATTAAAGAAGATTAAACCATTTCATTTGATTCATTCACACATTTACATAAGCATACATCCTTTACATGAGATTATTATTTGAGCAACTCTATCTACTATATCATTCATCATTACCCATCATATTCCAAAATTAAATGACACAATTTCATTACAATAAGTTATAAGCATATTAGAAATTGAGCATGCATTTCTAACATCCATACATCATTAACCTATTGAAGATATAATATCCATTCCATCATGTTTGGTCATACTTAATTACAGTGCATGAAAATAAACATTACATCAAGCATCTAATATTTCATTAACATATATTATTTTCAGAAATAAATAAGCAAACCATAAATTATTGACACAAATATTTATCCTAGGAACCCTCATGGGGAATAAACCCAACCTCCAAAAATATTATTTTTTCTCATCTTCATAAACTCAAGATGAAATATGTTACAAGTATATAGCATATCGATGGACACTTTTTTTCAGTATGCAACTCAAGGAATACTACTATTCCTTTGCACATACATGATGTAAATAAGGGTTTATTTAACTCCTTTCTCTAAGACATCATGTTAATATTAGGATATTTTCCATTCCAAGGAGGTAAACATCTACTCCTTCATAATTAAGGATGCATTTAAGAAATCAACTGATTCCTTTCTCTGAATCGTCTTAGGATTTTTAACATCTTGTGTAAATTTATGATATTAATTGGTTCCATATTTTTGGAGATAACTCTTTGACGCTAGAGTACCTTAGAATTAATTCCAAATTATTTCGTTCAAGCTGGTAAACATTCAATATTCATTTCATAAATTAAATTACCATACCCTTGATTCATGAATACACCATAATTTGATCCAGTTAACTAATTTTCATAGTTACAACCCATTTACATATCCCATGTTTACACCTTTTGCTACCATTTTATTATATTATAAGGCTATTTCTTCCAATTTGTCATGTTGAATAACTTCAACTAAACTTTGTCCTATTAAATAACTTCTACTAAACTTTCACCTTATTAAAGGTACAACTCCTTTAGTAATATTAATAAAACTTATTCTTGTTTTTATCATTTTTATGGGAATTAGTCCTTTCTTAATTCAAATAATCCCCACCAAAAATTAAGTTAAAAAGGTATTAACTACTTATCAAATCTTCACCAAAAATTTAGTTAAAAAATTATCTAATATTACTATGAAATGGTAGGCAACATAAGTTACTCTTCCTAGACCCTCGATTATATATCTAATACAAGGGTGGTTACTCGATCGGTATACTAATGACCAACCATTAACAGTCAAGTTCTCTTAATTAGAGGCTTTTAGATTTTGTAGTTATTTCCTCTATTTTCTAAACCAAGTACCACTGAATGTATATTACACTACATAATCATATCTATGTAACTGGAGGTCAACATGTAAATTGAGGAGTCATAGTGCTTATAAATGAAACAACGATCCAATAGTAGCTTAGGTGTGTTTAGTATGAAGGATATCCCAGAACTCTCTGTAGAACTCAATAGGAAAACCCATAACTCTTGGTAGAACTCAATAGGAAAACCATCACGACCTGGGGTTTTCCCTTTTTGCATTTTAAAAACTACTTGTTGAAGCTCATTGATAGTAATAGGAGTAGTCAAAATAGAGTTCTCCTCAGAAGTGATAAGAGAAGGGATTACTTGAAGAACATTTTGTTGTCAAGTTGAGTTAAGAGGAGTAGCAGCAAAAAGATTGGAAAAGTAATCAACAACAATAGATTTCATGCCATCCCAAGTATAAACAACATCTCCAAAATCTAATTTTAAAGAAGAAATAATGTTGTGAGATCTTTGAGCTAGAAGAGATTTGTGGAAGAAATTTTTGTTTCGATCTCCTTCTTTGAGCCATTGAATTCTAGATTTTTGCTTCCATAATATTTCTTCTCTTTTTTCCCATTCCTCTAACTGAGTTGTGAGTTTAATTTCATATGCACTTCTCTTCTCTGTGAGGCCATCTAAATGGATTTTCTTATTCAAATTTTTAATATGAGCAAAAACTTCATGTTTATTTTTATGAACATCCCCAAACTCTTTCCAATTCCAAGTCTTGATTTTGGATTTAATGTATTGCAGTCTTTTGGCAAAACAGAACATCTTAGTCCCATGCCTAGGTTTACCTTCCTTCCACCATTGTTGCACAAGAGGTCTGAAGGAAATGTCTCTAAGCCACATTAATTGAAAATGAAAGGGAGAGAAACTCACATTGGTTTTCCACATTTCCACCATGATTGGCCAATGATCCGAACCAACATTATTAAGAGTCTTCAGTTTAGGAATGTGACCATGGATTAAGAAATTTTCAGATAGCAAAAACCTATCCAATCTCTCCATTATACAAGCTAAGCCTAGCCTAATGTTAGACCAAGTCATAAGGCCATTATCTGGTTGGATATCCACAAGATGGAGTTCTGCAATATATTCGCTCATGAGGTCAGTACTTTTGTCCAAATTTCTATTTCCCCCCCTTTTCTCATCCAGAGAGAGGATGGTATTGAAATATCCTCTAATCAAGATCCAAAATTTAGGAAAATGAGAGATAATATGAGTAGTATCCTTCCATTGTATTCTTTTTGATATTCTCACAATGACACTGAGAGGGGGGTGAATCAGTGTAGCTATTTAAATTCAGATCTACAACTCTTTAAAACTTAAGCAGGGAGAACTTAAAAATAGATAAAGCAATTAAACAAGAGAGCATTCCACAACACACGATTTAACGAGGTTCACCAGTTTTGGCTACTCCTCAAAAATTAGACTGCTTGGACTCCCATCCAAATCCAGCCTTTGCAAAGCACCAACTTTACAAACAATTTTCCAGCACCCACAGGAAGGAGCACCAACCCCTTATTTATCTGCAGCAACAGAAAGGAGCACCAACCCCCTAATGCCAAGCACCAACTTGGACTTCAATTCTGAACTATTTCAATGACATAAAAATGCCTTCTCTTCTACAAGACCCTCACTGGTCTAATGCCCTTTAACAAGAACTGCATATACTTACAACTCTGTTATATTTTTCTCTTTTAGCTCTACTATTCTCTCTTACAACCCTCTCTTATGTATCTTTTTCAGCACTATTTTCCCTATACTTTTCACAACTTCTTTTTCCTTTTATTCGGAAATACACAACACTCATGCCACGTGTAGAGCTCAACCCTAACCCTAACTTACTATACATGAAAACATTCTTTCGGCTCTACTTACTACGCTTTTGATAGCCTTAAATGCTTACTTACGACTCTGATAGCCTTATCTACCCACTTTATGGCTTTGACAACCTTTTCTATGCTTTGATAGTGTATCCACCGTTCTGAAAAATTTATCTTCTCATTTACGGCTCTCTGACAACCTTCTCTGCTCATTTCGGCTCTGACAACCTTTTCTGTTCTCTTACAGCTCTGACAGTAGAACCGTCGCTCTGACAGCCTTTTTGTCTTCTTCTCGGCCTACAAGCATGAAAACACAACATGTCACGATATCATGACACTTTTCACCTCCGTACACTCTACTTGGCTTGCACCAGTGAAAACAAGACATGTCACGAAATCATGACACTTTTCTTCCTTATGCCTTTCTCTGCCTTTTGCCCAAGAAACCATGACATGTCACGAAATCGTGACACTTTTCGCTTCCTTGTACTCTTCTCTGCTTGCACCCACAAAACATGACATGTCACGAAATCGTGACACCTTTTTCTCTCTCCTCTTTCTCTTCGCTTTGGACCGTGAAAATGAACATGTCACGAAATCGTGACACCTTTTTCTCTCTCCTCTTTCTCTTCACTTTGGACCGCAAAAATGAAACATGTCACGAAATCGTGACACCTTTTTTCTTTCTCCTCTTTCTCTTCGCTTTGGACCACAAAAATGAAACATGTCATGAAATCATGACACCTTTTTCTCTCTCCTCTTTCTCTTCGCTTTGGACCACAAAAATGAAACATGTCACGAAATCGTGACAACTTTTTTCTTTCTCCTCTTTCTCTTTGCTTTGGACCACGAAAATGAAACATGTCACGAAATCGTGACACCTTTTTCTCTCTCCTCTTTCTCTTCGCTTTGGATCACGAAAACCAAACATGTCGTGAAATCGTGACACTTTTTCTTGCAAGCTCTTTCTCTTCGAACATGTCACGAAATCGTGACACATTTTTATCCGTACTACCTCTCTTGCAAATTGTCACGAAATCGTGACACTTTTCTTTGCGAGCTCTTTCTCTCAAACATGTCATGAAATCGTGACACATTTTCATCCGTACCATCCTCTCTTGCAAATTGTCATGAAATCGTGACACTTTTCTTTGCAAGCTCTTTCTTTCCGAACATGTCATGAAATCATGACAGTTTTCTTTGCTTGCGCCTTCTCTCCAAACATGTCACGAAATCATGATAGTTTTCTTTGCTTGCGCCTTCTCTCCAAACATGTCACGAAATCGTGATAGTTTTCTTTGCATGTGCCTTCTCTCCAAACATGTCATGAAATCATGATAGTTTTCTTACTTGCCTTCTTTGCTTCCAACATGTCACGAAATCATGACAGTTTTTCTTACACTTTCTCTCTCTTCAAACATGTGAAATCACGACAGTTTTCCTTGCACTTTCTCTTTCTTCCAACATGTCACGAAATCGTGACAGTTTTCCTTGTGCTTTCTCTCTTCAAACATGTCACGAAATCATGATAGTTTTTCCTACATTTTCTCTCTCCTCCAATATGTCACGAAATCATGACATTTTTTCCAACATTTTCTCTCTCCTCCGATATGTCACGAAATCATGACATTTTTGCCAGCATTTTCTCTCTCCTTCGATATGTCACGAAATCGTGACATTTTTGCCAACATTTTCTCTCTCCTTTGATATGTCACGAAATCGTGACACTTTTTTCTCTCTCCTTCGATATGTCGCGATATCATGACAGTTTTCTTACTTGTCTTTTTCTTTGATCCTTTGAATCTGGGCCACTTTTGTCTTCTTGGAAATTCACTATACATGCTCTGACTGACCTCTAAACTCCTATCCACTACATCATCAATTGATCTATCTATCTGTGTTGACAACAATGACAATACTATTTTTGCACCTTGCTCAACAATCTCCCCCTTTGGAATTGTTGGCAACACATGTGCAATTTCCTATAATTCTTCTCCCCCTTTGACAATAATACCAAAGGGCTGCTGCAGACTCCCCCTGAGTCCATGCACAACATTCTCAAGCACACAATATTACAGTTAGCAAAAATTACAAACATGAGCAAACAAATAATCAAATATATAAATGCTCCCCCTGAGAATGTGTTCCCGATAGCTAGTCAGTTCTTGGGTAGTGTGACCACTCCCAACTTACTGCGAAGGTATTCAAAAACTTCCTTGGGCAACGGTTTAGTGAAGATATCCGCTACTTGCTCTGTAGTTGGAACAAAATCCAATTTAACCTCACCTTCTACAACTTTATCCTTCAAAAAGTGATACCGGATTGCAATATGTTTGGTGCGAGAATGCATAACCGGATTCTTTGAGATGTTAATAGCATTGGTATTATCACATTTAACTGAAATTGGCTCTTTGAAGTTAATGCCAAGATCTTTCAGGGTTTGTCTCATCCATAAAATCTGTGTACAACATGTTGTTGCTGCAATGTATTCTGCCTCTACTATGGATAGAGAGACTGATTCTTGTTTCTTGTTGTGCCATGCTACCAACTTGTCTCCAAGATAGAATGCACCTCCACTGGTACTCTTTCTGTCATCTATACATCCTGCCCAATCTGCATCAGAATATGCAATAAGAGTGAAGTCCTTACCTTTTGGGTACCATAACCCATACTCCATAGTACCCTTGAGGTACCTAAAAATCCTCTTCACAACTGTCACATGAGTCTCTTTGGGACTAGCCTGAAATCTTGCTACCATGCATACTGCCTGTAAGATATCTGGTCTGGTAGCTATCAAATACAGCAGGCTTCCAATCATAGATCTGTACATGGTTTGATCTACATCTGGAGATTTGTCATCCTTGCTCAACTTGCAACCTGTTGTCATGGGAGTGCTAACAGGTTTACAATCCTCCATTGTGAACTTTTTCAGCATTTCTTTCACATATTTAACTTGAGAAATAAAAATGCCCTTTTCATTTTGGTTAACTTGCAGTCCGAGGAAATATGAAAGTTCACCAATCATAGACATTTCAAATTCTTTCTGCATTTTATTTGCTATGTCTCTACATGACTCATCATTGCTGCTGCCAAAAATTATATCATCTACATAAACAACAAGGACAATAAGATGGCCATTGTCTATTTTGACATACAAGTTACTATCCACCATACCTTTCTTGAACCCTTGTTCAGTGAGATAGTTGTCTAGTCTTGCATACCATGCTCTGGGTGCCTGTTTCAAGCCATACAAAGCTTTCTTCAACTTGCAAACAAAGTTGGGATTATCACCGAGTTGAAAACCATCTGGCTGCTCAATATAAACTTCTTCTTCAAGATTTCCATTCAAAAATGTTGATTTCACGTCCATCTGATAAACTTTGAAATTCCTGTGGACTGCTAAAGCCAGAAACATTCTGATTGCCTCGAGTCTAGCCACTGGTGCAAAAGTTTCCTCAAAATCAATACCTTCAACTTGAGCATAGCCTTTATAGACCAATCTTGCTTTATTCCTTACAACCTGTCCGTCTTCATTCAATTTGTTTCGAAAAATCCATTTAGTACCGATTATGTTTTTATTTAGAGGCCATGGTACTAACTCCCAGGTTTTGTTTTTCTCAATCTGATCTAGTTCTTCATTTATTGCCTTCATCCAACTTTCATCTGTGCTTGCTTCAACAATATTTTTGGGCTCAATGTTTGGATAATAGGGAGTAGTTACTTACTACTCTTCTTCTTGTCTTAACACCAACTGTGGGGTCCCCAATAATTTGCTCTCTGGGATGATTTTTTTGCCAGCTTCCTGTTTTGAATTTATTGTTTTCTTCTACTTCTGAATCAATACTTAAATCATCTGGGTCAATTTTTTGATTCTCTTCTATTTCCTTTTCTTCATCTCCTTCAATAACTTCTTCATAAATAGGGTAGTTTTCTTCATAGCTGACTGCTCGTTTCCTATCTTCATCAAATTTAACATCGACATTGTCTACAATTTTCTTTAGCCTCTTGTTGTAGCATTTGTAAGCTTTGCTTTTTGATGAATAGCCAACAAAAATACCTTCATCAGCTCTATCTTCAAACTTACCAAGATTATCTTCAGTTCTTTTGATGTAACACTTGTTGCCAAAGACTTTGAAGTATTTTGTTGTTGCCTTCTTGCCGAACCATAGCTCATAAGGGGTTTTGCTTTCATGCGTCCTCAACATGCACCTATTTTGGATATAAACTGCAGTATGGACTACCTCTTTCCAAAATCTATCTACAATTTTGCTCTCAATCAACATCGTCCGTGCCATTTCCTGCATAGTTCTGTTCTTTCTTTCTACAACACCATTCTGCTGAGGTGTCCTTGCTATTGAAAACTGTCTTTTGATCCCATATTTTTGATAGTATTCTGCAAACTCCTCTGAGATGAACTCTCCTCCTCTATCTGATCTTAAGCATTTGATCCTCTTTCCTATTTCATTCTCAACTTGGTTTTTGAAAGTCTTGAACATTTCAAAAGCTTCAGATTTTTGCTTCAAAAAGAATATCCAAGTCATTCGGAATAGTCATCTATGCACAACATAAAGTATTTGTCACCATTTATACTTTGTGTTCTCATGGGTCCACATAAATCAGTATGTATTAGTTCTAAAGGTTTGTTGGTAAAGTACTCCTTTGATTTAAATGTGGCTCTAGTTTGCTTCCCCTTTTGGCATGAAGCACAAATACTATTTAGTGGTTTGCCAATGGAGGGTATATCTCTTACTGCCCTTTTTGAGCTTATTTTTACCAAATTGTCAAAGCTGATATGACCGAGCCTCTTGTGCCACAACCAATTTTCATCTTCCTATCCAATCAAGCATGCTCCTTCTGAAGTCTCTGAGAGAGTATACAGGTTTCCAGAAGTCCTTGATCCAGTAGCAATCAACTTCCCACTATTAGCTTTTCTCACTTCACAACCCTGCTTCTTAAAAATTACTTCATGACCTCTATCACAGATTTGACTTACGCTGAGCAAGTTATGCTTTAGACCAATCACAAACAAGACTTCTTTTGATTTGATCTTTCCATCACTGATCTTGACTGATCCTTTGCCAACTATCTTTGCTCCATCATTATTTCCAAATTTCATAGAACCACCTTCGTAATTCTGTAACTTCTCAAATTTTTGCTTGTCACCTGTCATGTGACTGGAGCATCCACTATCAAGTATCCATGGTGCAGATTTGTTCTGTGCTTTAAAAGTAGTCTGAACAATCAAAGATTCCTTTTCTTCCTGGAGTTTCTCCTTTTCTTTCTGGAGTTTCTCCTTTTCTTTCCATTCTGGTTTGATAGCAGTTTTGGCTACTTGTTTTGCCTTTCCCCTTTCATTAGCTTGTGCCTATTTTTCAAGAAATTTTTTGTTTTGTTTCAATCCATTTGGTTGAGATTTTCTACCCTGATATTTATTTGCTTGCAAAAGTGCTTCTACAGTTTCTTGCAATGTGTCCAAAATTATGACAGTTATAACATTCTACTGCATAATCCATCAATGGTGAAAAGACATTTCTACTGGTGAAATTCCTTTGTGCTACATTATAACTGCAATCTGAAATCTTATGACCATAAGCATTGCATTTAAAACAATAACCAGAAAAAGGAGTGATTAAACCTGGGTGAAGGTCTTTGCCATTTTGAAGTAGGAGCCATGAATCTTCTCCTTCTTGGATGTGTGACTTTTGTGAATCCATCTTTGTCAATACTCCTCTTGAGTCTGGCATTATTGCTTTCTTTGGCATGATTTGTTTTTTCTTGATCAACCCTGATCTTATCTTCTTTCTTTATGGGTTCTACATTTATGGCCTTTGATCCCTTTGATGATTCTCCTTCATCGAAGCCCAAACCAAATTTGATGCCTGAAGGCCTTTGGTTATTTATAATTTTATCCAACTTTACAGAACTTTCTTCAAACTTATGATAACAACTCAATTTTTGATTCATCTCCTCTAGCTGCATCCTTAACCTAACAATGTCTTCTTCTAGCTTGCTGCACTCATCTATTTTTATGGTTAATTGTACTTCGAGAACTTTAGACATTTTCTTAAATTCGTCTGTCTGTACTTTCAAGTTGTTTATTATTTCATTGGCATCCTCAAGCTTTCTTGAAACCTTTTTATTCTTTTTCCTTTCTGTGCTCAGCTCTTTAAGTGCGAGCAACCAACTCACCTTCCAGATATACTTCAGCCTCATCCTCAGGTTTTTCATTACATTCCTATTTTTCCTCTATTTTTCTTTCTTCAAATGCCATGAACAGAGCTTCACCTGCTTCTTCTTCAGAATCCTCACCGGAGCAGTCTTCAGAAGAGCTGACATTCTTGGATATGAAACTTTTCTTCTTGAAGTTGCTTTTTCTAAAATGTGGTTTCTTCTTCCAGTCACTTCTTTCTTGGTGTGACCCTTCATCATTTTTGTTTTTCTCATTCATTGGACATTTAGCTGCAAAGTGCCCGATGCCTCCATAGTTGAAGCACTTAAACGGTAACTTTCCTCTGTACTTTCCTTTTCCCTTTATTAGTTTCCTAACAAAGTTTGCTTCTGTTTCATCTGAAGACTCTTCTTCCTCAGATTCTTGTTTAGCTTTTATATTTTTGTGTGCTTTAAAAGTAGCTTCTCTATCTGAGGGCTTAGTTTGTCCTATTCTCATTTCATATGCAGTTAAAGAACCATGCATTTCATCCATGCTAAAAGTATTTAGATCTTTAGCTTCTTCTATAGCAAAAACTTTAGAATCAAATCTTTTGTGAAGAGTTCTTAGTACCTTTTTCACGATGACCGCATCTTCCATTTCCTCGTCGAGTCCTCTAATCGCATTAATGATTCCATTGACTCTCAGCATATAGGCCTCTATGTTCTCATCGTCATTCATTTTTAATGCTTCGAACTGAGCTCGATGCATTTGTAGCTTGGCTTCCTTGATCTTGTCATCTCCTTCATGAATGCTCTACAGTTTGTCCCACATGTCTTTTGCCATTTTATAGCTCATGATCCTTATCAGTTCACTGTCTACTAACCCACACATTATAGCATTCTTTGCTTTAGAGTTATTCTCAAACTTTTTCTTCTCAGTAGCATCTGTTGGAGGAGTAGAGGGTATTGTGTATCCACTGTCTACTGACTCCCAAATGTCATATCCCAAAGCACACGAGATATGTCTCGCATCCTGAGTCTCCAGAAAGAGTAATTAGTTCCATCGAACAAAGGAGCTTTGTTGGATGAAAATCCTTCACCATCGGCCATTGTGTTTCTTCCAAGATCACCTTAGCTGATTGAGCTTGTTCAGGAACCTTGCTCTGATACCAATTGATATTCTCACAATGACACTGAGAGGGGGGTGAATCGGTGTAGCTATTTAAATTCAGATCTACAACTCTTTAAAACTTAAGTCAGGGAGAACTTAAAAATAGATAAAGCAATTAAACAAGAGAGCATTCCACAACACACGATTTAACGAGGTTCACCAGTTTTGGCTACTCCTCAAAAATTAGACTGCTTGGACTCCCATCCAAATCCAGCCTTTGCAAAGCACCAACTTTACAAACAATTTTCTAGCACCCACAGGAAGGAGCACCAACCCCTTATTTATCTGTAGCAACAGAAAGGAGCACCAACCCCCTAATGCCAAGCACCAACTTGGACTTCAGTTCTGAACTATTTCAATGACATAAAAATGCCTTCTCTTCTACAAGACCCTCACTGGTCTAATGCCCTTTAACAAGAACTACATATACTTACAGCTCTATTATATTTTTCTCTTTCAGCTCTACTATTCTCTCTTACAACCCTCTCTTCTGTATCTTTTTTAGCACTATTTTCCCTTTTCTTTTCACAACTTCTTTTTCCTTTTATTCGACAATACACAACACTCATGCCACGTGTAGAGCTCAACCCTAACCCTAACTTACTATACATGAAAACATTCTTTCGGCTCTGCTTACTATGCTTTTGATAGCCTTAAATGCTTACTTATGGCTCTAACAGCCTTATCTGCCCACTTTACGACTCTGACAGCCTTTTCTATGCTCTAACAGTGTATCCACCATTCTGACAGATTTATCTTCTCATTTATGGCTCTCTGATAGCCTTCTCTGCTCATTTTGGCTCTGACAACCTTTTTTGTTCTCTTACAGCTCTGACAGAAGAACCGTCGCTCTGACAACCTTTTTGTCTTCTTCTCGGCCTACATGCACGAAAACACATGTCACGATATCATGACACTTTTTGCCTCCATACACTCTACTTGGCTTGCACCAATGAAAACAAGACATGTCACGAAATCATGACACTTTTCGCTTCCTTGCACTCTTCTCACCATGCACCATAAAAAATATGACATGTCATGAAATCATGACACTTTTGCTTCCTTGTACTCTTCTCTCGCATGCACCAACAAAAACATGACATGTCATGAAATCATGACACCTTTCGCTCTCCTACTCTCTCTTCACTTGAACAGCAAAACATGAACATGTCACGAAATCGTGACACCTTTTTCTCTCTCCTCTTTCTCTTCGCTTTGGACCACGAAAATGAAACATGTCACGAAATCGTGACACTTTTTTCTTTCTCCTCTTTCTCTTTGCATTGGACCGTAAAAATGAAACATGTCACGAAATCGTGACACCTTTTTCTCTCTCCTCTTTCTCTTCGCTTTGGACCACGAAAATGAAACATGTCACGAAATCGTGACACCTTTTTTCTCTCTCCTCTTTCTCTTCGCTTTGGACCACGAAAATGAAACATGTCACGAAATCGTGACACCTTTTCTCTCTCCTCTTTCTCTTCGCTTGAAAACATGTCATGAAATCGTGACACTTTTTCTTTCAAGCTCTTTCTCTTCAAACATGTCACGAAATCGTGACACATTTTCATCCATACTGCCTCTCTTGCAAATTGTCATGAAATCGTGACACTTTTCTTTGTAAGCTCTTTCTCTCAAACATGTCACGAAATCGTGACACATTTTTGTCCGTACTATCCTTCTTGCAAATTGTCATGAAATCATGACACTTTTCTTTGCAAGCTCTTTCTTTCTGAACATGTCACGAAATCATGATAATTTTCTTTGCTTGTGCCTTCTCTCCAAACATGTCATGAAATCGTGATAGTTTTCTTTGCTTGCGCCTTCTCTCCGAACATGTCACGAAATCATGACAGTTTTCTTTGCTTGCGCCTTCTCTCCAAACATGTCACGAAATCATGACAGTTTTCTTACTTGCCTTCTTTGCTTCCAACATGTCATGAAATCGTGATAGTTTTTCTTGCGCTTTCTCTCTCTTCCAACATGTCGTGAAATCATGATAGTTTTCCTTGCGCTTTCTCTTTCGTCCAACATGTCGCGAAATCGTGATAGTTTTCCTTGTGCTTTCTCTCTCTTCGAACATGTCACGAAATCACGATAGTTTTGCCAGCATTTTCTCTCTCCTTCGATATGTCGCGAAATCGTGACATTTTTGCCAGCATTTTCTCTCTCCTCCAATATGTCACGAAATCATGACATTTTTGCCAACATTTTCTCTCTCCTCCGATATGTCGTGAAATCACGATAGTTTTGCCAGCATTTTCTCTCTCCTCCGATATGTCATGAAATCGTGACATTTTTTCCAGCATTTTCTCTCTCCTTCGATATGTCGCGAAATCGTGACATTTTTGCCAGCATTTTCTCTCTCCTCCGATATGTCACGAAATCGTGACAGAAAACATGTCGCGATATCGCGACAGTTTTCTTACTTGTCTTTTTCTTTGATCCTTTGAATCTGGGCCACTTCTGTCTTCTTGGAAATTCACTGTACATGCTCTGACTGACCTCTGAACTCCTGTCCACTACATCATCAATTGATCTATCTGTCTGTGTTGACAACAATGACAATACTATTTCTGCACCTTGCTCAACACTTTTTTCCTCCAAAGAAGTCAGGGCATAAATAGTAATGTAGAGCATAATCTGGTTGGAATGTCTACTTTGAATAGCTATAGCCAATAAACCCCAACTACCAACCATATGGTGAATAACTACCTCTTTTGGGTCCCAAAGACAAGCAATGCCACCCGAAGTCCCTTGGGAACTGAGGGAAACCACTTTTCCACTGGCCAAATTTTACTCGGAAATTAAGTCCATATCCTCCATTGACATCTTTGTTTCTTGAAGGAAAACAAGATGTGGATGATTTATCCGAATCATTCTTCTAATTTCATTTTGTTTTGAAAGACTCCCTTTGAGTCCTCTAATATTCCAAGTGATGATCTTCATTAATACTAGGGCTAAAAATGTTGGGAAGGGCATTAATCTTACCTTCCTCTACAAGCTTTTCACCTTATTTTACCATATGATATTGATTGGTCTTGCGACCTACTTTTTTATTAGAATCCATCTTCAATTTTTTTTCCCTATTTCTTGACTTATTCCAATTGAATCTGAGATGGATTCTAACCTTGAAGAATTCTCATACACAACCAAAATTTTACTAGAGGGTTCAATGGAGTCTATATTGGGACCTACATTATTTGAAGTTTTGATATTTGAAATATTGTTTTTCTTATGTAAATTTTCTCCTTTTTTTTTTGGTTAAAAACCTTTGATTTTTTGGTTTGTCTCTGAGTTCTTTCCTTCATATTTAAATTGTGTTTCTAAGATTTCAGTTTCCATTATTTCCTCTTCCTCACTTGGGACATCATTTGTGGAAAGGATTTCAAACATATTAGCAAATGACTTTGATTGATCCTTCATTATTGGTTTTTTCTGAGTGTTCTTCTTCTTAGGTATTTGGAAACCTATTGAGTTTATATCTTCTTTCTTTTGATTAGGAATTTTATTTTGGAAAAAACTTGCCAAATGACCATAATTAATGGCAAATTCTACAATGAAAAGTAATGTTCTCATAGTCCACTACTTGCTCCCAAGTGTCTTCCCCAAATTGTAATGTGATATTTTTAGGTAGGGGTTTGTCAAAATACATTAAAACATAAATTTGAGCATAAATAATATGTTCGAAATTTTGAGTACAATCAGGAGTCATCATAAAGGTTCCTAAAGAGTTTCCAATTGAAGAAAAAATAGTAGGATTCCAAAATTCAATAGGGAGGCCAAAGAGTCTAACCCACACGGGAGCTATAGAAGGCATCTCTTCTTTCGCTTTAAATTTAGTATGCCAGGGCTTCATGAAAAGCCCCGCCCTTCCAAAAAACCAAGGACCCCCTTGAAAAGTTTTCTCTCTATCTTCATTATTAGAAACTAAAACAAGAAAATAACCATTTGGATAAATAGAGATTTGTAATTCACCTTTAGTTTTCTAGATTTTTGTAGCCCAGAATTTGAAAGTAGATAGACTCGAAAGAAAACCCATGAACCGACAAATTAGTCCTATTTTTTCCAAATCTTCAATGCTAGTCTGAATGTTACCCATATCAAGCTTAACAATAGGAGTTCCATCAGCTTCTTTAAGACATCCTGACTCTGTTTTCCTAGGATCAATCTTAGGCATTCTTAGAGGTTTATGAGAATCCCTAATATTGATATTAGCATTGAGCTGAGGTTGTCCACCATGAAGGGCATCCCTAAAATTCAATTTTGGGACTGAGTCTTGTAAATTCTTACCCTTGACAAGGGTTTTCATAGTAGAATTATTTGGTGGGTGCACCTTAGCACCAAATTCACTTGAGATATGAGCCATTTTTTGATCAAATGCTTGGAACTTATTTCTTGGTATCTTTAATCCTTGCCCTAAATGTCTTGGAAAGGTATGGTTTTCACTTTTCTTTTGTGCAGCAAATTGGAAGTCGTTGTCACTCAAGTTCACAGTATGATCTATTGAAAGACAAATTTCTAACCCATATTGTATCCCCTGCAACATTTCATGCTAAAATATTGAGCATAAACCACAAAAAAATTGGCCTCTAGGTCCTGAAGGCCCTAAAAACCAACCTCTGGAGATGCTTGCACTCAACCCAGATGAAACCCTCACATAGCCACTTGCCAAATATATCGTTCACACATGGGGATGTTCTAGGATATGTGTTTCTCCAAATGATATTAAAATTGGTGGAGACGTTCTAGGGTTTTTCAGGCATCTACCCTCAAAATTTTAGCTCAATCCGATTTTGGATGAGTTCGATATGACCGAAACGAGTTTGGCAGTTTGGGCAGTCCTGTGAAAAACGTCTAGAGTGCAATCCAAAACTAATTTATAGTGGAAAACATCCCTTTTGAGGTGCCACTTTCAACAGGTTGGGCATAGGAGGAATGGAGCCTTGTCGGCCTCTACCAGCACATAGGACATTCCTAACTATACCATATATCCGCAAGATGGAGACAAGGGGAATGGAACCTGGGTCGGCCTCTACCATCACCTAGGGCATTTACCACTGCACCACAACAAGTAGACAATCGTGTGAGTTTATGAGATGAATTTAACTTCATGAGTTCCCTTATATGGAAAAATTTTATACAATACTTACCTAGGTCTGAAGCACTACATGGGAATTCTTCTTAAGCAAGGTTTATGTTCCATTCAAGAATAAGTGCATAATGTTTATATTAGCATAAATCTAGTTATCCCCTCATAATAGTTCTCGTAATTCAACATATATGTAATCAGGGTTGTATGTGAATAGGTACATCGTTCATGAATAGTTATCCCATAAAATTAAAGAAAGTTAAACCATTTTATTTGATTCATTAACACATTTAAGTAAGAATACATCCTTTAAATGAGATTATTATTTGAGCAACTCTATATACTATATCATTCATCATTACCCATCATATTCCAAAATTAAAAGACATAACTACATTACATTAAATTATAAGCATATTAGAAATTGAGCATGCATTTCTAACATCCATATATCATTAACCTATTAAATAATTTAACATCCATTCTATCATGTTTGGTTATACTTAATTACAGTGCATGAAAATAAACATTACATCAAGCATCTAATATTTCATTAACATATATTATTTTCATAAATAAATAAGCAAACCATAAATTATTGACACAAATATTTATCCTAGGAACCCTCATGAGGAATAAACCCAACCTCCAAAAATATGATTTTTCATCATATTCATAAACTCAAGATTAAATATGTTATAAGTATATAGGATCTCGACAGACCCTTTTTCCCAGTATACAACTCAAGGAATACTAGTATTCCTTTGCACATACATGATGCAAATAAGGCTTTATTTAACTCCTTTCTCTAAGACATCATTTTAATATTAAGATATTTTCCATACCAAAGAGGTAAACATCTACTCCATAATTAAGGATGCATTTAAGGAATCAATTGATTTCTTTCTCTGAATCATCTTAGGATTTTTAACATCTTGTGTAAATTTATGATATTCATTGGTTCCATATTTTTGGAGATGACTCTTTGATGCTAGATTACCTTAGAATGAATTCCAAATTATTTCATTCAAGCTGGTAAACATTCAATATTCATTTCATAAATTAAATTCCCATACCCTTGATTCATGAATACACCATAATTTGATCTAGTTAACTAATTTTCATAGTTATAACCCATTTACATATCCCATGTTTACACCTTTTGCTACCAATTTATTATATTATAAGGCTATTTATTCCAATTTGTCATGTTGAATAACTTCAACTAAACTTTGTCCTATTAAATAAATTCTACTAAACTTTCACCTTATTAAAGGTACAACTCCTTTAGTAATATTAATTAAAATTATTCTTGTTTTTATCATTTTTATGGGAATTAGTCCTTCCTTAATTCAAATAATCCCCACCAAAAATTAAGTTAAAAAGGTATTAACTACTTATCGAATCTTCACCAAAAATTTAGTTAAAAAATTATCTAATATTACTATGAAAGGGTAGGCAACATAAGTTACTCTTCCTAGACCCTCGATTATATATCTAATACAAGGGTGGTTACTCGATCGGTATACTAATGACTGACCATTAACGGTCAAGTTATCTCAACTAGAGGATTTTAGATTTTGTAGTTAGCCCCTCTGCTTTCTAAACCAAGTACCACTGAATGTATTTTACGCTGCATAATCATATCTAGGTAACTGGAGGTCAATAAGTAAATTGAGGAGTCATAGTGCTTATAAATGAAACTACTAGGTTTAAATGAGGTACCATGATTGAATTATGATCCAAAAGTATCTTAGGTGTGTTGAGTGTTAAGTACATTGCTCTTTATCTCGACACATCAACTATGTGAGGCTCAATATTATAACCTAGGCTACCCGATCATGCTTGATTGAGGTTCGCAATACTTGAGTACCAAGTGTAATTAGATATAGTGCATGAGTTGTGTTATGTACAGGGTACGAGTATATCCTCTTGGGAGTTTGACAACAAGAGTCCCTTTTTGTAATACCCCCAATCTGGCACTGCAAAACCTTTTTCTTTCACCTCACCCTATAGCCAAGTTTACAATTTTTTTGGGATTGCCTTGTCATTTCTTAGTCCAATAAAGCATACACCAAGGGCTACACCATCAGTAACCAAGTGCAGATCATATACAACCCGCCTAAGTTTACACTGAAGTATTCAAAGTAGTGCATCAGAGGCAGGTGAAAGTCAATTTAGGTAGGAGGAATAAGCTCAACTCCTATCAGGAATGAAAAGGACAATATTCTCATAATTGTTATTGCTATAATACTAGAAGCCTCATGTTTATCTTATATCCTATAGGAAACACTGAATGGCCAAAATTTGGTAAGATTCATAAAAATTCCCTTCTCGGACATACGGTCTTGAGTTGGATGATAACACGAGTAACTCAATTAAGACATGATAAAATCTTTTGAAATAACTTCTATGGTGGCCAGATATTTTTGATAGTCAAATCTATGAAAATAAAGAGAGGTTGCATGAATATTGTTCTCAATTAATCTTTGGTGACCACCCCTTTGTGCTTTATAATCTTAACAAGATATGGTTTAAAAATGAGTAACATTGGGTAACATTGTTGAGGGTTTCGTACACTCTCAAGCTCGAAAATTGTCCTTTACTCCCCATAGTGCACAGAGATCAAAGAATTGATTCATTTATAACCAATAATGTTTAATTTAATAGCCAAATCAGGGTTTAGGTCTTATGGTTAAGTTCTTGCATATAATTGTAACATGAAAGTAGTCTTAAATTCTACATCAATCATCAAATAAATATCCTCGATGCATGTGAAGATACTTAAACCGATACTAGCACACAAATCCTCATTTATCATTTTACACATAGAATGACACATTCATTATATTTTAATTGAAATAAAGCAATTCAGGTTTCTATCTCAATCGAATGCCCTACATGCCATTTCCCTTACACGTAAAGCTAAAATGTTTGGGTCTTATATTAAATAAGGATAGATCTCACATAAATTTATCCAACGTACTAGATCGACAATGGCCAAACAACATTTTAATGAACATCAAATAGAATTCAAATTTTCGTCATTTAATAAGAACAAATAAAGACTTCGTAGGGTCTTAATAAAGGTTCTAAATAAATTTTGGTCAGATAGCATCCAAAAGATAGTCATTTAATAAAGTGAATTCACTATCAAAGAAAATCATAGTCCTAAACACACATTCAAGTAAATGTATAAGGTTATGATGCATCCTGGATAATTTGAGGCTGAGGTATCCTTTCTCACAAACCTTCTTGTTTTCCTTAATCTCCAGAGATTCCTACCTCCCATGCTTACCTTTAATTAAAACATAGAAATTTTCATTTTTAGGCCTTCTAGTTTCTTAAGAAATCTCTTCCACCTTCTAGTTTTTGATCCACCAAGGTGGCGAGCATACTCCCTAGGTACCAAAGAAATATTAGCTCCCCTTATCTTCCCAAGATGTCCTCTATTAATAGAAAAATTCTCCACTCATGGGGCAAATAATGGTCATATTATAATAATATTAAAAATAGACCTTGGACCCATCATGACTCAATATGTCCCTAGAGGGTCCACTAGAGATAAGGTGAGTGACATTTTTTTTTGTATTGTGTCCTATTTTCTTGGGGATAAATACAAAACCCATACTATTAAAGCATAGGATAGTTAAAAAGTTAGAAATATTTTTGATAGGGTGAGAAATATCCCTCATGATTTCCACCAATATAGGGAAGCCACATGGGTATTTCCCATTAGATAGGGTAACCCATTTATTATCTAAAAAATACTCTAGTCCTTTTAAGCCCCATATAAGTTGGGTACACTAAATTTACACCTAATTTATCATATTGGAATAATTTTGCAAGAGGTAATCCTCTAAATTTATCTTTCACCATAATCTCCTAATCAATTTATAATTAATTATCTTCTCCAAAAGATAATATTTTCTTATCCTCCATAAAATTATTTTATTAGAATTTTTGGTAGACCTCCTTAGGATCTATGCCCCTTTTAATATGTATTAATTTATCCTTAAGATCAATAAATATCCCCTAAATAGGATTAGAGTATAACGGGTCATGAGATACACCCCCCCTTAGATTAAACACAGTCCTCTATGTTCGAACATATACCTTACAAAAACATATTTGTTTAGAAAAAGCTAGCATTTATTCTGCTATTTTACAATCAGATTTTATTTCATCCAGTACTTCAATCTTGATAGCAAGCTCCATCTTCTATCCAAGTGAGTACTTGGACCTACAAAAATGTAAAATATCAGCAGTACCATGTCCTTGTAAACAATATAACATCCATATTGCATATCAACAAGTATTGAAAGCATCATCAATACACAATATTAACACAAAACTATAGTTTTAACTCATTTAAAATTGCATAAACAATTGGTCTAGAGAATTGTAGTATTAGAATTTACAAAATGATTTTACAAGGATATCATGAAATTATGCATTTGTACCTTACTAGACATAAAAATCCTTGTTAATTTTATCAAAACTCCCACCAAGGAATATTATAGTATAATTTGGTTAACCTTTGACATGAATTAACCAGATAAAATCAAGTGCTAACAATGATACAACATAATTTCATAATCTCAATTCAGGATACTCACATACATCCTAATATGCATTTTAATGTCATAGCATCCACCCAAATGTCTTATGGTTTATATCATTATGGAGAAGTCTCGTAGCTTCTCCAATAATGGACACCAATCTATTCTCCAAATTTATTTAGTGTTCTTCTATTTTATTAAGTTTGCTTCACATTCATAAGCTACTCTGAGTTTCATGATAGAATACACAATATTTTTTTTATACCAAGAATATATATATTTATATATGCTTTAAATATATTTGTTTTTTTTTACAATTGACCAAACTCATTAACATACTAATACATATAGTTTCTATGTTAGTGGCTTCGGATTTCAAGGTTGTTCTCCCTTACATTTTTCACTTGTTGGTTCCCTAAATACATTATCAGTTTGAGAGTCTGTTGGAGAAACTACTCGAGAAGTGGCTTGACCAGCTTCCTGAATTGTGTTTTCCTATTAACGCTGTCCTAAACTCACTGATTGCAATGGAAGAAGCAAACCATAGCTTATAAGTGCATCCATACAAGAAATCAAGAATGTGGCTTGGTATATATCTCTTCCATCACATAATTGTGAATTCTCTACTTGCAATGTTGTCTCTAGCAGCGCATTTGTGTTAACTCCAATCGAAGCCTCTCTCATTTTGAGATGGCAGCTTTTTTCTTAGTCTCCAACTTAAACCATTGTTGTACCCATTTGTCTACTAGCTTCAACTATTGAATTTCTAAGAGTCAAATTTGTTTCTTCAATGCATCCACCTCATGTTATGCTTTCCTCACAAGTTCCTCTTCTCTTAGGCTGGATGGTCCTGCTCCTGTATCCAACCATTGGCACACACATATTTCAAAAGGTTCTTCCTCATTTCTCTTCCTAGATTAGTTTTCCTCTTCTACAACTTTAGCTATTTTTCTATAGCTGCTTTCCTCATTACATACTAGTACGTCCGATCAACCATCTTGTTCATCTCACCTGAGCAAGTTGAACACCATCTTCTATCCAAACTAGGCCCTCTCTCCAAGGTCTCCAAATAACATCACAGGAGTGTATATTCTCCCAAATAGAGAAAAATCCCTCTGTATTTACCTCAAGTGGTCTGCGATTGGACCATTAATTTTTTGTTACCATATCAAAACATAGGACATCTTTGGACCCATAAACTGGTGTGCATCATAAGGTAGCCCTTGGGATCTTGGTACCACTATGTTCTCCCATGCTTAAAATTATAGCAAGGTGCTACAGTTTATTTCGGTTTTCATTTTTGTTCTTAAATCAAACAACCTTCTGTAGGTTTGAGCCAGTAATGTTGGTGCCCATGCATACACCATGGATTCTTCCATCATATCTTACACGATCCCCACTAAATTCTAAGGAAAATGTGCACTTATTTATTCGGGTAAAATGACACCCGATATGAGCTCCATTATAACCACATGCTTATGTGTCAGTTTACCCTGCACATAGTGAAGTTCATGCTCTATACACCCCCTATCGGTGTTCACATTTCTCCAATCTACTCCAAACACTCTTTCTAGAATGTATCCCATTTCTGCTTCATTAGCAGTGGTTACTACACGACCTTCTATCGATATTTGATATATTTTGTATACGTCCTCCAACATAATAGTCATTTATCCAGTGGGTAACTATAATGTCCTTATATCAGGATCCCATATTTCTACTAGGGTAGATATATAACATCTGTCTACGTGTATTGGCTCTAATCGAACCGCTCTCTCAAATACTACTTCTTTTAGCCAATGACAGTTGGTCGCATCCAGTCTATTCTTGGCATTCCAAAAGTCCATCCTCAAAGGATATCTTGCCCTAATGATATTTGATGGTCAAATTTCTAATATTTATGTAGGATTACCACTGTCCATTTTGATATTTTCAAAAGCCATAACTCAAAGTGTATGTACCAACAGATCAACTAGTTGGAGTAAAACAATTATGAGGTACACTATGATGTTTATCCTCGAGATCACTAGTATTAATAGGGTAAACCCTAATAGAAGCAATATGATATTCACTACCATGAATAGTGCTTAGCTTATTTTTGTTTTTGAAACTGAGATAAATTCTACACTATTTACTCCATTCTATGATGTTGGATTTTTACTTCGGTTTTATTTGTTGGATAGTATTTCAAGGTCCATTTATTTTTGTAGATTCGCAAATCCATAAAATTGAATTATTGGGTTCTCCTCAAATCATCGAGGGAGTAATATTATTTCTATGTGCATAGAACACATCATAACCCACATGTCCTTTCTTTAGTTTGCATCACGTCCTATCATTGACTTAATTAGAGTCTATTTAAGTAGAAGTGATCATATTCCATGAAATCCTCATACATCATTTGGTATGAGTACGCTGGCCAAGCGTTAGGTTTCATCCCACACAAAAGAGAAAAATCACCAAATGGTCCACCAAGACCAGGTGAATGCCTTGAATATGGGATACCCATCATAATGAATTAACCTTAGCAATGGTTATTCATAGATCTTAGATATGATCCACTCCATATAGAAGGGATGTATAAGACAATAATATCACTATTGTGATAATAATCCATGGAATATCCTCTTAAACATGATTACATAATCTTAAACCTCTTAAAGCATATTGGTACACTCTCCGTTTAGGCAACCCTCTTATTGCTCACATTGAGTTTATTACAATTGGACATTAATTGTCCCATATGGATGTTTTCCTCCACATGTAAACTTAATTATTTAATTTAGAGAGTAGGGTCTATCTTGGTTTGTATATCTAGATCATTTTTCCACCTTGAGAGTTCCATTCCACAATGTAATCTCAATTGAACCATCGTGTGAGTTTATGAGGTGAATTCAACTTCATGATTTCCCTTATATGGCAAAATTTTATACAATACTTACCTAGGTCTGAAGCACTACATGGGAATTCTTCTTAAGCAAGGTTTATCTTCTATTCAATAATAAGTGCATAATGTTTAGATTAGCATAAATCTATCTATCCCCTCATATCATTTCTTGTAATTCAACGTATATGTAATCAGGGTTGTATGTGAATAGGTGCATCATTCATGAATAGTTATCCCATAACATTAAAGAAGGTTAAACCATTTCATTTGATTCATTAACACATTTACATAAGCATACATCCTTTACATGAGATTATTATTTGAGCAACTCTATCTATTATATCATTCATCATTACCCATCATATTCCAAAATTAAATGACACAATTTCATTACAATAAGTTATAAGCATATTAGAAATTGAGCATGCATTTCTAACATCCATACATCATTAACCTATTGAAGATGTAATATTCATTCCATCATGTTTGGTCATACTTAATTATAGTGCATGAAAATAAAAATTACATCAAGCATCTAATATTTCGTTAACATATATTATTTTCAGAAATAAATAAGCAAACCATAAATTATTGACACAAATATTTATCCTAGGAACCCTCATGGGGAATAAACCCAACCTCCAAAAATATGATTTTTCCTCATATTCATAAACTTAATATGAAATATGTTACAAGTATATAGCATCTCGATGGACCCTTTTTCTCAGTATGCAACTCAAGGAATACTACTATTCCTTTGCACATACATGATGTAAATAAGGGTTTATTTAACTCCTTTCTCTAAGACATCATGTTAATATTAGTATATTTTCCATTCCAAGGAGGTAAACATATACTCCTTCATAATTAAGGATGCATTTAAGAAATCAACTGATTCCTTTCTCCGAATCGTCTTAGGATTTTTAACATCTTGTATTTATTTATGATATTCATTGGTTCCATATTTTCGGAGATGACTCTTTGATGCTAGAATACCTTAGAATGAATTCCAAATTATTTCGTTCAATCTGGTAAAAAATCAATATTCATTTCATAAATTAAATTACCATACCCCTGATTCATGAATACACCATAATTTGATCCAGTTAACTAATTTTCATAGTTATAACCCATTTACATATCCCATTTTTACACCTTTTGCTACCAATTTATTATATTATAAGGCTATTTCTTCCAATTTCTCATGTTGAATAACTTTAACTAAAATTTGTCCTATTAAATAACTTCTACTAAACTTTCACCTTATTAAAGGTACAACTTCTTTAGTAATATTAATAAAAATTATTCTTATTTTTATCATTTTTATGAGAATTAGTCCTTCCTTAATTCAAATAATCCCCACAAAAAATTAAGTTAAAAAGGTATTAACTACTTATCAAATATTCACCAAAAATTTAGTTAAAAAATTATCTAATATTACAATGAAAGGGTAGGCAACATAAGTTACTCTTCCTAGACCCTCGATTATATATCTAATACAAGGGTGGTTACTCGATTGGTATACTAATGACCATACATTAATGGTCAAGTTATCTTAACTATAGTCTTTTAGCTTTTGTAGTTATTCCCTCTGATTTTTAAACCAAGTACCACTGAATGTATTTTATGCTGCATAATCATATCTACGTAATTGGAGGTCAACATGTAAATTGAGGAGTCATAGTGCTTATAAATGAAACTACTGGTTTTAAATGAGGTACCATGATTGAATTACGATCCAATAGTAGCTTAGGTGTGTTGAGTGTTAAGTACATTGATCTTTATATCGACACATCGACTATGTGAGGCTCAATCTTGTAACCTAGGCTACCCAATCATGCTTGGTTTAGGTTTGCAATACCCAAGTACCGAGTGTAATTAGATATAGTGTGTGAGTTGTGTTATGTACAAGGTACAAGTATATACTTTGGGGAGTTTGACAACAAGAGTCCCTTTTTGTAATACCCCCAATATAGCACTGTAAAACCTTTTTCTTTCGCCTCACCCTATAGCCAAGTTTCCAATTTTTCTCGGATTTCCTTGTCATTTCTTAGTCCAATAAAGCATACACCAAGGGCTACACCATTAGTAACCAAGTGAAAATCATATATAGCCCACCTAAGGTTACACTAAAGCATTTGAATCAGTGCATTAGAGGTAGGTAAAAGTCATTTTGGGTAAGAGGAATAAGCTCAATTCCTATTAGGAACAACAAGGACAATATTCTCATAATTTTTATTGGTATCATACTCAAAGCTTCCTGTTTATCTTATATTCTATCAAAAACACTGAATGGCCAAAATGGGGTAAGCTTCATAAAAATTCCCTTCTCAAGCATACCGCTTTGATTTGGATGATAACATGAGTAACTGAGTTAAGACATGATAAAATATTTTGAAATAACTTCGATGGTGGCTGGGTATTTCTCATTATCAAATCCATGAAAATGGAGAGGGGTTGCAAGAATATTGTTCTCGATTAATCTATGGAGACTACCTCTTTTTTCTTTATAATCTTAACAAGATCTGGTTTAGAAATGAGCAACATTGGGTAACATTGCTCAGGTTTTCATACACTCTCAAGCTCGATAATTACCCTTTACTTCCCACAGTGCACATAGATAAAATAATTGATTCATTTATACTCACTAATGTCTAATTTAATAGCCAAATTAGGGTTTATGTCTTATGGTTATGTTCTTACATATAATCATAACATGAAATCAATCTTAAATTCTACACCAATCATCGAACAGACATTCTCGATGCATGTGAAGACACTTAAACCGGTACTATCACATCAATCCTCATTTATTGTTTCACACATAGAATAACACATTTATTATAGTTTAATTGAAGTAGAGCGATTCAGGTTTCTAGCTCAATCGAACACCCTCAATTCCATTTTCCTTTCACGTAAAGCTAAAATTTTTGGGTCTTATCTAAAATAAGGATAGACCTCGCAAAAATTTATCCAAGGTACTAGATCGATAATGGCCAAACAACATTCGAATGACCATCAAATAGCATTTGAATGTTCACCATTTAATAACAATAAAGAAATACTTCGTAGGGTCTTAACAAAGGTTCTAAATCAATTTTGGTCAGATAACATCCAAAATATAGTCATTTAATAAAGTGAATGCACTATCAAAGCAAAGCATAGTCCTAAACACACATTCAACTAAAATTATAAGGTTATGATGCAACCTAGATAATTTGAAGCTGAGGTCTCATTTCTCACAATCCTTCTTGTTGTCGTTAACTTCTGGAGCTTCCTACCTCCCATGCTTGCATTTAATTAAAACATAGCAATTTTCTTATTTAGGCCTTCTAGTTTCTTAAGAAATCTCTTCCACCTTCTGGTTTTTGATCCACCAAGATGGAGAGCATGCTCCCTAGGTATCCATGAATTATTAGCTCCCATTATCTTCACAAGATGTCCTATATTTATAGAACACTTCTCCAATCATGGGCCAAATAGTGGTCATATTATAATAATATTAAAAATATGCCATGGACCCATTATGACTCATCATATCCCTAGAGGGTCCACTAGAGATAAGGTGAGTGACCTATTTTTTTTTTTGTTGTGTGTCCTATTTTCTTGGGGACAAATACAAAACCCATACTATTAAGGCATAGGATAGTTACAAAGTTAGAACTATTTTTGATAGGGTGAGAAATCTCCCTCATGATTTCCACCAATATAGAGAAGCCACATGGGTATTTCCCACTAGATAGGGTAACCTATTTATTATTTTAAAAATCCTCTAGTCTTTTTAAGTCCCATCTAAGTTTGGTCCACTAAATTTACACCTAATTTATCATATTGGTATAATTTTGCAAGAGGTAATCCTCCAAAGTTATCTTTCACCAAAACCTCCTTAGGATCTATGCCCATTTTAATAGGTATTAATTGATCCTCAAGATCAATTAATATCACTTAAATAGGATTAGAGGGTAATGGGTCATGACAACCATACATGAGAAGTTCCATTTCTAACAATAATCGAGTATGAGAAATTTTATTCTAAATTTCCCATGTCAAATTAGTTTGCATAAATATTAGATAAAGAAGACTTTGATATCGCTCACTATTAAATGTAGTTGTTCTAGTGGGAACATATTTATTGACAACCTCCATATAACATTGAGGTAGAAATTATAATGGAGTATTTAATGGATCATTTATTGGAGATATCCAATACTCTCCAAAATGCACATGGAATGTCCAATTTGGCCAACTGAAGAACCTATCAAACTATTCAAAATGACTCAAAGGATTTTCATTAGCGAAATAATTCTAGGAATTATTTCTTATAAAAACATCATAGTGTGATTCTCGAATTGAGGTATCACAATAAATCTAATCCATGGATATGAGTGCATTATAGGCTATAATAGCCAGACATCAGAGCAAATTCTACAATTCTTCCTTTCAATGAAGTATATTTCAAGGAACCTAGACAAATGAGTCATAAAACTCATATTGATTCTCCTCATGGTGAAACATGATGACTACTTTCAGGACCAACTATATACTAAAATAAATTATGGGTATATTTATTTCCAATAATGTGCTCAATTTCAACAAGTAATTATGGCCAAATTTGTAAATAGTACTTGAAGATAAGATACCTGAATTAGTGTCTACGAAACCATCCGATTGGTCATCGAAGGGTCGATGATGGGACATTGTGCAAAGCTAGAAAATTTTAATGGAAGGATGCATGTATTATGATATTGAATTTTAAGGTTCATAGGAATATGATATCTTCTTGGGAGCTAAATCAAAATCCGACAATACAAGATAATTGATTCGTGACCTATAATAGGGGTTGGACCTTGA
Organism: Wollemia nobilis; assembly: GCA_028583015.1. NCBI lineage: Eukaryota > Viridiplantae > Streptophyta > Pinopsida > Araucariales > Araucariaceae > Wollemia > Wollemia nobilis. Next base: position 84,097 of record JAQPPZ010017186.1, read on the forward strand.
AATGTGAGTGAAAAAATAAAACTGAGGTAATAATTCAAGTAGCAGGGTATCAATAAAATGTAGAGTGTAATTGGGAATTTTATCTTTGTTTTGGTAGAATAATTAATTTGACAGTTATACATGGTAGTAAATACAATTTTACTCCTATTAGGATTTACCTTATTAGTATTGGTGATAGTGGGAACAAATACCAAAGTGTGTCTTCTGATCCTCTTACTTTTGGCAACTGATCTACTGGTATATATGTTATGAGAGATGGCTTATGATAGTATGAAAACCAATAGTTGTGGCAATGCAGATCCAAAAGATACCAAACCATTAAATATTATTTGAGCATGGCCACCATTGAAGGTAATATTTGAAAATGCTAGAAATAGACTACACACAAATCATTGGAAATGGCTAAAAATATTGGTTTTGAAGGAACAACTCATCTAGAATAAATATGAGTAGACAGATGTTATATTTTAGCTCTCTTTGAAATATGGGATCCCATTAGAGGGATATTCCAATTAACCACTTGAGAAATAACCATCACTTTGGAATATGTATATCAAATTTACCAAATACCAATAGAAGGATGCATAGTGATTGTTGCCTGATGAGTGTCGTCGAATCTTCATCATTTAATCATTATGTGTCAATATAGGGTGGTGTCCAAGGCTATATACGAAAGTAGGAGTTAACAAACTGATTTTTAGTTCATTTAGATCATGGATTTTTCATAGAACAGTTAGATATTTGGGTGTTTGGGGTCTCCTTTATTACTCCTAAAAACTAAAACTAAACTCCTACTTATCCTTGCAAAATTTTTATTCTCACCCCAAAAAAAAAACACTAAATTATGCAAAGCTAAATATAAAAAAAAAAAATATAGAAAAAAAAAAAATAAAAAATAGAAAAAAAAAAAAAAAAAAAAAAAATAAAAAAAAAAAAAAAAATAAAAAAAAAAAAAAGAAAAATAAAAAAAAAAAAAAAAAAAAAAAAAAAAAAAAAAAAAAAAAAAAAACAAAAAAAAAAAAAAAAAAAAAAAAAAAAAAAAAAAAAAAAAAAAAAAAAAAAAAAAAAAAAAAAAAAAAAAAAACAAAAATAAACCCAAAAACAAGACACACCCACCCACCAAAAAAACCCAAAAAAAACAAAACAAACAAAACAAAAAAAACAGCCACCCTCGTCCACAACCACCAACAAAAAAAAAAAAAAACAAAAAAAACAAAAAACCCCCCTCCCCCGGAAAGGGGGCGCGCGCCCCCACCAAAAAAAAAGAAAAAAAAAAAAAAAAAAAAAAAAAAAAAACAAAAAAAAAAACAAAAAAAAAAAAAAAAAAAAAAAAACCAAATATTTAACCATCCCACCACACAAAAAAAAAAAAAAAAAAAAAACCAACACCCCCGACCACGCACTAAAAACAAAAAAAAAAAAAAAAAAAAAAAAATATATAAAATTATATAAATATTATTATAAATAAAAAACAAAACCAAAAAAAAAAAAAAAAAATAAAAAAAAAAAAAAAAGAAAAAAAAAGACAACGATGAAGCCAGGAACGAAGAAAACGACAAAAAAATAAAGAAAGTGATAAGTAAAGAAGAAAGAAACTAAATAATAACCAATCCCCACCATAGGATGGGGAACACAAGAGGAGGAGAGGGAAAAGAAAAAAAAAAAAAAAAAAACAAAAAAACACCCCCACCACCACACCCCCCCAAAATTAAACAAAACAACCCAACAACAAAACCACCCAGCCACCCCCCGAACCAACAACCCAACGAAGAAAAAAAAAGAAAAAAGAAATAAAAAATAAAAAAACCACAAAGGAAAAGAGAGAAGAGGAGAAAAAAAGAAAAAAACCAAAAAACACACAACACACAGAGCAGGAGGAGAGAGAGACAGAGAAAAAAAGGACAAGAACAAACAACAAAAAAAAAAAAAAAAGAAAAAGGAAGTACAACAAAAAAAAACAAAAACAAACAAAAAAAAAACAAACAATCATGATATTAAGGAAAAAAGAGAAGAGGGAGAAAGAGAGGAAAAAAAAAAAAAAAAAAAAAAAAAAAAAAAAAAAAAAAAAAAAAAAAAAAAAAAAAAAAAAAAAAAAAAAAAAAAAAAAAAAAAAAAAAAAAAAAAAAAAAAAAAAAAAAAAAAAAAAAAAAAAAAACAAAAAAAAAAAAAAAAAAAAAACAAAAAAAAAAAAAAAAAATAAAAAAAAAAAAAAAAAAAAAAAAAAAAAAAAAAAAAATAAAAAAAAAATAAAAAAATCAAAAAAAAAGTAAAAAAAAAAAGAAATACGAAGCGCCAACACCAAACAAACTAAAATAAAACCACACCCACACCAATATAAAGCACCAACCCAAAAGAAAAGAGCCCACACCAAAATTTTGTTCTTCATAACTCAACTTTGGGCCCGGAACCTTATAATATCCCCTCGATTGCTTGTATTTTCTTGAGACATTCCTAGAACTACTCATATGATTGGGGATCACTATAAAAGAAATAAGGAACTAGAGTTATCACATTTGGTAGCCTATACCTCAAACCTACCCAGTGATCCTACAAATTTTGGATAACCTATACTATACCTTATGCTCTCCTTCTGGACCATAATAAATTTTTAGGCGAGATATGTTCCATATTTTAAAGTGATAGTGGTAATTCTCTCCACTTGCTTTTACAAGCTGAGAGAGCATTACCAAAATGTTGATTACAGAAGACCTAAAAATTCTAGATACAATCAGTAAGATTGCTCTTATATACTTCTCTGATTTTTTGTTCTCTCATCATAGTAAAATGTTGATTGATGGACTCCTTATAATTAGGATGGGTTCTTCTGATCAGTAACTCAGTTGTTAACTCCATTTCCTTGCTTACCTTTTTCTCCTCATCCCAATAAATCTGATTTTGTACTAAAGATATAAAGACTCTCAACTGAATATCTCCTATAAATATGTGTGACAAGAAGATTCCATTTTCAAGTAAGAAGAATTTATGCAAAAATAGTTCACAAAGTAGATTCCTCTATTTCTCTGGACTGTGCAAATATATTTCAACAAAATCTTCAGCAGTGTCCAGTTTATATGGAAGTTTGGAAACAATTCTCATTAATTGCTAGTGGAGGTATTTTTCCTTTAGTATTAGAGTATAAAATCTTGCAAGCCTTCTACACTGAACTAAGTACTCTGCAATTTGGCACATATCTTGTATTTGTTCTTGTAACTTAGTAATATCTACAGTTTGGGCTTCTAGCTTCTATTTCAAAGGTTATAAGGATGAAATTTGTGCCTCCATATGTTGACACTGCAGCATCCAATGTGCTATGTCCTCATTATATTTTTTCATTGTAATTGTTTGTGGGGGCCTTATAACTGATTGTATTTTTGGAGGCAAGTCCACTTGTATACAAAATTCTAATGTGTTAATAGTGAATAGATCTCCTTACACTCCAATTTTTGTTGTTTCAACTTGAGGTGATTCAACTATAATTAATTCAATAAATAGTTGAGGAGATTGTATATTTACCTATTCTTGCACTTCCTCTTGTTCGTTGGCCTCCTCAGCTGCTTGTATTGTTTGTTCCCCCTTATGTGAATTTTTAGAATGTTCTACAGAGGCTTTTGAATTTGTCATGCTGACATCCTGCTAGAAAATTTGGGTTGCTATTTCTTCTATTTCCACTCCTCTGATGGGTGATTCTTCCTTAGGTAAGTAAGGCCAATTTTCTATGATATTATACTAATTCTAACAGAATTATGGCCAATTCATCCTCATAACTAGTTTCTATAGACTGGTGCTCTAGAGTGGACAATCAAGCCCTTAGTTTATTCACCTCTTCCTGCAAATTAGCAATAATATTATCTTTCTCTATGTGAGAGGCTTCATGTTGTTCAATACAACCCATTTGTGTCTTAATGACACTTCTAGAAGCATGTAACTTGGTTTTTATATCAGGCTCTTCCTCTTTTCTTATTGATACTTTGCCAAAATCATAATCTCCAGAGTCTGAATAGTGAACAAGTGAGACTATAGGTATTTTTGTATCTTTGAATGTTGTCTCTACCTACAATTCTTCTATGTCCATATATACTTCCTCTGATATCTCTTCTGTAAATTGTTCTACAAGAACTTTCTGCCCCTGCTTTGTATTTAACTACTGAAATAGTAGTGTAGCTTCTTCATCCATTATTTCTTCTGTTAAATATTTTTTTTGAAGTCTGGAAGACCTTCGTAACCCCATAGGAGCTTGTTTAACCTTTTTAGGTAACTTTGAAACAAATTTTGATGATTCTAGAGTAGAACCTGCTGAAGCATTTGAAGGTAAAAATTTTCTTGCTATTTTCACAACTTCCATTGACTAGGTAGATAACTTTTTTTTTAAAATAACCTTATATATGTCTCATATACTAACTAAGGATATTATGCACTACATACGTGATATCAATAATGTTATAAAATGAGAAATGCACATACCTGATATAACCATTTATATACAATTGTACAGTGGTTGTTTCTGCTAATTCTTTATTGACTGCTCTTCTGACTAAGATAGGTGCAAACTAAAAACAAGTGAAACAGAGGTGAGAATAAATGTAGTGGTAAATAGTGAAACAATGGTGAAAATGAATGGAAAGGTAAATAGTAAAACAATGGTGAGAATTAATGGAATGGTGGTGAGTTCGTGAGACAAACATGTTGGAAAATTTGATTTTCATGTAAGCCCAATTCAGATGCGCCTCGAGGTTTTCACATTTTAAATTATTATTATTTTATATATATATATATATATATATATATTTTGGTTCATGTCACTTTATTGAGTCCATCTTGGAAGAAGTGGTTTCTTCCAATACTGATACATCCAAGTTTTCTACTTACTTGAAAAACTCCTCCTTGGTTAACAGTTTGTGATATATCCGAAGACGATGATCGTTAACCACCATTTTCCTTCTTCAATCATATATTAGTTAAATATGTACAACTCCATTTGCAAACACTTCCTCAATATGATATGGTCCAAGCCACCTAGTCTGTAATTTTATGGGATAGTATTCATAACGTGAGTCAAAAAATAAAGCCTAATCATCTTGCTAAAACTTCCTTTGTTGAATGTGACTATCATGCCATAATTTTTGTTGTACTTGGATCAACTTAGTATGGTGCAATGCATCCATATGTAGCTAATAAAATGCATTGAGCTGCAAAATACGGTTTGTTTTTGCCTGTGACAAATCAATACCAAATTCTAAAGCAGTTCGAAGAGTTAGTAATTCAAACTCAATAGGAAAAAGAGGCTTTTTACCATAAACCAATTCATAGGGAGTAAATCTAGTAGTGTATTTCCAAGTGGTGTTATAAGCCCAAATTGGTTCAGGTAACTTCTCCACCCAATTCCTCCTATGGGATGCTACAATTTCAATTAACATCGTCTAATTTCCTATTTGTCACTTCAACTTGGCCATTGTCTTGCGAATGGTAAGGTGAGGATTTTCGATGTTTGATTTCATACAGCTTTGTAAAGGCTTAAATTTTTTTTAAGGTAAATTGAGGTCCCTGATCAATGGTGATAGAATATGGGGCTTCAAATCGTAGAAAGATTTGTGAATACAGGAAATTAGCAACTTTCTCTTCTCGAGAATGCTTAAAAGCACGGTCTTCTACCCACTTGGTTACATAATCAGTACATAGCAAGATATGCACTTTCCCTTGGGAAGGTGGATCAATGGGTCCTACAAAATCTAGCCCCCACCTTTCAAATGATTTTGTACCTAATTGAGGTTGTAAATGCATTTCACTAGTAAAATTAGGCTTACCCATCCTTTGGCATTCATCATAATTTTTGACATACCTTTTGACACATTTATGCAAGGATGGCCAGTAGTAACCAGTACCCAAAATATTTTGAGTGGTACTTTTCATTGAATAATACCCTCCTGATGGTTCATCATGACATACTCACAACATGTCATATACCTTGTCCTTGCGAACACAACTGTGCAAAACATGGTTAGGACTGCATTTAAACATTAAACCTCCTATCCATTCAAAAGAAGAACTTTGCTTGATCAACTGTTTCTTTTGTTTAGGAGTAAAGTGAAGAGGAATCTTCCCTATAGATAAATAATTAGCTATATCTGCAAACCATGAAGATTGTACAAAAATAGCAAATAATTTCTCATCAGGAAACGCATCCTCGACCAATTTCTCCATATCTATATTTGACAATCTTGACAAGAAATCTACCACTACATTAGACTTCCCTAGTTTATTGACTATAGTAATATCAAATTATTGCAATAGTATTAACAATCAAATAATTCATGCACTAACAAAGGGTTTATTCATCAAATGCTTTATATCAGCATGGTCTATATGGATGAATACGAGATATCTTGTGATATAGTGTAGGAATTTGTTAATAGCATACACCACAGCTAAAAATTCCTTCTTGGTTGTGGTATAATTATTTTTAGCTCTAGTCAAATTTTTACTAATGTAGTATATGACATAGTGTTGTCCATCTTCAATATGCCCTAATGCAGCTCCAATAGCAGTATTGGAAGCATCAGTTTGAATATGGAAGGGTAACTCCCAATTAGGAGCTCTCAATATAGGTTGAGTTTTTAAATTTTCCTTTAAAAATTTAAAGGACTATTGAAACCCAGCAGACCAAACAAATTTAGAATCCTTTGTTAACAATGCAAACATTGGATTAGCAATGGTATTGAAATTAGCAATAAATCTACGATAAAAGCCAATATGTCCTAAGAAACTATGGACATCAGTTTGAGTTTTTGGAGGAGAAAGGTTCTTGATGACCTCTACCTTTTTAGCAACAACTTTAATTCCATAAGCAAAAATATGATGTCCAAGAACAATTTCTTCTTCTATAATCAAGAAACATTTATCAGGATTCAGAGACAAATGATATATTTCACAACGTATTAAAACTTTTTCAAGTTGTTCTAAAGTATATTCAAATGTATATCCAAACATTGTGAAGTCATCCATATAAATATCTACACTTTAATTTGTTAGATCAGAAAAGATTCCCAAAAAAACTCTCTAAAATGTTGTTGGTGTATTTCACAAACCCAAGGGTAATATTCTGGAAGCAAATGTTCCCCAATGACATGTGAAAGTTGTGTTTTTTTGGTCTTCTGGTGCAACCTGGATTTGATTATAACCACTAAAACCATCAAGGAAACAGAAAAATATTTTACCAGCAAAGGTGTCCAACACTTGGTCTATAAATGGTAATGGAAAGTGATCTTTATGTGTGACCTTATTCAATTTCCTATAGTCCACACATACTCTCATCTTCCCATTTTTCTTTGGATCAATGACCAATGGTGAAACCCACCTACTTTCTGAAATTGGATAAATGAATCCTACATCCAATAGTTTTTTGATTTCTTTCTTAACAATATCCTTCAGAGTGGGATTTAGACGCCTTTATGGTTGTCTTACTGGTTTGACATATATTAGTAATAACTATACAAGCATGTATAGATATGTAAATATTGAAGTAATAATATTTAAATGAGTAACTAATATAATTTAAACCAAGTTGGAGTTTGGAGTGGGATGGGAGCCCATAGATGATAATGTAGGCTTGAGATGTAGCTCAAGTAAAGCCATACAATTTGAGTTGGTGCTCGAATGTAATTATGGGGTAGGTGCTCCACGATGGTGATAAAAAGATTCTAGAAATGAAAATAATTTATATACAGCCAAAGGGGTATTTTAAAATGAGAAAAATGATCAAATAAATATTAAGAGGAATAAGGGAAGATAATCATGCTTAAGATGTCTATTCCAAGGATTGTGTAAGTTAATCACATTTAGTGATTTATATCTTAGTGGCCCCATCATTGAGATGAGGGATTATAACTAATATGATGGTTAACCATTGGTTTGGTTCTCCATCTTCAAGGCATTCACCTACTATATGCCAAAACTTTTGGAATAAGATGGCTAGGAATCCATCAAGACCAAACACGTTTTCCCTTGCCATGGAAAAGATAGAATTCTTGATCTTCTACTCCGTAAGGGGTCTAACCAGTCTAGAATTCATTTCATCATTGATTAAGGAAGGAATGTTGGATAACAATCTCCTTTCTATCTATAATTCCCTTTGATTTTTGGTACCTAAGAGCTTTTCAAAAAAACCATCAACTTCATCCCTAATTTCTCTAGGGTCAACCAATTTATATATATCATATTTGAGAACTTCCTTTATTTTGTAAAGCTCTTGTTCTTGAGAGTAGTGACATGGATGAATTTAGTGTCTTGGTCCTAATTCCTCAGCCATTGGGCTCTAGATCTTTATCTCTAGAAAATATCTTCTTTATCAAAGGTGTTATGAAATTTAGCTAGAACTGACTTCTCCTTATATTTGAGATCTTCATGTCTAGTACCTAACTCCAAAGAGGCTTCAATCTCAAATAACTATTTTTAGCTCCTTTTTTTGAAATAGGTGAGCACAAAACATCTTGTTCCAACTTTTCATACTAAGTTTGATAAATCTAATATTTTTTTCTATCTAAGATATTAAGGGACCAAAAAATAGTTTTGACCACCAATCTACTCAATTAGCTTCTAGGGCATGGTGTTGAATCCACATGGATTTTAATTTGAAAGGTTTCTTGAATTTTCTATCATCAAGAAAGACTTCCAATAGAAGAGGATTATGATCAAAGCCTATCTTGGAAAGGGAATTTAGATAAGTGTCCCCAAGTAGCCCCAATCCATATTTGGAAATAAAAATTCTCTCAAGCCTTATTTGAATTAGAAGGTTTTATACCCTTGTATTGCTCCATGTATATTTGATGTCTCTTAAATCCAGGTCCAACAATTCAAAATGATTGACAAAATTGGATAAATCCTCCATGTCTTTAAATAGGGATGAGTTTCCCCTTTTTTTATCAGAGGGGTAAAGTGAATATTTGGAATCTCCTACTAACATCCAACATTCATTAAAAAATGAATGTCCCATTTAACCGAGAATAGATCATAATTTATTTCTTTAGACCATTAAGTTATGGGCATAAATATTGGATAAGCCCCCTCGTCTATTGGACTGCTTATGATAAAATAAAATATTTATTATTTTTCTAGGAGAGGAGATAAAAAAACCATCCACTCTTTATGGGTCCCATAAGCAAAACAAACCTCTTGACGATCCTTGGGCATGACTCACAACAAAATTTATTGGTTGTGGAGCCATTCTATGAAAGTATATGGACATTATATAATTGTGTGTCTAATTGAATGTTAATCCAAGTTTGTTTTGTGAATTACTATTTAAAAAAAAAATTGATTAAAAATTGTTTTCCTAAAATAGTAATTACTATAAACGGAGTTTTTTTGATGAAAAATAATTTATCAAAAATAGAAATTACTAAAAACAAAAATTGTTTTAATGAAAAATAATTTTCTGAAAATAGTAATTACTAAAAATGGTAAATTATGATAGAAAATACAATTTACCAAAAATAATAATTCTATTTTATTTTGGGGTCTTAATGATTTACCCTAAAATTGTAACCCTCATTTTATAAGAGGATGTTGTATGGAATTGGAGTGTGTAGAGTGAAGGTTGTGAAGGAAGTGAAGAAGGAAGAGAGACTTTAATTGTGAGATCGAAGAGGAAGTATGGTGGATTTGTTGTAGGTTGTATCCTTGCAAAATTGAAATTCACACTGTTGCAGAAAAATAAAACTAAATTATTGCAAAGCTAAAAATAATAGAATTTAATTCATAGAAAATTACTAAATTGAAATTGTAGCATTAACATTCAAAATAGTAAATAATGAAACTTTCTAAAATTGCAAAAAACAATGTCACTTTCTAAAATGGAAATAACATTCAAAAACTGATAAATAAAGTTGCACAATTTGTAACAAATTAGGTTGACAAAAAATTATGGAAATATTGCAAATTTTGAAAAAAAATTAGTAACAAAAAGTACTGTGTTAAATTCTACCCCAGATGAGTTACCTACCATGCATTCAAATACCACATTATCCTAATCACTAACCATGCAAAAGCTGTCATATCTCTGTTGACCTACTACAACTAAAAATAGCAGAATTTTGTAAGGTAAAAACCCTCCTTTGTACGTGGAAGTTGCCCTTGCTTCCTCAACCAAAAGAGGGCAAATAAACTTTCTCTAAACTATTAAGTCTTCAAACTCAACTCAGAAGCAAACATGAATGTCAAATATTGCACCTTTATTTCATTCTCAACAGCATGACAGCAGTGTAGGGAAAGATTTGTAGGCTACTATGTTGTTGCAATACATAGTTACAACACTTAAAATAGTTCTATCTTCTTATCACTTATTTCCTATATTATTCTATATGCTCAACCAAATGGGAGAATTTTATTTTTACAAGTAGGGTACAACATTGATAAGGTTTTGTGCTTCCATGTAGGAATGTTACAACTATTATAGGACTGTTTTCCAGAATGTAGGGATTAGGTATATTATCTCTTATCCATTCCATATGTTGGGCTTCATCCATTGAGGTAAAGGTGTTGGAAAATATAGGGATATCCCTAAAACAACTGCAACCACTTTTTACCACCCTTTGTTGTAATTAAAGGCACTTTTGACCCAAACTATTGCTTCTACGCTTATTCTGGAGCTGCTCCAAAATATCAGGCAGCAAAATAGAGTTTATATTAATTCATGCTCTATAAGCACATGAGAATAGTTGTGATGGCAGAAATAGTCTCCATAAGTGCCCAGAAGACTGATTTCATATTTTGTATGAGCTGGAGTGGAAAAATTCCAAGCCATGATGTATATGTACAACTGGCTAGAATTTGTATGGAAAAGTTCCTATTTTCTACACAGTCAAACTATTGACAAATTTTTGGAGCCTTTTGGTTATTTAAAATGGTTAAATGGTGGGTAAATCTTGTGAAATAAGCACAAAACCAAATAGATAACAACACATTAATATTACAACATTAAATTAATGGAAAATATACTAAATAATACAACTGAAATAGACTATAAAATATAGAAAAATAGTCAAAACAAGATATATGCACTTTAACATTTACAACATGCAAACATCAATACATAATGCATTCTATCATTATAATTAGCATCAAAACATAACATAAGGTGTTCAAAATTGTTTAGAAGTTATCAAAACTAGTCAATGGATGAGGCATTTGCAGGCCTTATCATTTTCCCCCAAACCTATTTTAATGCATGTCCTCATGCATTTTGTGCAGCCACAATAGCACAGAGATCTACATCCAGATTTTGTTCTTCATAACTCAACTTTGGTCTTGGAACCTTATAATATCCTTTGATTGCTTGTATTTGCTTGAGACATTCCTAGAACTACTCATATGATTGGGGATCACTATAAAAGAAATAAGGAACTGGAGTTATCTCATTTGGTAGCCTATACCTCAAACCTACCCAGTGATCCTGCAACTTTTGGATAACCTGTACTATACCTTCTGCTCTCCTTTTGGACCATAATAAATATTTAGGTGAGATATGTTCCCTCTTTTGAAGTGATATTGGTAATTCTCTCCACCTGCTTTTACAAGCTAAGAGAGCATTACCAAAATGTTGATTACAAAAGACCTAAAAATTCTTGATACAATCAGCAAGATTGCTCTTACATACTTCTATGTTTTTTTGTTCTCTCATCATAGTAAAATGTTGATTGATGGACTCCTTATAATTAGGATGGGTTCTTCTGATCAGTAACTCAGTTTTTAACTCCATTTCCTTGCTTACCTTTTTCTCCTTATCCCAATAAATCTAATTTTGTACTAAAGTTATAAAGGCTCTATGCTGAATATCTCCTATAAAGATGTGTGACAAGAAGATTCCATTTTCCGGTAAGAAGAAGTTATGCAAAAATAGTTCACAAAGTAGATTCCTCTATTTCTCTGGACTATGCAAATATATTTTGACAAAATCTTCAGTAGTGTCCAGTTTATATGGAAGTTTGGAAACAATTCTCATTAATTGCCAGTGGAGGTATTTTTCATTTAGTATTAGAGTATAAAATCTTGCAGGCCTTCTACACTGAACTAAGTACTATGCAATTTGGCACACATCTTGTATTTGTTCTTGTAACTTAGTTATATTTGCAGTTTGGGCTTCTAGCTTTAGCTTCAAAGGTTATAAGGATGAAATTTGTGCCTCCATCTGTTGACACTACAGCATCCAATGTGCTATATCCTCATTATATTTTTTCATTGTAATTTTTTGTGGGGGCCTTATAACTAATTGTATTTTTGGAGGCAAGTCCACTTGTATACCAAATTCTAATGTGTTAATAGTGAATAGATCTCCTTACACTCCAATTTTTGTTTTTTCAACTTGAGGTGATTCAACTATAATTAATTCAATAGATAGTTGAGGAGATTGTATATTTACCTATTCTTGCACTTCCTCTTGTTCATTGGCCTCCTCAGCTGCTTGTATTGTTTGTTCCCCCTTATGTGAATTTTCAAAATGTTCTGCAGAGGCTTTTGAATCTGTCATGTTGACATCCTGCTAGAAAATTTGGGTTGCTATTTCTTCTATTTCCACTCCTCTGATGGGTGATTCTTCCTTAGGTAAGGCCAATTATCTATGATATTCTACTAATTCTAATAGAATTATGGCCAATTCATCCTCATAACTAGTTTCTATAGACTGTTGCTCTAGAGTGGACAATCAAGCCCTTAGTTTATTCACCTCTTCCTACAAATTAGCAATAATATTATCTTTCTCTATGTGAGAGGCTTCATGTTGTTCAATCCAACCCATTTGTGTCTTAATGACACTTCTAGCAGCATGTAACTATGATTTTATATCAGGCTCTTCCTCTTTTCTTATTGATTCTTTGCCAGAATCAGAATCTCCAGAGTCTGAATAGTGAACAAGTGAGACTATAGGTATTTTTGTATCTTTGAATGTTGTCTCTACCTCCAATTCTTCTATGTCCATATATACTTCCTCTGATATCTCTTCTGTAAATTGTTCTACAAGAACTTTCTGCCCCTGCTTTGTATTTAACTGCTGAAATAGTAGTGTAGCTTCTTCATCCATTATTTCTTCTGTTACATTTTTTTTTTGAAGTCTAGAAGACCTTCATAACCCCATAGGAGCTTGTTTAACCTTTTTAGGTAACTCTGAAACAAATTTTGATGATTCTAGAGTAGAACCTGCTGAAGCATTTGAAGGTAAAAATTTCCTGCTATTTTCACAACTTCCATTGACTAGGTAGATAACTTTTTTTTTTAAATAACCTTATATATGTCTCATATACTAACTAAGAATATTATGCACTACATACGTGATATCAATAATGTTATAAAATTAGAAATGCACATACCTGATATAACCATTTATATACAATTGTACAGTGGTTGTTTCTACTAATTCTTTGTTGATTGCTCATTTGAATAAGATAGGTGCAATCTGAAAACAAGTGAAACAGAGGTGAGAATTAATGTAGTGGTAAATAGTGAAACAATGGTGAAAATGAATGGAAAGGTAAATAGTAAAACAATGGTGAGAATAAATGGAATGGTGGTGAGTTCGTGAGACAAACATGTTGGAAAAATTGGTTTTCATGTAAGCCCAATTCAGATGCACGTCAAAGAAGTTTTCACATTCTTAATTATTATTATTTATTTTATATATATATATATTTGTTCATGTCGCTTTATTGAGTCCACATTGGAAGAAGTGGTTTCTTCCAATACTGATACATCCAAGTTTCCTACTTACTTGAGAAACTCCTCCTTGGTTAACAGTTTGTGATATATCCGAAGATGATGATCATTAACCACCATTTTCCTTCTTCAATCATATATTAGTTGAATATGTACAACTCCATTTGCAAACACTTCCTCAATATGATATGGTCCAAGCCACCTAGTCTATAATTTTTTGGGATAGCATTCATAACGTGAGTCCAAAAACAAAGCTTAATCATCTTGCTAAAACTTCCTTTGCTGAATGTGACTATCATGCCATAATTTTTGTTGTACTTGGATCAACTTAGTCTGGTGCAATGCATCCCTTTGTAGCTCTTCCAATGCATTGAGCTACAAAATACGGTCTGTTTCTGCCTGTGACAAATTAATACCAACTTCTAAAGCATTTCGAAGAGTTAGTAATTCAAACTCAATAGGAAAAAGAGGCTTTTTACCATAAACCAATTCATAGGGAGTAAATCCATTAGTGGATTTCCAAGTGGTGTTATAAGCCCAAATTGGTTCAGGTAACTTCTCCACCCAATTCCTCCTATGGGCTGCTACAATTTTGATTAATATCCTCTAATTTCCTATTTGTCACTTCAACTTGGCCATTGGCTTGCGAATGGTAAGGTGAGGATTTTTGATCTTTGATTTCATACAGCTTTGTAAAGGCTTAAATTTTTTTTAAGGTAAACTGAGGTCCCTGATCAATGGTGATAGAATATGGGGCTTCAAATCATAGAAAGATTTGTGAATACAGGAAATTAGCAACTTTCTCTTCTTGGGCATGCTTAAAATCACGGGCTTCTACCCACTTGGTTACATAATCAGTACATACCAAGATATGCACTTTCCCTTGGGAAGGTGGATCAATGGGTCCTACAAAATCTAGCCCCCACCTTTCAAATGATTTTTTACCTAATTGAGGTTGTAAAGGCATTTCACTAGTAAAATTAGGCTTACCCATACTTTGGCATTCATCACAATTTTTGACATACCTTTTGACACATTTATGCAAGGATGGCCAGTAGTAACCAGTACCCAAAATATTTTGAGTGGTACTTTTCATTGAATAATACCCTCCTGATGGTTCATCATGACATACTCAAAACATGTCATATACCTTGTCCTTGCGAACACACCTACGCAAAACATGGTTAGGACTGCATTTAAACATTAAACCTCCTATCCATTCAAAATAAGAACTTTGCTTGATCAACTATTTCTTTTGTTTAGGAGTAAAGTGAAGAGGAATCTTCCCTGTAGATAAATAATTAGCTATATCTGCAAACCATGAAGATTGTACAAAAATAGCAAATAATTTCTCATCAGGAAACACATCCTCGACCAATTTCTCCGTATCTATATTTGACAATCTTGACAAGAAATCTACCACTACATTAGACTTCCCTAGTTTATTGACTATAGTAATATCAAATTATTGCAATAGTATTAACCATCGAATAATTCATGCACTAACAAAGGGTTTATTCATCAAATGCTTTGTAGCAGCATGGTCTATATGGATGAATATGAGATATCTTATGATATAGTGTAGGAATTTGTTAATAGCATACACCACAGCTAAAAATTCCTTCTTGGTTGTAGTATAATTATTTTTAGCTCCAGTCAAATTTTTACTAATGTAGTATATGACATAGTGTTGTCCATCTTCAATCTGCCCTAATGTAGCTCCAATAGCAGTATTGGAAGCATCAGTTTGAATATGGAAGGGTAACTCCCAATTAGGAGCTCTCAATATAGGTTGAGTTTTTAAATTTTCCTTTAAAACTTTAAAGGACTATTGACACCCAGCAGACCAAACAAATTTAGAATCCTTTGTTAACAATGCAAACATTGGATTAGCAATGGTATTGAAATTAGCAATAAATCTGCGATAAAAGCCAATATGTCCTAAGAAACTATGGACACCAATTTGAGTTTTTGGAGGAGAAAGGTTCTTGATGACCTCTACCTTTTTAGGATCAACTTTAATTCCATAAGCAAAAATATGATGTCCAAGAAAAATTTCTTCTTCCATAATCAAGAAACATTTATCAGGATTTAGAGACAAATGATATATTTCACAGCGTATTAAAACTTTTTCAAGTTGTTCTAAAGTATATTCAAATGTATATTCAAACATTGTGAAGTCATCCATATAAATATCTACACTTTAATTTGTTAGATCAGAAAAGATAGCCAAAAAAACTCTCTGAAATGTTGTTGGTGTATTTCACAAACCGAAGGGTAATGTTATGGAAGCAAATGTTCCCCAAGGACATGTGAAAGTTATCTTTTTTTGGTCTTCTGGTGCAACCTAGATCTGATTATAACCACTAAAACCATCAAGGAAACAGAAAAATATCTTACCAGCAAGGGTGTCCAACACTTGGTCTATAAATGGTAATGGAAAGTGATCTTTATGTGTGACCTTATTCAATTTCCTATAGTCCACACATACTATCATCTTCCCATTTTTCTTTGGAACAATGACCAATGGTGAAACCCACCTACTGTTTGAAATTGGATAAATGAATCCTACATCCAATAGTTTTATTATTTCTTCCTTAACAATATCCTTCAGAGTGGGATTTAGACGCCTTTGTGGTTGTCTTACTGGTTTGACATATATTAGTAATAACTATACAAGCATGTATAGATATGTAAATATTGAAGTAATAATATTTAAATGAGTAACTAATATAATTTAAACCAAGTTGGAGTTTGGAGTGGGATGGGAGCCCATAGATGATAATGTAGTCTTGAGATGTAGCTCAAGTAAAGCCTTACATTTTGAGTTGGTGCTCGAATGTAATTGTGGGGTAGGTGCTCCACGATGGTGATAAAAAACTTCTAGAAATGAAAATAATTTATATACAACCAAAGGGGTATTTTAAAATGAGAAAAATGATCAAATAAATATTAAGAGCAATAAGGGAAGATAAGCATGCTTAATATGTCTATTCCAAGAATTGTGTAATTTAATCACATTTAGTGATTTATATCTTAGTGGCCCCATAATTGAGATGAGGGATTATAACTAATATGATGGTTAACCATTGGTTTGGTTCTCCATCTTCAAGGAATTCACCTACACACTAGTATTGGTGGATAGCATGGTGAAGGGTGATTCCCTTTGGTGAGGAATAAAAACCTAACGCTTTGGTGAGAGTTCTCACACCCTAGTGGTATGAGGGTTTTGTAGAAGTTGGTCACTTTTACTCAAGAGTGACTCTGACCAAGTCTTAATACCTCTTGATGATTGCCTTGAAAACTTATAGTCTAGTTGGAATAACTCTGTCTTAGATCATTATTATATCATTTTCTCTACTTGAGAAGACAATTAAAGGAAAATAAATAAGTGGATGACTAGTAACAAACAGAGTTTTTACAGAAAAAACATTTGCTTTATGCACAATATTCTATATAATGATAGCCTTGATATTGAAGTTCATTTCATGATCAAAATTTCTTACCTCAATATTTATCATTTTAAATTTATAGTATCTTATAATGTGGATATTATTACAATACTTATGACATCAAAACGAAATATTTTTATAATCCACTTATTTTTTTTTAATTAGATGGAAATATGAGGTTTTGAAAGGGTCCTTGAACCTTTTACATATATACAAAAACAATTGCAAAGAAAGCCTTAATCAAAACTAGACAATGAGGAACAAAAAGGGCAAAAAACCAAGCCTTAACTAGAAGAGGACAAGAAGAGGAAAAAGAACAACATGCCAGAGGAAGAAAACATAGAAGGGCATCTAAGGACTTTCTAAGAAAAATTTAACCAAGTCAGAGCAAGCTACAACATATCTTCCTTTGACTTGCCTGGATTATTTTTAAAGTAGTTCATAACTCAAGAGATTTCATCCACATAAATGGATGACATCTTCATAAATATACTCTTAGATAAACATAAGATTCATGGTTAGTTCAAGGTAAAAATATAACAAAATAAAAGATACAAGCTACAGTTAAGATCGGGAGCCACCCATGAATCTTGCAAAGTATTTTCTAAGATAACATTAAGATTTTAAAGGAAATTTTCCCTCCCAGTAATAAAATTTTCTAGATGAACTCCTAAATTGGCCATGAAACTAGCTACCATGTTTATTTCTGTTAAAATGGGTTGGCACTAGACATTCTCAAGAGTTCTTAGGGTTTTATTCGACTCATTAATTAAGTTTTTAATGTTCCAACAAGGATTATGGATGTCATTGGGAATGTTGATTAAATAAAATTAGTCTCCTTAAATAATTACCTTCTCCAAATTTAGATATTCCAAAAAAACAAAACCTTGGAAGGAGGGCCTTAGCCTCAACAAAGTGGATGGATGAGTTTCTAAGGTTCTCTGCATAGGCCAAAATAATATATCTTTTATTATCACTAATAATTCCTTTAGCATAGGTTTGAGGGCATATTTCAAAGGTCAAAATGCTTCTATAGGAATGTGGAGACTAGAGTTCCAATCCCTCAGGCACCATAGTACCAGAGGGCATGTCGTATTAGAATAGTCAACCACGTAAAAGTTTTACCTGATGCAACTGGATGTTATACTGTTGACAAGGAGTTATATTAAAACCCATGAATGAGCATAGAAAATTGTAATGAGTTATCGATTCCTCTAGTATAATAATAAAAAAAACTTCCTTTAGAACATGCCAGTCCAAGATTTCCTTTTGATACTCCATCAAAATTTAATTTTATCCACCCGTCGAGAGGAGGGAACCACTTGGCATGCAATATTTTGGATTCAACCCAAGTAGAGCCTTGCTCAAGCTTGGGAAGACCCAACTTAACAACTAGTTTAGTTTCTTTAGAAGTATGAATGCTAGGAGAATTTTTATTAGAATGGACATGCCTTCAGTTAGAGAATTCAAAATTTTGGCTCCTAGTGATGGTGGGTCTCTAGAGGAATTTTTGAATGACCTATTTTTTCTCTCCTTCAAAATCTCCACCGAAAGTGTGAGAGGATAAATTTATAAAGGGTTTGCCATGTAGATCTAGAGAAGAGGGAGGAAAACCATTGCTCAACAATTTCCATCAATGTTCTTAGGAGAACCCAACAAACCCTTAAAACATTTATGATGTGATTCAAAATTTTAAAAGATAAGACACAATCTATGAAGAGGTATTGTTTCATCTCATCATTCATTCTATAGAGGTAACAACAATTAGGAAGAATCATACCTCTAATTTTGAGATTTTCTATGGAGAGGGATTTATTTTTAAGGGCCAACCAGTAGAAGAAATTACTCTTTGATATAATCTCTTTGAAAGATATTTGTTTTTGTGAACACCAACTAAGATTATCATCATCCACAATGTGATACACATAATTCACAGAAAAGGTACCATTTTCTTCATATCTGCATATTAGGGAGCCTTCACACCCAACATTCCTTATCACCTAATTTCTCAATTTGAGGGCCAACTATTTCAAGAAATCTTCTTCCTTTCAGACATGATAAAAAACCTAAATATTATTATATCTTTGCTTTCCCCTACTTATTCAATGAAATTTTCTAGTTTGGTTCCATAGAACTGTGAGAATATAGGTCTTAAAAGGGCGTATGATAGATTCTATGAGAGGTGAGAATATTCCATTCATGATTCATACTAGAAATTAATCTTTTCACC
The DNA here is from genome assembly GCA_028583015.1 of Wollemia nobilis. Taxonomy (NCBI): domain Eukaryota; kingdom Viridiplantae; phylum Streptophyta; class Pinopsida; order Araucariales; family Araucariaceae; genus Wollemia; species Wollemia nobilis. Next base: position 103,474 of record JAQPPZ010017186.1, read on the forward strand.
ATTGCCTAAACTCCACTTGCTATCTCTCAATACAAGGCTTTTTTATTTAATAATACTATTCTAGAAGATAAATATGTAAAGTGATACTCATTAAAGAAGCTAAATCCCTTGTTTGGATATTTAGTGTTAAAAATATAAGTCCATCCATTTTTCTCTTATTTTGTGATAGCCCAAAAATGCTTGGCCAATAGATATTTGTTCACCAAAATCACTTTTCTCATCCCTAGCCCCCGTGCATATTTTTTTGCACACACTTGTTCTCAAGAAATGAGATGAAATATCTTTTTATTTTTCTACCATGACCAAATAAAGGTTTTTGAAATTTTTCTATTTTTTGAGTATCTTTTGCAGGGATTCCAATTAGGAATAAAAAATACACTAGCGAAATTTGGTGGGAGGCCTTTACTAGTTGTGCTTTTTTGGCCTGGCTAAGAAAAGACAACCTACCAATTTCTACTATATTATTTATAAAACTAGATTTCAAATCTCCTCTTCAATTTTTTCCTTAACTAAAGGTAATCATAAATAGGTAGAAGGTAGCTAAATAATAGTGCACCCAAAAATCCTAGAAATGGTCCTTTACTTGAGAAGGGGAGTATTGAGAAAAACAGTTTGCTCTTGAGAAAGTTGATGTATCGATCAACAAAACTCTCATAGTCCAAGAGGATTCTTCTAATTTCATTAGCCTATGGAATAAATTATAGGGTATTTATAAGAGTGTCATCAAAAAACTACTGATGGGAGATAAGATAAATAGTGAAAGCAAATTTAATACCTTCAATTCTAGTAGAAGGTTTAATGGATCTTCCTAGATATTTTGCTAGGGTAATAAATAAGGAAGGTGAAAGAGGATCATTCTATCTCAATCCTCTAACACTTTTAAATTGCCTCAAGACCTTTTCATTAATAATGACTGAGAAAGAAGGAGTTGATAAGCATTCCTTAATGAGGGATATCCACATGTAGTGAAAACCAAAATAGACCAAGATGTTTTCTAGAAATTTCCAAGACACTCTATCATAGGCTCTGCTCATGTCAATATTAAGGAACATTCCAGCTTTACAACTCTTATCCATTGAATGGATCACCTCATGGAATTTGATAATTCCATCTAAGTTTTATCTTCCTAGAACAAAACCTCCCTAGTTGTGATCAATGATAATTTGAAGTAAAAATTTCATTCTATTGGCCAACACTCTAGATATAATTTTATAAATGGTGTTCCAAAGGTTGATCGATTTGAATTATTTAAATTTCTTGGCTCCTACACTATTATGAATAAGGACAATAAAAGTGGAATTCACATCGCTCAATATGAATCTAGTTTTTAGGACTTCAAAAATGGCCTTTATAATATCTCTTCTAACTATATGCCAAAACTTTTGGAATAAGATGGCTAGGAATCCATCAAGACCAAACACGTTTTCCCTTGCCATGGAAAAGATAGAATTCTTGATCTTCTACTCCGTAAGGGGTCTAACCAGTCTAGAATTCATTTCATCATTGATTAAGGAGGGAATGTTGGATAACAATCTCCTTTCTATCTATAAATCCCCTTGATTTTTGGTGCCTAAGAGCTTTTCAAAAAAACCATCAACTTCATCTCTGATTTCTCTAGGGTCAACCAATTTATATACATCATATTTGAGAACTTCCTTTATTTTGTAAAGCTCTTGTTCTTGAGAGTAGTGATATGGATGAATTTAGTGTCTTGGTCCTAATTCCTCAGCCATAGGGCTCTAGACCTTTATCTCTAAAAAATCTCTTCTTTATCAAGGGTGTTATGAAATTTAGCTAGAACTGACTTCTCCTTATATTTGAGATCTTCATGTCTAGTACCTAACTCCAAAGAGGCTTCAATCTCAAATAACTATTTTTAGCTCCTTTTTTTGGAATAGGTGAGCACAAAAAATCTTGTTCCAAATTTTCATACTAAGTTTGATAAATCTAATATTTTTTTCTATCTAAGATATTAAGGGACCAAAAAATAGTTTTGACCACCAATCTACTCAATTAGCTTCTAGGGCATGGTGTTGAATCCACATGGATTTTAATTTGAAAGGTTTCTTGAATTTTTCTATCATCAAGAAAGACTTCCAATAGAAGAGGATTATGATCAAAGCCTATCTTGGAAAGGGAATTTAGATAAGTGTCCCCAAGTAGCCCCAATCCATATTTGGAAATAAAAATTCTCTCAAGCCTTATTTGAATTAGAAGGTTTTATACCCTTGTATTGCTCCATGTATATTTGATGTCTCTTAAATCCAGGTCCAACAATTCAAAATGATTGACAAAATTGGATAAATCCTCCATGTCTTTAAATAGGGATGAGTTTCCCCTTTTTTTATCAGAGGGGTAAAGTGAATATTTGGAATCTCCTACTAACATCCAACATTCATTAAAAAATGAACATCCCATTTAACCGAGAATAGATCATAATTTATTTTTTTAGACCATTAAGTTATGGGCATAAATATTGGATAAGCCCCCTCCTCTATTGGACTGCTTATGATAAAATAAAATATTTATTATTTTTCTAGGAGAGGAGATAAAAAAACCATCCACTCTTTATGGGTCCCATAAGCAAAACAAACCTCTTGACGATCCTTGGGCATGACTCACAACAAAATTTATTGGTTGTGGAGCCTGATTCTAATTTCGAGGTCCTATTTTATCCGCGTTTGGACCCATTCTATGAAAGGATATGGACATTATATAATTGTGTGTCTAATTGAATATTAATCCAAGTTTGTTTTGTGAATTACTATTTAAAAAAAAATTGATGAAAAATAGTTTTCCTAAAATAGTAATTACTAAAAATGGAGTTTTTTGATGAAAAATAATTTGTCAAAAATAGAAATTACTAAAAACAAAATTTGTTTTGACGAAAAATAATTTTCTAAAAATAGTAATTACTAAAAATGGTAAATTATGATAGAAAATACAATTTACCAAAAATAATAATTCTATTTTATTTTGGGGTCTTAATGATTTACCCTAAAATTGTAACCCTCATTTTATAAGAGGATGTTGTATGGAATTGGAGTGTGTAGCGTGAAGGTTGTGAAGGAAGTGAAGAAGGAAGAGAGACTTTAATTGTGAGATCGAAGAGGAAGTATGGTGGATTTGTTGTAGGTTGTATCCTTGCAAAATTGAAATTCACACTGTTGCAGAAAAATAAAACTAAATTATTGCAAAGCTAAAAATAATAGAATTTAATTGATAGAAAATTACTAAATTGAAATTTTAGCATTAACATTCAAAATAGTAAATAATGAAACTTTCTAAAATTGCAGAAAACAATGTCACTTTCTAAAATGGAAATAACATTCAAAAACTGATAAGTAAAGTTGCACAATTTGTAACAAATTAGGCTGACAAAAAATTATGGAAATATTGCAAATTTTGAAAAAAAATTAGTAACAAAAAGTACTGTGTTAAATTCTACCCCAGATGAGTTACCTACCATGCATTCAAATACCACATTATCCTAATCACTAACCATGCAAAAGCTGTCAGATCTCTGCTGACCTACTACAGCCAAAAATAGCAGAATTTTGTAAGGTAAAAACCCTCCTTTGTACGTGGAAGTGGCCCTTGCTTCCTCAACCAAAAGAGGGCAAATAAACTTTCTCTAAACTATTAAGTCTTCAAACTCAACTCAGAAGCAAACATGAATGTCAAATATTGCACCTTTATTTCATTCTCAGCAGCATGACAACAGTGTAGGGAAAGATCTGTAGGCTACTATGTTGTTGCAATACATAGTTACAACACTTAAAATAGTTCTATCTTCTTATCACTTATTTCCTATATTATTCTATATGCTCAACCAAATGGGAGAATTTTATTTATACAAGTAGGGTACAACATTGATAAGGTTTTGTGCTTCCATGTAGGAATGTTACAACTATTATAGGACTGTTTCCCAGAATGTAGGGATTAGGTCTATTATCTCTTATCCATTCCATATGTTGGGCTTCATCCATTGAGGTAAAGGTGTTGGAAAAGATAGGGATATCCCTAAAACAACTGCAACCACTTTTTACCACCCTTTGTTGTAATTAAAGGCACTTTTGACCCAAACTATTGCTTCTACGCTTATTCGGAGCTGCTCCGAAATATCAGGCAACAAAACAGAGTTTATATTAATTCATGCTCTATAAGCACATGAGAATAGTTGTGATGGCAGAAATAGTCTCCATAAGTGCCAAGAAGACTGATTCCATATTTTGTATGAGTTGGAGTGGAAAAATTCCAAGCCATGATGTATATGTACAACTGGCTGGAATTTGTATGGAAAAGTTCCTATTTTCTACACAATCAAACTATTGACAAATTTTTGGAGCCTTTTGGTTATTTAAAATGGTTAAATGGTGGGTAAATCTTGTGAAATAAGCACAAAACCAAATAGATAACAACACATTAATATTACAACATTAACTTAATGGAAAATATACTAAATAATACAACTGAAATAGACTATAAAATATAGAAAAATAGTCAAAACAAGATATATGCACTTTAACATTTACAACATGCAAACATCAATACATAATGCATTCTATCATTATAATTAGCATCAAAACATAACATAAGGTGTTCAAAATTGTTTATAAGTTATCAAAACTAGTCCATGGATGAGGCATTTGTAGGCCTCATCATTTTCCCCCCAACCTATTTTAATGCATGTCCTCATGCATTTTGTGCAGCCACAATAGCACAGAGATCTACATCCAGATTTCATTCTTCATAACTCAACTTTGGTCCTGGAACCTTATAATATCCTCTGATTGCTTGTATTTGCTTGAGACATTCCTAGAACTACTCATATGATTGGGGATCACTATAAAAGAAATAAGGAACTGGAGTTATCTCATTTGGTAGCCTATACCTCAAACCTACCCAGTGATCCTCCAACTTTTGGATAACCTGTACTATACCTTCTGCTCTCCTTCTGGACCATAATAAATTTTTAGGTGAGATATGTTCCCTCTTTTGAAGTGATATTGGTAATTCTCTCCACCTGCTTTTACAAGCTGAGAGAGCATTACCAAAATGTTGATTACAAAAGACCTAAAAATTCTTGATACAATCAGTAAGATTGCTCTTACATACTTCTCTATTTTTTTGTTCTCTCATCATAGTAAAATGTTGATTGATGGACTCCTTATAATTAGGATGGGTTCTTCTGATCAGTAACTCAGTTGTTAACTCCATTTCCTTGCTTACCTTTTTCTCCTCCTCCCAATAAATCTAATTTTGTACTAAAGATATAAAGGCTCTCAGCTGAATATCTCCTATAAAGATGTGTGGCAAGAAGATTCCATTTTCAGGTAAGAAGAAGTTATGCAAAAATAGTTCACAAAGTAGATTCCTCTATTTCTCTAGACTATGCAAATATGTTTCCACAAAATCTTCAACAGTGTCTAGTTTATATGGAAGTTTGGAAACAATTCTCATTAATTGCCAGTGGAGGTATTTTTCCTTTAGTATTAGAGTATAAAATCTTGCAGGCCTTCTACACTGAACTAAGTACTCTGCAATTTGGCACACATCTTGTATTTGTTCTTGTAACTTAGTTATATCTGTAGTTTGGGCTTCTAGCTTCTGCTTCAAAGGTTATAAGGATGAAATTTGTGCCTCCATCTATTGACACTGCAGCATCCAATGTTCTATGTCCTCATTATATTTTTTCATTGTAATTGTTTGTGGGGGCCTTATAACTGATTGTATTTTTGGAGGCAAGTCCACTTGTATACCAAATTCTAATGTGTTAATAGTGAATAGATCTCCTTACACTCCAATTTTTGTTGTTTCAACTTGAGGTGATTCAACTATAATTAATTCAATAGATAGTTGAGGAGATTGTATATTTACCTATTCTTGCACTTCCTCTTGTTCATTGGCCTCCTCAGCTGCTTGTATTGTTTGTTCCCCCTTATGTGAATTTTCAAAATGTTCTACAGAGGCTTTTGAATCTGTCATGTTGACATCCTGCTAGAAAATTTGGGTTGCTATTTCTTCTATTTCCACTCCTCTGATGGGTGATTCTTCCTTAGGTAAGGCCAATTCTCTATGATCTTCTACTAATTCTAACAGAATTCTGGCCAATTCATCCTCAAAACTAGTTTCTATAGATTGTTGCTCTAGAGTGGACAACCGAGCCCTTAGTTTATTCACCTCTCCTTGCAAATTAGCAATAAGCTTATATTTCTCTATGTGAGAGGCTTCATGTTGTTCAATCCAACCCATTTGTGTCTTAATGACACTTCTAGCAACATGTAACTAGGTTTTTATATCAGGCTCTTCCTCTTTTCTTATTGATTCTTTGCCAAAATCAGAATCTTTAGAGTCTGAATAGTCAACAAGTGAGACTATAGGTATTTTTGTATCTGTGACTGTTGTCTCTACCTCCAATTCTTCTATGTCCATATATACTTCCTTTGATCTCTCTTCTGTAAATTGTTCTACAAGAACTTCCTGCCTCTGCTTTGTATTTAACTGCTGAAATAGTGGTGTAGCTTCTTCATCCATTATTTCTTTTGTTACTTTTTTTTTTTGAAGTCTGGAAGACCTTCGTAACCCCATAGGAGCTTGTTTAACCTTTTTAGGTAACTCCGAAACAAATTTTGATGATTCTAGAGCAGAACCTGCTGAAGCATTTGAAGGTAAAAATTTTCCTGCTATTTTCACAACTTCCATTGACTAGGTGGATAACTTTTTTTTTTAAATAACCTTATGTATGTCTCATATACTAACTAAGGATATTATGCACTACATACTTGATATCAATAATGTTCTAAAATGAGAAAGGCACATACCTGATATAACCATTTATCTACAATTGTACAATGGTTGTTTCTGCTGATTCTCTGTTGGTTGCTCTGCTGACTAAGATAGGTGCAATCTGAAAACAAGTGAAACAGAGGTGAGAATGAATGGAATGGTAAATAGTGAAACAATGGTGAAAATGAATGGAATGGTAAATAGTGAAACAATGGTGAGAATGAATGGAATGGTGGTGAGTTCGTGAGACAAACATGTTGGAAAAATCGGTTTTCATGTAAGCCCAATTCAGATGCGCCTCAAAGAGGTTTTCACATTCTGAATTATTATTATTTATTTATATATATTTTTTTTTTTTTTTTTTTTTTTTATATATTTTGGTTCATGTCACTTGATTGAGTCCATCTTGGAAGAAGTGGTTTCTTCCAATACTGATACATCCAAGTTTCCTACTTGCTTGAGAAACTCCTCCTTGGTTAACGGTTTGTGATATATCCGAAGACGATGATCGTTAACCACCATTTTCCTTCTTGAATCATCTATTGGTGAAAGATGTACAACTCCATTTGCAAACACTTCCTCAATATGATATGGTCCAAGCCACCTAGTCTGCAATTTTCTAGGATAGTCTTCATAACGTGAGTCAAACAACAAAGCCTAATCACCTTGCTGAAACTTCCTTTGCTGAATGTGACTATCATGCCACAATTTTCGTTGTACTTGGATCAACTTAGTCTGGTGCAATGCATCCCTTTGTAGCTCATCCAATGCATTGAGCTGCAAAATACGATCTGTTTGTGCCTGTGACAAATCAATACCAACTTCTAAAGCAGTTCGAAGAGTTAGTAATTCAAACTCAATAGGAAAAAGAGGCTTTTTACCATAAACCAATTCATAGGGAGTAAATCCAGTAGTGGATTTCCAAGTGGTGTTATAAGCCCAAATTGCTTCAGGTAACTTCTCCACCCAATTCCTCCTATGGGCTGCTACAATTTTGGTTAATATCCTCTCTAATTCCCTATTTGTCACTTCAACTTGGCCATTGGCTTGCGGATGGTAAGGTGAGGATTTTCGATGTTTGATTTCATACAACTTTGTAAAGGCTTCAACAATTTTTGAGGTAAACTGAGGTCCCTGATCAATGGTGATAGAATGTGGGGCTCCAAATCATAGAAAGATTTGTGAATACAGAAATCAGCAACTTTCTCTTCTCGGGCATGCTTAAAAGCATGGGCTTCTACCCACTTGGTTACATAATCAGTACATACCAAGATATGCACTTTCCCTTGGGAAGGTGGATCAATGGGTCCTACAAAATCTAGCCCCCACCTTTCAAATGGTTTTGTACCTAATTGAGGTTGTAAAGGCATTTCACTAGTAAAATTAGGCTTACCCATCCTTTGGCATGCATCACAATTTTTGACATACCTTTTGACATATTTGTGCAATGATGGCCAGTAGTAACCAGTACCCAAAATATTTTGAATGGTACTTTTCACTGAATAATGCCCTCCTGATGGTTCATCATGACATGCTCACAGGATGTCATATACCTCATCCTTGCGAACACACCTACGCAAAACATGGTTAGGACTGCATTTAAACAATAAACCTCCTATCCATTCAAAAGAAGAACTTTGCTTGATCAACTATTTCTTTTGTTTAGGAGTAAAGTGAAGAGGAATCTTCCCTGTAGCTAAATAATTAGCTATATCTGCAAACCATGGAGATTGTACAGAAATAGCAAACAATTTCTCATCAGGAAACACATCCTCAACCAATTCCTCCGTATCTACATTTGACAATCTTGACAAGAAATCTGCCACTACATTAGACTTCCCTGGTTTATTGACTATAGTAATATCAAATTCTTGCAATAGTATTAACCAACAAATAATTCATGCACTAACCAAGGGTTTATTCATCAAATACTTTATAGCAGCATGGTCTATATGGATGAATACGAGATATCTTGTGATATAGTGTCGGAATTTGTTAATAGCATAAACCACAGCTAAAAATTCCTTCTTGGTTGTGGTATAATTATTTTTAGCTCCAGTCAAATTTTTACTAATGTAGTATATGACATAGTGTTGTCCATATTCAATATGCCCTAATGTAGCTCCAATAGCAATATTGGAAGCATCAGTTTGAATATGGAAGGGTAACTCCCAATTAGGACCTCTCAATATAGGTTGAGTTGTTAAATTTTCCTTTAAAACTTCAAAGGACTATTGACACCCAACAGACCAAACAAATTTAGAATCCTTTCGTTAACAATGCAAACATTGGATTAGCAATGGTACTGAAATTAGCAATAAATCTGCGATAAAAGCCAATATGTCCTAAGAAACTATGGACATCAGTTTGAGTTTTTGGAGGAGGAAGGTTCTTGATGACCTCTACCTTTTTAGGATCAACTTTAATTCCATAAGAAGAAATATGATGTCCAAGAACAATTCCTTCTTCCATCATCAAGAAACATTTATCAGGATTTAGAGACAAATGATATGTTTCACAACATATTAAAACTTTTTCAAGTTGTTCTAAAGTATATTCAAATGTATCTCCAAACATTGTGAAGTCATCCATATAAATCTCTACACTTTCATTTGTTAGATCAGAAAAGATAGCCAAAAAAACTCTCTGAAATGTTGTTGGTGCATTGCACAAACCGAAGGGTAACACTCTGTAAGCAAATGTTCCCCAAGGACATGTGAAAGTTGTCTTTTCCTGGTCTTTTGGTGCAACCTGGATCTGATTATAACCACTAAAACCATCAAGGAAACAGAAAAATTTCTTACCAACAAGGGTGTCCAACACTTGGTCTATAAATGGTAATGGAAAGTGATCTTTATGTGTGACCTTATTCAATTCCCTATAGTCCACACATACTCTCATCTTCCCATTTTTCTTTGGAACAATGACCAATGGTGAAACCCACCTACTATCTGAAATTGGATAAATGAATCCTACATCCAATAGTTTTTTGATTTCTTCCTTAACAATATCCTTCAGAGTGGGATTTAGACGCCTTTATGGTTGTCTTACTGGTTTGACATATATTAGTAATAACTATACAAGCATGTATAGATATGTAAATATTGAAGTAATAATATTTAAATGAGTAACTAATATAATTTAAACCAAGTTGAAGTTTGGAGTGGGATGGGAGCCCATAGATAATAATGTAGTATTGAGATGTAGCTCAAGTAAAACCTTACATTTTGAGTTGGTGCTCGAATGTAATTATGGGATAGGTGCTCCACAATGGCGATAAAAAACTTCTAGAAATGAAAATAATTTATATACAGCCAAAGGGGTATTTTAAAATGAGAAAAATGATCAAATAAATATTAAGAGCAATAAGGGAAGATAAGCATGCTTAATATGTCTATTCCAAGAATTGTGTAATTTAATCACATTTAGTGATTTATTTCTTAGTGGCCCCATAATTGAGATGAGGGATTATAACTAATATGATGGTTAACCATTGGTTTGGTTCTCCATCTTCACGGCATTCACCTACACACTAGTATTGGTGGATAGCATGGTGAAGGGTGATTCCCTTTGGTGAGGAATAAAAACCTAACACTTTGGTGAGAGTTCTCACACCCTAGTGGTATGAGGGTTTTGTAGAAGTTGGTCACTTCTACTCAAGAGTGACTCTGACCAAGTCTTAATACCTCTTGATGATTGCCTTGAAAACTTATAGTCTAGTTGGAATAACTCAGTCTTAGATCATTATTATATCATTTTCTCTACTTGAGAAGACAATTAAAGTAAAATAAATAAGTGGATGACTAGTAACAAACAAAGTTGTTACAGAAAAAACCTTTGGTTTATGCACAATATTCTATATAATGATAGCCTTGATATTGAAGTTCATTTCATGATGAAAATTTCTTACCTCAATATTTATCATTTTAAATTTATAGTATCTTATAATGTGGATATTATTACAATACTTATGACATCAAAATGAAATATTTTTATAATCCACTTATTTTTTTTTAATTATATGGAAATATAAGGTTTTGAAAGGGTCCTTGAACCTTTTACATATATACAAAAACAATTGCAAAGAAAGCCCTAATCAAAACTAGACAATGAGGAACAAAAAAGGCAAAAAACCAAGCCTTAACTAGAAGAGGACAAGAAGAGGAAAAAGAACAACATGCCAGAGAAAGAAAACATAGAAGGGCATCTAAGGACTTTCTAAGAAAAATTTAACCAAGTCAGAGCAAGCTACAACATATCTTCCTTTGACTTGCCTGGATTATTTTTAAAGTAGTTCATAACTCAAGATATTTCATCCACATAAATGGATGACATCTTCATAAATATACTCTTAGATAAACATAAGATTCATGGTTGGTTCAAGGTAAAAATATAACAAAATAAAAGATACAAGCTACAGTTAAGATCGGGAGCCACCCATGAATCTTGCAAAGTATTTTCTAAGATAACATTAAGATTTTAAAGGAAATTTTCCCTACCAGTAATAAAATTTTCTATATGAACTCCTAAATTGGCCATGAAACTAGCTACCATGTTTATTTCTATTAAAATGGGTTGGCACTAGACATTCTCAAGAGTTCTTAGGGTTTTATTCGACTCATTAATTAAGTTTTTAATGTTCCAACAAGGATTATGGATGTCATTGGGAATGTTGATTAAATAAAATTAGTCTCCTTAAATAATTACCTTCTCCAAATTTAGATATTCCAACAAAACAAAACCTTGGAAGGAGGGCCTTAGCCTCAACAAAGTGGATGGATGAGTTTCTAAGGTTCTCTGCATAGGCCAAAATAATATATCTTTTACTATCACTAATAATTCCTTTAGCATAGGTTTGAGGGCATCTTTTAAAGGTCAAAATGCTTCTATAGGAATGTGGAGACTAGGGTTCCAATCCCTCGGGCACCATAGTACCAAAGGGCATGTCGTATTATAATAGTCAACCACGTAAAAGTTTTACCTGATGCAACTGGATGTTATACTGTTGACAAGGAGTTATATTAAAACCCGTGAATGAGCATAGAAAATTGTAATGAGTTATCAATTCCTCTAGTATAATAATAAAAAAAACTTCCTTTAGCACATGCCAGTCCAAGATTTCCTTTTGATACTCCATCAAAATTTAATTTTATCCACCCATCGAGAGGAGGGAACCACTTGGCATGCAATATTTTGGATTCAACCCAAGTAGAGCCTTGCTCAAGCTTGGGAAGACCCAACATAACAACTAGTTTAGTTTCTTTAGAAGTATGAATGCTAGGAGAAAAAAAAAAGTTGGACATGCCTTCAGTTAGAGAATTCAAAATTTTTGCTCCTAGTGATGGTGGGTCTCTAGAGGAATTTTTGAATGTCCTATTTTTTCTCTCCTTCAAAATCTCCATCGAAAGTGTGAGAGGATAAATTAATAAAGGGTTTGCCATGTAGAGCTAGAGAAGAGGGAGGAAAACCATTGCTCAACAATTTCCATCAATGTTCTTTGGAGAACCCAACAAACCCCTAAAACATTTATGATGTGATTCAAATTTTTAAAAGATAAGACACAATCTATGAAGAGGTATTGTTTCATCTCATCATTCATTCTATAGAGGTAACAACAATTAGGAAGGATCATACCTCTAATTTTGAGATTTTCTATGGAGAGGATTTTACTTTTAAGGGCCAACCAGTAGAAGAAATTACTCTTTGATATAATATCTTTGAAATATATTTATTTTTGTGAACACCAACTAAGATTATTGTCATCCACAATGTGATACACATAATTCACAGAAAAGGTTCCATTTTCTTCATATTTGCATATTAGGGAGCCTTCACACCCAACATTCCTTATCACCTAATTTCTCAATTTGAGGGCCAACTTTTTCAAAAAATCTTCTTCCTCTCAAACATGATAAAAAACCTAAATATTATTATATCTTTTCTTTCCCCTACTTATTCAATGAAATTTTCTAGTTTGGTTCCATAGAACTGTGAGAATATAGGTCTTAAAAGGGCGTATGATAGATTCTATGAGAGGTGAGAATATTCCATTCATGATTCATACTAGAAATTAATCTTTTCACCATTTCCTAAACTCCACTTGCTATCTCTCAATACAAGGCTTTTTTATTTAATAATACTATTCTAGAAGATAAATATGTAAAGTGATACTCATTAAAGAAGCTAAATCCCTTGTTTGGATATTTAGTGTTAAAAATATATGTCCATCCATTTTTCTATTATTTTGTGATAGCCCAAAAATGCTTGGCCAATAGATATTTGTTCACCAAAATCACTTTTCTCATCCCTAGCCCCCGTGCATATTTTTTTGCACACACTTGTTCTCAAGAAATGAGATGAAATCTCTTTTTATTTTTCTACCATGACCAAATAAAGGTTTTTGAAAATTTTCTATTTTTTGAGTATCTTTTGCAGGGATTCCAATTAGGAATAAAAAATACTCTAGCGAAATTTTGTGGGAGGCCTTTACTAGTTGTGCTTTTTTGGCCTGGCTAAGAAAAGACAACCTACCAATTTCTACTATATTATTTATAAAACTAGATTTCAAATCTCCTCTTCAATTTTTTCCTTAACTAAAGGTAATCATAAATAGGTAGAAGGTAGCTAAATAATAGTGCACCCAAAAATCCTAGAAATGGTCCTTTACTTGAGAAGGGGAGTATTGAGAAAAATTGTTTTCTCTTGAGAAATTTGATGTATCGATCAACAAAACTCTCATAGTCCAAGAGGATTCTTCTAATTTCATTAGCCTATGGAATAAATTATAGGGTATTTATAAGAGTGTCATCAAAAAACTACTTATGGGAGATAATATAAATAGTGAAAGCAAATTTAATACCTTCAATTCTAGTAGAAGGTTTAATGGATCTTCCTAGATATTTTGCTAGGGTAATAAATAAGGAAGGTGAAAGAGGATCATTCTATCTCAATCCTCTAACACTTTTAAATTGCCTCAAGACATTTTCATTAATAATGACTGAGAAAGAAGGAGTTGATAAGCATTCCTTAATGAGGGATATCCACATGTAGTGAAAACCAAAATAGACCAAGATGTTTTCTAGAAATTTCCAAGACACTCTATCATAGGCTTTGCTCATGTCAATATTAAGGAACATTCCAGCTTTACAACTCTTATCCATTGAATGGATCAACTCATGGAATTTGATAATTCCATCTAAGATTTATCTTCCTAGAACAAAACCTCCCTAGTTGTGATCAATGATAATTTGAAGTAAAAATTTCATTCTATTGGCCAACACTCTAGATATAATTTTATAAATGGTGTTCCAAAGGTTGATCGATTTGAATTATTTAAATTTCTTGGCTCCTACACTATTATGAATAAGGAAAATAAAATAGGAATTCACATCGCTCAATATGAATCTAGTTTTTAGGACTTCAAAAATGGCCTTTATAATATCTTTTCTAACTATATGCCAAAACTTTTGGAATAAGATGGCTAGGAATCCATCAAGACCAAACACGTTTTCCCTTGCCATGGAAAATATAGAATTCTTGATCTTCTACTCCGTAAGGGGTCTAACCAGTCTAGAATTCATTTCATCATTGATTAAGGAGGGAATGTTGGATAACAATATCCTTTCTATCTATAAATCCCCTTGATTTTTGGTACCTAAGAGCTTTTCAAAAAAACCATCAACTTCATCTCTGATTTCTCTAGGGTCAACCAATTTATATACATCACATTTGAGAACTTCCTTTATTTTGTAAAGCTCTTGTTCTTGAGAGTAGTGATATGGATGAATTTAGTGTCTTGTTCCTAATTCCTCAACCATAGGTCTCTAGACATTTATCTCTAAAAAATATCTTCTTTATCAAGGGTGTTATGAAAACCCTCCTTTGTACGTGGAAGTGGCCCTTGCTTCCTCAAACAAAAGAGGGCAAATAAACTTTCTCTAAACTATTAAGTATTCAAACTCAACTCAAAAGCAAACATGAATGTCAAATATTGCACCTTTATTTCATTCTCAGCAGCATGACAACAGTGTAGGGAAAGATCTGTAGGCTACTATGTTGTTGCAATACATAGTTACAACACTTAAAATAGTTCTATCTTCTTATCACTTATTTCCTATATTATTCTATATGCTCAACAAAATGGGAGAATTTTATTTATACAAGTAGGGTACAACATTGATAAGGTTTTGTGCTTCCATGTAGGAATGTTACAACTATTATAGGACTTTTTTCCAGAATGTAGGGATTAGGTATATTATCTCTTATCCATTCCATATGTTGGGCTTCATCCATTGAGGTAAAGGTGTTGGAAAATATAGGGATATCCCTAAAACAACTGCAACCACTTTTTACCACCCTTTGTTGTAATTAAAGGCACTTTTGACCCAAACTATTGCTTCTACGCTTATTTTGGAGCTGCTCCGAAATATCAGGCAGCAAAACAGAGTTTATATTAATTCATGCTCTATAAGCACATGAGAATAGTTGTGATGGCAGAAATAGTCTCCATAAGTGCCCAGAAGACTGATTTCATATTTTGTATGAGCTGGAGTGCAAAAATTCCAAGCCATGATGTATATGTACAACTGGCCGGAATTTGTATGGAAAAGTTCCTATTTTCTACACAGTCAAACTACTGACAAATTTTTGGAGCCTTTTGGTTATTTAAAATGGTTAAATGGTGGGTAAATTTTGTGAAATAAGCACAAAACCAAATAGATAACAACACATTAATATTACAACATTAACTTAATGGAAAATATACTAAATAATACAACTGAAATAGACTATAAAATATAGAAAAATAGTCAAAACAAGATATATGCACTTTAACATTTACAACATGCAAACATCAATACATAATGCATTCTATCATTATAATTAGCATCAAAACATAACATAAGGTGTTCAAATTTGTTTATAAGTTATCAAAACTAGTCAATGGATGAGGCATTTGCAGGCCTTATCATTTTCCGCTCAACCTATTTTAATGCATGTCCTCATGCATTTTGTGCAGCCACAATAGCATAGAGATCTACATCCAGATTTCGTTCTTCATAACTCAACTTTGGTCTTGGAACCTTATAATATCCTCTGATTGCTTGTATTTTCTTGAGACATTCCTAGAACTACTCATATGATTGGGGATCACTATAAAAGAAATAAGGAACTGGAGTTATCTCATTTGGTAGCCTATATCTCAAACCTACCCAGTGATCCTCCAACTTTTGGATAACTTGTACTATACCTTCTGCTCTCCTTCTGGACCATAATAAATTTTTAGGTGAGATATGTTCCCTCTTTTGAAGTGATATTGGTAATTCTCTCCACCTTCTTTTACAGGCTGAGAGAGCATTACCAAAATGTTGATTACAAAAGACCTAAAAATTCTTGATACAATCAGTAAGATTGCTCTTACATACTTCTCTATTTTTTTGTTCTCTCATCATAGTAAAATGTTGATTGATGGACTCCTTATAATTAGGATGGGTTCTTCTGATCAATAACTCAGTTGTTAACTCCATTTCCTTGCTTAACTTTTTCTCCTCATCCCAATAAATCTAATTTTGTACTAAAGATATAAAGGTTCTCAGCTGAATATCTCCTATAAAGATGTGTGACAAGAAGATTCCATTTTTAGGCAAGAAGAAGTTATGCAAAAATAGTTCACAAAGTAGATTCCTCTATTTCTCTGGACTATGCAAATATATTTCGACAAAATCTTCAGTAGTGTCCAGTTTATATGGAAGTTTGGAAACAATTCTCATTAATTGCCAGTGGAGATATTTTTCCTTTAGTATTAGAGTATAAAATCTTGCAGGCCTTCTACACTAAACTAAGTACTCTGCAATTTGGCACACATCTTGTATTTGTTCTTGTAACTTAGTTATATCTGCAGTTTGGGCTTCTAGCTTCTGCTTCAAAGGTTATAAGGATGAAATTTGTGCCTCCATCTGTTGACACTGTAGCATCCAATGTGCTATGTCCTCATTATATTTTTTCATTGTAATTGTTTGTGGGGGCCTTATAACTGATTGTATTTTTGGAGGCAAGTCCACTTGTATACCAAATTCTAATGTGTTAATAGTGAATAAATCTCCTTACACTACAATTTTTTTTGTTTCAACTTGAGGTGATTCAACTATAATTAATTCAATAGATAGTTGAGGAGATTGTATATTTACCTATTCTTGCACTTCCTCTTCTTCATTGGCCTCCTCAGCTGCTTGTATTGTTTGTTCCCCCTTATGTGAATTTTCAAAATGTTCTACAGAGGCTTTTGAATCTGTCATGTTGACATCCTGCTAGAAAATTTGGGTTGCTATTTCTTCTATTTCCACTCCTATGATGGGTGATTATTCCTTAGGTAATGCCAATTCTCTATGATATTCTACTAATTCTAACAGAATTATGGCCAATTCATCCTCATAACTAGTTTCTATAGACTGTTGCTCTAGAGTGGACAATCAAGCCCTTACCTTATTCACCTCTTCCTACAAATTAGCAATAATATTATCTTTCTCTATGTGAGAGGCTTCATGTTGTTCAATCCAACCCATTTGTGTCTTAATGACACTTCTAGTAGCATGTAACTGTAATTTTATATCAAGCTCTTCCTCTTTTCTTATTGATTCTTTGCCAGAATCAGAATCTCCAAAGTCTGAATAGTGAACCAGTGAGACTATAGGTATTTTTGTACCTTTGAATGTTGTCTCTACCTCTAATTTTTCTATGTCCATATATACTTCCTTTGATATCTCTTCTATAAATTGTTCTACAAGAACTTTCTGCCCCTGCTTTGTATTTAGCTGCTAAAATAGTAGTGTAGCTTCTTCATCCATTATTTTTTCTGTTACATTTTTTTTTTGAATTCTGGAAGACCTTCGTAACCCCATAGGAGCTTTTTTAACCTTTTTAGGTAACTCTGAAACAAATTTTGATGATTATAGAGCAGAACCTGTAGAAGCATTTGAAGGTTAAATTTTTTTTGCTATTTTCACAACTTCCATTGATTAGGTAGATAACTTTTTTTTAAAAATAACCTTATATATGTCTCATATACTAACTAAGGATATTATGCACTACATACATGATATCAATAATGTTATAAAATGAGAAATGCACATACTTGATATAACCATTTATATACAATTGTACAGTGGTTGTTTCTACTAATTCTTTGTTGACTGCTCATCTGACTAAGATAGGTGCAATCTAAAAACAAGTGAAACAGAGGTGAGAATTAATGTAGTGGAAAATAGTGAAACAATGGTGAAAATGAATGGAAAGGTAAATAGTAAAACAATGGTGAGAATGAATGGAATGGTGGTGAGTTTGTGAGACAAACATGTTGGAAAAATCAGTTTTCATGTAAGCCCAATTCAGATGCGCATCAAAGAGGTTTTCACATTCTGAATTATTATTATTATTTTTTATATATATATTTTGGTTCATGTCACTTTATTGAGTCGACCTTGGAAGAAATGGTTTCTTCCAATACTGATACATCCAAGTTTCCTACTTACTTAAGAAACTCCTCCTTGGTTAAGAGTTTGTGATATATCCGAAGATGATGATCGTTAACCACCATTTTCCTTCTTCAATCATATATTAGATAAATATGTACAACTCCATTTGCAAACACTTCCTCAATATGATATGGTCCAAGCCACCTAGTTTGTAATTTTTTGGGATAGTATTCATAACGTGAGTCAAAAAACAAAGACTAATCATCTTGCTAAAACTTCCTTTGCTTGAATGTGACTATCATGCCATACTTTTCGTTGTACTTGGATCAACTTAGTCTGGTGCAATGCATCCCTTTGTAGCTCTTCCAATGCATTGAGCTACAAAATATGGTCTATTTTTGCCTGTGACAAATCAATACCAACTTCTAAAGTAGTTCGAAGAGTTAGTAATTCAAACTCAATAGGAAAAAGAGGCTTTTTACCATAAACCAATTCATAGGGAGTAAATCCAGTAGTGGATTTCCAAGTGGTGTTATAAGCCCAAATTGGTTTAGGTAACTTCTCCACCCAATTTCTCCTATGGGCTGCTACAATTTCGATTAATATCCTCTAATTTCCTATTTGTCACTTCAACTTGGCCATTGGCTTGCGAATGGTAAGGTGAGGATTTTCGATCTTTGATTTCATACAGCTTTGTAAAGGCTTAAATTTTTTTTAAGGTAAATTGAGGTCCCTGATCAATGGTGATAGAATATGGGGCTTCAAATCACAGAAATATTTGTGAATACAGGAAATTAGCAACTTTCTCTTCTCGGGCATGCTTAAAATCATGGGCTTCTACCCACTTGGTTACATAATCAGTACATACCAAGATATGCACTTTCCCTTGGGAAGGTGGATCAATGGGTCCTACAAAATCTAGCCCCCACCTTTCAAATGATTTTGTACCTAATTGAGGTTGTAAAGGCATTTCACTAGTAAAATTAGGCTTACCCATCCTTTGGCATTCATCACAATTTTTGACATACCTTTTGACACATTTATGCAAGGATGGCCAGTAGTAACCAGTACCCAAAATATTTTGAGTGGTACTTTTCATTGAATAATACCCTCCTGATGGTTCATCATGACATACTCACAACATGTCATATACCTTGTCCTTGCGAACACACCTACGCACAACATGGTTAGGACTGCATTTAAACATTAAACCTCCTATCCATTCAAAAGAAGAACTTTTCTTGATCAACTATTTCTTTTGTTTAGGAGTAAAGTGAAGAGGAATCTTCCCTGTAGATAAATAATTAGCTATATCTGCAAACCATGAAGATTGTAAAAAAATAGCAAATAATTTATCATCAGGAAACACATCCTCGACCAATTTCTCCGTATCTATATTTGACAATCTTGACAAGAAATCTACCACTACATTAGACTTCCCTAGTTTATTGACTATAGTAATATCAAATTATTGCAATAGTATTAACCATCTAATAATTCATGCACTAACAAAGGGTTTATTCATCAAATTCTTTATAGCAGCATGGTCTATATGGATGAATACGAGATATCTTGTGATATAGTGTAGGAATTTGTTAATAGCATACACCACAGCTAAAAATTCCTTCTTGGTTGTGGTATAATTATTTTTAGCTCCAGTCAAATTTTTACTAATGTAGTATATGACATAGTGTTGTCCATATTCAATCTGCCCTAATGTAGCTCCAATAGCAGTATTGGAAGCATCAGTTTGAATATGGAAGGGTAACTCCCAATTAGGAGATCTCAATATAGGTTGAGTTTTTAAATTTTCCTTTAAAACTAAAGGACTATTGACACCTAGCAGACCAAACAAATTTAGAATCCTTTGTTAACAATGCAAACATTGGATTAGAAATGGTATTGAAATTAGCAATAAATCTGTGATAAAAGCCAATATGTCCTAAGAAACTATGGACACCAATTTGAGTTTTTGGAGGAGAAAGGTTCTTGATGACCTCTACCTTTTTAGGATCAACCTTAATTCCATAAGCAAAAATATGATGTCCAAGAACAATTTATTCTTCCATAATCAAGAAACATTTATCAGGATTTAGAGACAAATGATATATTTCACAGCGTATTAAAACTTTTTCAAGTTGTTCTAAAGTATATTCAAATGTATATCCAAACATTGTGAAGTCATCCATATAAATATCTACACTTTAATTTGTTAGATCAGAAAAGATAGCCAAAAAAACTCTTTGAAATGTTGTTGGTGTATTTCACAAACCGAAGGGTAATATTCTGGAAGCAAATGTTCCCCAAGGACATGTGAAAGTTGTCTTTTTTTGGTCTTCTGGTGCAACTTAGATCTGATTATAACCACTAAAACCATCAAGGAAACAAAAAAATATCTTACCAACAAGGGTGTCCAACACTTGGTCTATAAATGGTAATGGAAAGTGATCTTTATGTGTGACCTTATTCAATTTCCTGTAGTCCACACATACTCTCATCTTCCCATTTTTCTTTGGAACAATGACCAATGGTGAAACCCACCTACTGTCTGAAATTGGATAAATGAATCCTACATCCAATAATTTTTTGATTTCTTCCTTAACAAATATCCTTTAGAGTGGGATTTAGACGCCTTTGTGGTTGTCTTACTGGTTTGACATATATTAGTAATAACTATACAAGCATGTATAGATATGTACATATTGAAGTAATAATATTTAAATGAGTAACTAATATAATTTAAACCAAGTTGGAGTTTGGAGTGGGATGGGAGCCCATAGATGATAATGTAGTCTTGAGATGTAGCTCAAGTAAATCCTTACATTTTGAGTTGGTGCTCGAATGTAATTGTGGGGTAGGTGCTCCACAATGGCGATAAAAAACTTCTAGAAATGAAAATAATTTATATACAGCCAAAGGGGTATTTTAAAATGAGAAAAATGATCAAATAAATACTAAGAGGAATAAGGGAAGATAATCATGCTTAATATGTCTATTCCAAGGATTGTGTAAGTTAATCACATTTAGTGATTTATATCTTAGTGGCCCCATCATTGAGATGAGGGATTATAACTAATATAATGGTTAACCATTGGTGTGGTTCTCCATCTTCAAGGCATTCACCTACATACTAGTATTGGTGGATAGTATGGTGAAGGGTGATTCCCTTTGGTGAGGAATAAAAACCTAACGCTTTGGTGAGAGTTCTCACACCCTAGTGGTATGAGTGTTTTGTAGAAGTTGGTCACTTCTACTCAAGAGTGACTCTGACCAAGTCTGAATACCTCTTGATGATTGCCTTGAAAACTTATAGTCTAGTTGGAATAACTCTGTCTTAGATCATTATTATATCATTTTATCTATTTGAGAAGACAATTAAAGGAAAATAAATAAGTGGATGACTAGTAACAAATAGAGTTGTTACAGAAAAAACCTTTGGTTTATGCACAATATTCTATATAATGATAGCCTTGATATTGAAGTTCATTTCATTATCAAAATTTCTTAACTCAATATTTATCATTTTAAATTTATAGTATCTTATAATGTGGATATTATTACAATACTTATGACATCAAAATGAAATATTTTTATAATCCACGTATTTTTTTTTAATTAGATGGAAATATGAGGTTTTGAAAGGGTCCTTGAACCTTTTACATATATACAAAAACAATTGCAAAGAAAGCCCTAATCAAAACTAGACAATGAGGAACAAAAAAGGCAAAAAACCAAGCCTTAACTAGAAGAGGACAAGAAGAGGAAAAAGAACAACATGCCAGAGAAAGAAAACATAGAAGGGCATCTAAGGACTTTCTAAGAAAAATTTAACCAAGTCATAGCAAGCTACAACATATCTTCCTTTGACTTGCCCTGGTTATTTTTAAAGTAGTTCATAACCCAAGATATTTCATCCACATAAATGGATGACATCTTCATAAATATACTCTTAGATAAAAATAAGATTCATGGTTGGTTCAAGGTAAAAATATAACAAAATAAAAGATACAAGCTACAGTTAAGATCGGGAGCCACCCATGAATCTTGCAAATTATTTTCTAAGATAACATTAAGATTTTAAAGGAAATTTTCCCTTCCAGTAATAAAATTTTCTAGATGAACTCCTAAATTGGCCATGAAACTAGCTACCATGTTTATTTCTATTAAAATGTGTTGGCACTAGATATTCTCAAGAGTTCTTAGGGTTTTATTCGACTCATTAATTAAGTTTTTAATTTTCCAACAAGGATTATGGATGTCATTGGGAATGTTGATTAAATAAAATTAGTCTCCTTAAATAATTACCTTCTCCAAATTTAGATATTCCAACAAAACAAAACCTTGGAAGGAGGGCCTTAGCCTCAACAAAGTGGATGGATGAGTTTCTAAGGTTCTTTGCATAGGCCAAAATAATATATCTTTTATTATCACTAATAATTCCTTTAGCATAGGTTTGAGGGCATCTTTCAAAGGTCAAAATGCTTCTATAGGAATGTGGAGACTAGGGTTCCAATCCCTCGGGCACCATGATACCAGAGGGCATGTCGCATTAGCATAATCAACCACGTAAAATTTTTACCTGATGCAACTGGATGTTATACTGGTGACAAGGAGTTATATTAAAACCCATGAACGAGCGTAGAAAATTGTAATGATTTATCGATTCCTCTAGTATAATAATAAAAAAAACTTCCTTTAGCACATGCCAGTCCAAGATTTCCTTTTGATACTCCATCAAAATTTAATTTTATCCACCCGTCGAGAGGAGGGAACCACTTGGCATGCAATATTTTGGATTCAACCCAAGTAGATCCTTGCTCAAGCTTGGGAAGACCCAACTTAACAACTAGTTTAGTTTCTTTAGAAGTATGAATGCTAGGAGAAAAAAAAATGTTGGACAAGCCTTCAATTAGAGAATTCAAAATTTTGGCTCCTAGTGATGTTGGGTCTCTAGAGGAATTTTTGAATGCCCTATTTTTTCTCTCCTTCAAAATCTCCACCGAAAGTGTGAGAGGATAAATTTATAAATGGTTTGCCATGTAGAGCTAGAGAAGAGGGAGGAAAACCATTGCTCAATAATTTCCATCAATGTTCTTAGGAGAACCCAACAAACCCCTAAAACATTTATGATGTGATTAAAAATTTTAAAAGATAAGACACAATCTATGAATAGGTATTGTTTCATCTCATCATTCATTCTATAGAGGTAACAACAATTAGGAAGGATCATACCTCTAATTTTGAGATTTTATATGGAGAGGATTTTATTTTTAAGGGCCACCCAGTAGAAGAAATTATTCTTTGATGTAATCTCTTTGAAAGATATTTGTTTTTGTGAACACCAACTAAGATTATCATCATCCACAATGTGATACACATAATTCAAAGAAAAGGTACCATTTTCTTCATATCTGCATATTAGGGAGCCTTCACACCCAACATTCCTTATCACCTAATTTCTCAATTTGAGGGCCAACTATTTCAAAAAATCTTCTTCCTCTCGGACATGATAAAAAACCTAAATATTATTATATCTTTTCTTTTCTTCCTCTTAGAGTTTCTTTTTGCCTAAACTCCACTTGCTATCTCTCAATACAAGGCTTTTTTATTTAATAATACTATTCTAGAAGATAAATATGTAAAGTGATACTCATTAAAGAAGCTAAATCCCTTGTTTGGATATTTAGTGTTAAAAATATAAGTCCATCCATTTTTCTCTTATTTTTTGATAGCCCAAAAATGCTTGGCCAATAGATATTTGTTCACCAAAATCACTTTTCTCATCCCTAGCCCCCGTGCATATTTTTTTGCACACACTTGTTCTCAAGAAATGATATGAAATCTGTTTTTATTTTTCTACCATGACCAAATAAAGGTTTTTGAAAATTTTCTATTTTTTGAGTATCTTTTGCAGGGATTCCAATTAGGAATAAAAAATACACTAGCGAAATTTTGTGGGAGGACTTTACTAGTTGTGCGTTTTTGGCCTGGCTAAGAAAAGACAACCTACCAATTTCTACTATATTATTTATAAAACTATATTTCAAATCTCCTCTTCAATTTTTTCCTTAACTAAAGGTAATCATAAATAGGTAGAAGGTAGCTAAATAATAGTGCACCCAAAAATCCTAGAAATGGTCCTTTACTTGAGAAGGGGAGTATTGAGAAAAACAGTTTGCTCTTGAGAAAGTTGATGTATCGATCAACAAAACTCTCATAGTCCAAGAGGATTCTTCTAATTTCATTAGCCTATGGAATAAATTATAGGGTATTTATAATAGTGTCATAAGCAAACTACTAATGGGAGATAAGAGAGATAAGATAAATAGTGAAAGCAAATTTAATACCTTCAATTCTAGTAGAAGGTTTAATGGATCTTCCTAGATATTTTGCTAGGATAATAAATAAGGAAGGTGAAAGAGGATCATTCTATCTCAATCCTCTAACACTTTTAAAATGCCTCAAGACCTTTTCATTAATAATGACTGAGAAAGGAGTTGATAAGCATTCCTTATGAGGGATATCCACATAGAGTGAAAACCAAAATAGACCAAGATGTTTTCTAGAAATTTCCAAGACACTCTATCATAGGCTCTGCTCATGTCAATATTAAGGAACATTCCAGCTTTACAACTCTTATCCATTGAATGGATCACCTCATGGAATTTGATAATTCCATCTAAGTTTTATCTTCCTAGAACAAAACCTCCCTAGTTGTGATCAATGATAATTTGAAGTAAAAATTTCATTCTATTGGCCAACACTCTAGATATAATTTTATAAATGGTGTTCCAAAGGTTGATTGATTTGAATTATTTAAATTTCTTGGCTCCTACACTATTATGAATAAGGACAATAAAAGTGGAATTCACATCGCTCAATATGAATCTAGTTTTTAGGACTTCAAAAATGGCCTTTATAATATCTCTTCTAACTATATGCCAAAACTTTTGGAATAAGATGGCTAGGAATCCATCAAGACCAAACACGTTTTCCCTTGCCATGGAAAAGATAGAATTCTTGATCTTCTACTCCATAAGGGGTCTAACCAGTCTAGAATTCATTTCATCATTGATTAAGGAAGGAATGTTGGATAACAATCTCCTTTCTATCTATAATTCCCTTTGATTTTTGGTACCTAAGAGCTTTTCAAAAAAACCATCACTTCATCTCTGATTTCTCTAGGGTCAACCAATTTATATACATCATATTTGAGAACTTCCTTTATTTTGTAAAGCTCTTGTTCTTGAGAGTAGTGATATGGATGAATTTAGTGTCTTGGTCCTAATTCCTCAGCCATAGGGCTCTAGACCTTTATCTCTAAAAAATATCTTCTTTATCGAGGGTGTTATGAAATTTAGCTAGAACTGACTTCTCCTTATATTTGAGATCTTCATGTCTAGTACCTAACTCCAAAGAGGCTTCAATCTCAAATAACTATTTTTAGCTCCTTTTTTTGGAATAGGTGAGCACAAAACATCTTGTTCCAACTTTTCATACTAAGTTTGATAAATCTAATATTTTTTTCTATCTAAGATATTAAGGGACCAAAAAATAGTTTTGACCACCAATCTACTCAATTAGCTTCTAGGGCATGGTGTTGAATCCACATGGATTTTAATTTGAAAGGTTTCTTGAATTTTTCTATCATCAAGAAAGACTTCCAATAGAAGAGGATTATGATCAAAGCCTATCTTGGAAAGGGAATTTAGATAAGTGTCCCCAAGTAGCCCCAATCCATATTTGGAAATAAAAATTCTCTCAAGCCATATTTGAATTAGAAGGTTTTATACCTTTGTATTGCTCCATGTATATTTGATGTCTCTTAAATCCAGGTCCAACAATTCAAAATGATTGACAAAATTGGATAAATCCTCCATGTCTTTAAATAGGGATGAGTTTCCCCTTTTTTTATCAGAGGGGTAAAGTGAATATTTGGAATCTCCTACTAACATCCAACATTCATTAAAAAATGAACATCCCATTTAACCGAGAATAGATCGTAATTTATTTCTTTAGACCATTAAGTTATGGGCATAAATATTGGATAAGCCCCCTCCTCTATTGGACTGCTTATGATAAAATAAAATATTTATTATTTTTCTAGGAGAGGAGATAAAAAAACCATCCACTCTTTATGGGTCCCATAAGCAAAACAAACCTCTTGACGATCCTTGGGCATGAATCACAACAAAATTTATTGGTTGTGGAGAATGATTCTAATTTTGAGGTCCTATTTTATACGCGTTTGGACCCATTCTATGAAAGGATATGGACATTATATAATTGTGTGTCAAATTGAATGTTAATCTAAGTTTGTTTTGTGAATTACTATTTTCAAAAAAAAATTGATGAAAAGTAGTTTTCCTAAAATAGTAATTACTAAAAACAGAGTTTTTTTGACGAAAGATAATTTGTCAAAAATAGAAATTACTAAAAACAAAATTTGTTTTGATGAAAAATAATTTTCTAAAAATAGTAATTACTAAAAATGGTAAATTATGATAGAAAATACAATTTACCAAAAATAATAATTCTATTTTATTTTGGGGTCTTAATGATTTACCCTAAAATTGTAACCCTCATTTTATAAGAGGATGTTGTATGGAATTGGAGTGTGTAGCGTGAAGGTTGTGAAGGAAGTGAAGAAGGAAGAGAGACTTTAATTGTGAGATCGAAGAGGAAGTATGGTAGTATGGTGGATTTGTTGTAGGTTGTATCCCTTTGAGATTTTCTAGATGAAATAATAAGGTCTAGTTATTTTCTCCATGGATGCAGCCCACATTGGGTGAACCACACAAATTTGCATTTCATGTATGTTGGAAATTTTGAGTAGTTGTGTTGTCATTGATGTCAAGAGTCAGTGTCAGTGATGTCAAAAATAAGTGCAAGTAATTGACAAAATGAGGGTTAAAATAATTATATCTTGAGCCCAAGATATTTGGTTTAGAGTTTCACATGATTGGTCAAAAGGTTGGCTAAATACCTTGAAGTAAGGAGATGCATAGGCCTAAAGGAAATAATATTATAATATTTATTATTATAATATTAAAGGTGTTAAGATAAGGCCTAAGGTTATAAATAAAAACACCTAGGTCCAAATAAAATAAAATAATAATATTTATTATTATAATATTAAGGGTTAAAAGAAAATCCTAAGGTTAATCAAAAATTAATCATAATATTTATATTATAATTAATTTATAATATAAATTATTTATAACGCTAAGTAAGGGTTGGACGTAAAAATATTAAGTCTAAATATTTTTCCCCCACCGACGTTTGAAAAAGGAAGGATATGGTATTTATACCATAAAGTTTTAATGACATCAAGTAAGTCTCTAATTTGCACATGCGAAAGGTTGAGGAAATAATTCGATGTAATTTTTGTGAGCAAGGCATAGACACAAGATTTTATTTTTTAAAGCTAAGGTGGACTATTGACGGATAAAGGGAGAAGAGTGTGCATCCCTATTACTATCCACTTGGGTTGCCTAGTGGTAAGGCTTGGCAACCTAAGTCTTAGGCAGAACAGAGGTCTTGCGTTCGATTCCTAGTGGTAGCAGAGGAAAAAGTTTTTGTTTGAATATTTTTGGCACCTGCAGAGGAGATAAACGATGGTGAACATTGTGTGGTGGTTGTGTGGACGTGTAGCCCAAGTGGTAACTTAGTCATGGCTAAGATGCTAGGTAGGCGATAAACGTGAGTTTGATTCACATGGAGTGCATGTTGGTGTTTATGGCACGCATAATTATTTTTGATTAAACTGGCTAAGGTATGATTTAATATTTTTATTTTTTACCATATGTTGGATATTATAAGGTATGTGCAAGGAATACCATTTATGCATTTTTAAATGAATGTTGGGTTAAGAATTGGAGAGCATAAGGTGTATTCAAAAAAAATTATTATTGTAATTTGAATTTTTTTTTGAGTTAGAATATTAAAGTGTTTGGAAGGTTGAAATTGGATTGAAATATTTTATGTTGAGTTGGAGTTAAAAGGAGCCATAGGAATATTGTTATTATGTTTGAGTGAATGAATGATCTATTGATTGGAGTTATTTTTAAGGAAGGAGTAATAAGGTATATTTGTGAGTTGATATTTATTGTATGGTGAAATATTTTTGAGGTTAATATTCCTATGGAGATTTTGAGATAGACTATTGCTATCTAACCTAGAATTGACAAAAGGATTTGGTTGTGAGTAAAACAGGTTTTGAAGATATATCTCCATAAAAACAAAAAGGTATTGGCACATCATCTTTTGATTGAAGTATTGTTGGATTGAATGTTGTGAAATGCAAAGGTGGAGTGAAAATAATTGTTTGATAAGCATTGTTGGAAATGTTTGAGTGAGTTTTCATATGCATGATTGGTGAATGTTTAAGAGAAAATTTGAGTTAGATATTGAGGATTATTTGAGTTAGGGTTTGAGACCCACATTGTGTACTTTATTTGGATAAGTTTGAAAACACTTGGTTAGGGTTTGTAAGCAAGTTGTGTTTCATTGGTTGAATAATTGAATGAAACTTTTGAATGTTGGTTTGAGTATGTTTATGATTAAGGTAAGTCGTGGTGAAGACTTGAGAAAATATTGATCAAGTTCTTGAGAGGACATGAGCATAGATTTGAGGTAAGTCTTTGTGAAGACTTGAGATAAGAGTTGATTGATTAATTTGTTCAAGCTTTGTGTTAAGGCTTGGAGGTAAATCTAAGCAAAGTTGATTAGTGATTGGATCGAGCTTTGTGTTAAGGCTTGAGGACATATTTGAGGACTTAGTTTGGTGCACATTTAAGGATATATTTGTGTGATATGAAATCCATATTTATGAGCAAGTGTTGCTACATTGAGGATAGTGTCTATTCTAGATTTGAGATAGATATTGAGCAGAGTTTAGAGCAGGATTTGGATGTGACAGGGTAGAGGATAGTATTCTCTATTGGATAGAGATCCATTAGCTAGGGTAGTGAGGATAGAGGTATTCTGAGTCAAGACAAGAGGTATTCTATGGAGAGAGATCCACAAGCCAATGTAGTGGGGGTAGAAGTATTCTAGAAGAGCAGTAGCCAGAGTAGAAGAGAAAGAGTTCTCCAATGGATAGATATCCATAAATTAGAGCAACGAGATTGGTGTCTCCTTTGGACAAAGGTCCATAATCATTGTAATAGGGAATTGATTCCCAAAAGGAATTTACTAAGAAATTTATAAGGAATATTTTCTCCGTGGAGTAGCCCACATTGGAGAACCACGTTAAATCATGTCTCTCATGTGTGTGATGTTGTGTGGAATGCTTACTACTTTAATATTGTTGATATTATCATATGGATTGAAAAGTAAAAATTTTTATTTTATATTGTTCACCCCCCCTCTCAGTATAAGCTCATGTTCTTCAATTGTTATCAAAGTGGTTCTCTTCATGAAAAGACTAAGAGCTTGGAGGAAGATCTAACAGGAAAATAATGACTTCATAAAATGAAGAAGAGACCATGATCAACATAAAAGAAAAATTCTTTGCTGCTCTTGGAAATTTGAAAAAGGTTAGAAAGAAGAACTCAAGTTTGAAGGATCACATTCAAGAGGATGAAGAAGAAAATATGGAACTTCTACAAAGTCTCATAGAACTCAAGATAAAAGCAGAAGAAGAAGAAGAAAATAAAATTGAATAGGATATGATAGATATATTAATAGAAAGATAAGCAGAGTGTGAAATACTGGAATAAAAAATTCTCTCTAAGGAATGAAGTTGAAAAAACTAAGTTACGACAAGAGATAAAGTTAGATAAATAGGAGTCAAGCTCCCAATAAATAGAGACATCAAACAAAGATAATATCATGACTCATACTAATACTCTGGAAGTAAAAGGCATCAAGAAAGAAGAGGGTAAAGAAGAATCATGGATAAGAGTCAATCATAAGAACAACAAAATAAGAAGCACTTGACCATATTTTCCAAGGCACTCAAACAGGTTACAAAATCTCTTCCATGGCTATTGCTTTAAATGTAATAAATATGGTCAAAGAGCTACACATTATACTGGTTATGTGAAAAATAATGTTAATAGAAATTTTAATTTTTTTCATATCTTATGAATGATGATGTCATATGTTATAAATGTAATAATTTTGGGCACAATGCTAGATGGTGCAAAATGGTATTTCTTGAGTCAAGTAAAAAGAATACAAATTCAACGATTAGGAGAGATAGAAAAGAGCATGATAAAGTTAGATCAATGCTAGTACAAATAGATCTTCATGTTCAAGATAAGGAAAAATAATGGTTTCTTTATAGTGGTAGTTCTAGTCATATGATAGAAGATAAAACTAAATTTCTTGTACTCAAAGAAACTGATGGGGGATTAGTAAAATTTGCTAACAATGGATCAACAAAAATTTGTGAAAAAGAAAATTTGAGTTTAGATAATGGAAAAACAAAGATAGAGAATGTATTGTATGTCAAGAGGTTGAGGCACAATCTACTAAGTGTAAGCCAACTTTGTGATCAGGGGCACATGGTTACATTTCATCCAAATAGGTGTGAGATTAGAAAGTCTAAAACTAGAAAACTTATCACAAATACAAAATGAACTACAAACAATCTCTACATGCTAAGTGAGATTAAGTGAGAGAATTGTTTTCTATCACAATAAGACGAGAGTTGGTTGGGACATATAATAATGGGTCATCTGAACTTTGACAACATAGTGAAAATAAGTAACAAGCAGGTTGTCAAAGATTTACCCAAGCTAAAAAGGGCACAAAACATAGTTTGTTCACAATGTCAGCATGGGAAGCAAACTAGAACAAGTTTCAAGTCAAAATAATTTATGTCATATAATCCATTGATACTAGTGCACATTGATCTATGTGGTCCTACAAGGACAAAGAGTCTACAAGGTGAAATTTTATTTATATTATTTATAGATGATTATTCCAAAATTATTTGGGTGGCTTTCCTGAAAGAAAATTTAGAAGCTCTTGATAAGTTTAAAGCTTTTAAATAATTAGTGGAAAATGAAATAGGTAGAAGGATTAAGGATTTAAGATCAAACAGAGCAGGAGAATTTAACTCAAATGATTTCATATACTTTTGTGAATAAGATGGGATCAAAAGAGAATATTCAATAGTAAGATATCCTCAACAAAATTGGGTAGTTGAAATGAAAAACATGACTATTGAAAATATGGTCAAAGCCATGTTAAATGAGTCTAAGATTTCAAATGGTTTTTGGAAAGAGGTAGTACATACAATAGTATATATCATCAATAGATCTCAAGTAAGAGTAAACCATCACAAAAATCCATATGATATTTGGAAAGGAAGACCAACCACTATAAGGTATTTCAAATAGAAGCAAATGTTACATAATATGGGAAGATAAAAATTTGGGTAAGTTTGACTCAAGATGCGATGAGGGTATTTTTCATGGCTATTCCACTAAGAGGAAATCCTGTAGACGCCATAACAAAATGACATATACTATTATAGAAAGAATAAATGTAACCATTTATGAGAAAATAGGGTCAAGAGAATCAGCTCAAGAAATTATGTATCGGGAAGAAGAAAGTTGCCAAGAAGATTTAGATGAAGAATCAGAAGAATAAGAAGAAACACAAAGACTTTTTCCTAAGACTCCATCTAGGTATGTGCAAAAAAATCATCCAAGATATCTAATCATTGGGAATCCATATGAGAGATAGACAAGGAGGAAGATAATAGCAACAAATGAGCATGCTAATTTCTCTTTGTTATCTAAAATTGAGCCAAAATATTTCAATGAGCCAAGTGAAGATAAGTTTTGGATTAAGGAAATGAATTAGGAACTAGATCAAATAGATAAAAGTGAGACTTGGAAACTTGTCCCACGACCAAAACCTAAGAATGTGATTGGCACTACATGGGTATTTATAAATAATTTAAATTAATATGGTTACGTAGTCATAAACAAAGCAATATTAGTATGCAAAGGTTATGCTCAGGTTGAGGGAATTCATTTTCATGAGATTTTTTCTCCAGTTGCATGACTTGAAGCTATAAGAATGTTCTTAGGCTTCTCAAGTTTCAAAAATTCAAAGTATATCAGATGGATATTAAATAAGACTTTCTAAATGGTATCCTGGAAGACAAATTTTACATTGAGCAACCTAAGGGATTTGACCTAACCAATAAAATAGACTATGTATGTGTAACAAACCCCAATCGTTACTCCTTATCCACATTTTTTTTTTTGTGTTCATATTCATATGGCAAAGACCTAGTCCATAACCTAAGATATGCATATTCCATTTGGATTGTATCTTTCAAGGCATATAGCTTCAAGAGATATAGAGACTTGATCATAGTCTCTTTAAGTAGAAGTGATCAGCTTCTATGAAACCCTCATACCCCACTTGGTATGAGTATGTTGGCCAAGCATACTGGTTTCATCCCCTTAAAAGGAGAAATCACCATTTGGTCCACCAAGACCAGGTGAATGCCTTGAAGATGGAAAAACCACACCAATGGTAAACCATCATAAATGAAATAACCACATCCATGATTAATTTTTAAATCTTAACTCCCTTACAATCCATCTAGCAAGGATTTCTAAGGCCATTATATCACTATTGTGTTAAGAGTCCTTGGAATGCCATCTTAAATATGGTTATCTATCATGTTGGACATTACTTGTTCCTTATAGGTGCTTTCCTCCACAAGTAACCCCAATCCTCTAGTGTAGAGTGTAGGGTCTATCTTGATTTGTAAACTAAGGTCTTTATGCCATCTTGAGAGCTTAATTCCACAATATGATTTCAACTAAACCATCTTGAGTGCATTTAATCCATGAAGCAATATTCAATACATTCTATCCTTAGGTTTGAAGTGCTACATGAGACTTCTTCTTAAACAAGGTTTGTGTTTCCTTCAAGAATAAGGATATAATGCATAAATCCCATCTATCCCCTTAATATTTGGTTTCTATAGCAAGAATATAAGTGGTTTT
Source organism: Wollemia nobilis (assembly GCA_028583015.1). Lineage (NCBI taxonomy): Eukaryota > Viridiplantae > Streptophyta > Pinopsida > Araucariales > Araucariaceae > Wollemia > Wollemia nobilis. The sequence continues at coordinate 136,715 of JAQPPZ010017186.1, forward strand.
GCATATGGAATGATGCTTCATTCATAAATAGTTATCCCACAACATTATAGAGAGTTAAGAAAATTCTTTGATTCATTGACGCATTTAAGTGAGCAGACATCCATCACATGAAATTATTAAATGATCAATTCTACCTACTAGCATCATTCATCATTACCCATTACTTACAAAACTAAATGATACAATGAAATTACATTAAATTATCAACATATTAGGAATTTGAGCATACTTTTCCAGCATCCATACATGTTTAATCTACTAAAATTTTAGCATACATTACAATGCATAAAATAAACACTACATCTAACATATATCATTTTTATCTTGAAAGCAAATGTAACATCCACAAGAAATAATAAGACAAACCTCAAATTATTGACATATATATTTATCCTAGGAAAACCCTGACGGGAAAAACCCAACCTCCAAAATATGTGTTTTCCTCATATTCATAAGTTCAAGATGTCAAATATTACAAATATATAAAGATCACAACGGATCCCTTTTTCCACAACAAAGCAAATCAAGGAATGCAACTCTTCCTATTCAAATACTTGATGCAAATAAGGAATTCTCTGACCCCTTTCTCTAAAACATCATGGTAATGTTATGGTAGTTTTCCATACCAGGGAAGATCCCTTTTCCTTATTTTTTTATTGAGTAAATAATTCTTATACATATACATATCCATCATGGGGATTGAACTCGGGTCACATGACCGATAATGCAAGTGGCGTCCTTCTTATTATAAGGAGACACAAATTAAGGAAACCATTAGTTCCTTGTTCTATATAACATCTTGTGGAAGCTTATGATAATCATTGGGTCCATATTTTGGAGATGACATTTTAAATATTAGAGGAAATTACGTAAGTTCCCTCAAAACGGAGTTCCAATTCCATTCTTTCGAATTGTTAAATGATCAAAATCCACTTCATAAATTAAAGTCCCATACCATTAATTTATGAAATATTCATCATTTGTTTCATTATCAATTGCTATATTTGTGAGGCCATGATATTATCACCATGATACTCATTACAACTTAGTAGAGCCTCAAAGAGGCAAACATTCTTTTCTAAATAATGTTTCTAGTTTGATTTCTAAACATTATATATATATATATCAAAACTCAAATTAATGTTCACTTCTCCTATATATTTATCGATCTATACTTATATACATGGGCCTTGCATAAAGTAAAATAGTTACTTTATTGCTACTATGGCCATAGACCATCCATCCAATTATAATATCCACCATTTCCAATTAAATTAAATGTAATTAAGGTTCACTTTACAATACATCATCCTTTATGGAAGGAAGTTAATGGATATTTTAGGCATTCTATTAGGTAGTATTCCCTTTGTGTGTTGTATCATCATGCTACCCCAAATGGAGGTTATCCCTAAGAGTTAATATCCAATGGATAAAATTGTAATATAGTGGCTAGATCACTCCAGAGCTAATTGGTTATTTTTGGATGTGCTTGTCACATCAACAGGTCTGATGGTCATCTGTCTCGTATTTAGGATGGGTATTACCTATTCAATCAAACAGGATGAAAATTCAATGGTTCTAAAACATGAATGGGGCATTAGCTTACCCAATACTCAATCTCTGGATGTCTATTACATAGAACTAACCAAGATTTATTGTACTTTGGGAGAACCTGTGGTAGAGAGACCTAATTCAAACGGCTTTAGATCAAATCACAGACTCAATTTCAACCTATATGAGCTAGGAAGAGATTGCCATTCACTTGTTGGTGTATCCTAGAAGGTTTATACCCATAAATGACATCACCCCTTATTGATTTTGTAGTCACAAATTGATGTAAACTTTACCTTGGGTTTTCAAATGCTACGGGATTTAGTGCCCTAAGTTGGTACCTTTTGTACTATAGTTTGGACTCCATTATTTGCATCAATTTTACCATTATGACTATAGCAATCAAAATGTAGTATGCGTACACATACTCCAATCACAAGAAGGCAACAAGCTAAAGGGGATTTTAGATTTACGAGTCACTCGGGTGTTCCTCTATTTTTTTGATATACACAGATCCCAACATAGGGGTGAAAGTTTTTAGAATATGAATTTATAAATCGTCGAAGCCCCCTTATCTAGCAATCAGTGGCAAAAATATGTTACTCGAATATTTGGTACAAATAATATGGTTTGTTCATTGACGACACTAGAGTAATCCCCAAATTACTCTAGTTTTGGACCAAACTTCTTCCCTATAGATGAGTTGGGCATCATCGAGTTCAACTACTACGGCTTGGTGACATTAAATTCCTCGATAGTCTACCACAGGTTTCAGTGCATTCACAAGATAGGAAAGTCACAACATGCTACCTAAAATCCTCTATAGAGTTTAACTACGAAATGCCTCTATTACTAATTCATCTAACTGCATAGATTGGTTGATCATCGATTCTGCACTAGCCACCCTTTCTTTGCAAGGTCACAAGGTCGAATCTTGTTGGAAGTACTATGGGTATTTATTATTATTTTATTTTAAAATATAATTAGTCCTATAGTAGGCATGTCTGGAGATCATTAGATATGCTTCTTACATTGTTATAAGAATTATTATGAAAGTCTTAGCACCATGGACCATTAGTTATACATGGATTAGTTAAGGGCTTCTCATTTTCTCTTAGTGACAATGGGATTACTTCATTAGATTGAACCCATTAAGATATGGAAAACATTAATATTACCTATTAAAGCAATACATAAAATGGAAATACTCCAAGACATACATGATTTTCAGATAAATTAAAATTTTAGTTCTTTTAATAAAATATCCCATGCAAAATTAAAGAAAGGTCCAACCTAATTCTCCAAGCTCCTCTTTCCTATTGGCTTGTCTCCATGTATCCACTCATGTCATTTTTTCTTGATTGCTCCTTCTATCCATCCAAATTTGCTCCTTACTATGACTAGGAAATATTTCAAGCCTTTTGGTTTCTGATCCACCAAGGTGGAGAGCATACTCCCTAGACCTTTAAGATTTCCTAGATTGTTCCTACTCCAACTAGGAGATCCTTCAAGTCTTCTAGTTTTTGATCCACCCCCAAGGGTGGAGAGCATACTCCCTAGACCATTAAGAACTCCTAGAACCTAGATGGCCATTTCCTCCCAAAATGACTTCTTTTTATAGGTAAATTCTCCCCTCATGGGCCAAATAGTGGCCACATTATAATATTATTAGAAATATTCTTTGGCCCCTTTATGACTTCATCATGTCCTTCAAGGATTCTCTAGGGATGAGGTGAGTGACAAAACCCATACTATTGAGGCAAAGGATAGTTACAAGGGTGGAACTATTTTTGATAAGCTAGGAGATCCTTCACCAATATTAGGCATCCACATGAGTACTCCCAAAAGGTAGGATGACCCATAAGTTATTTAAAAATTCCTTAGTCCCTTTTTAGGTCCCATCCACATAGGGTCCACTCAATCTGTACCTAATTTACTATATGGTTATAATTTTGTAAGAGATAATTCTTTAAATTTATCTTTTACTAGACCCCATAAATAGCCTTTAAATAATTAATATTTCTTATCCATTGTAGAATTCTTTTATTAGAATTTCTTTTGTAGTATTCTTTAGGGTCATGCCCCTTTCTATTAGGCATTAATTGATTCCCCAAGATCAATTAATATTCCTTAAATAAGGTAGGAGGGTAATGGGTCATGACATACAAACCCCCTTAGATTAAACACAATCCTCTGTGTTTGAACCTATATCTTACAAAAACACATTTGTCTAGCAAAATCTAGCATTTATCCTGTTGTTCTGTATTCAAATTCTTCTATCATCCAACACTTCAATCTCGATGGCAAGCTCCATGTTCCATCCAAGCGAGTACCTGGTCCTAAAAAAATGCAAAATATCAGTTGTACCATGTTCTTGTAAATAATATAACATCCATCTTGCATAACAACAAGTATTTAAAGCATCATCAATACACAATATTAATACACAACTATAGTTTTAACTCGTTTCAAATTGCACCAACAATTGATCTAGAGAACGGTAGTATTAGAATTTTGCAAAATTATGTTACAAGGATATCATGAAATTATGCATTTGTACCTTACTAGACATAAAAATTCTTGTTAGTTTTATCAAAGCTCCCACCAAGGAGTATCACAATATAATTTTATTAGCCTTTGGCATGAATTAACCTGATAAAAATCAAATGCTAACAAACATAATTTCATAATCTCAATTCAGGATATTCACATATATCCTAATATGCATTTTAATACCAGAGCATCCACCCAGATGTCTCCTGGTTTATATCATCATAAAATCATGGAGAAGTCCCATACCCTCTCCAAGAATGGACACCAATCCATTCCTCATATTCATTTTAGTCCAACAAAATTCAAGATTCATGCATTCTCTTGTATCACAAATTTACCATAAACAATAATATTCAAATAACCTTCAAAAAAAAATATAAAATTCAAAAGTTGCTAATGTTTATGCCTCATCCTTGGCATTAATAGACTACTACAAAATGATGGCCTACAGAGTGGTGGTCTGAAGGACCTTAGGGTTGATTCTCCTGGGTTTGTTTTCCTCCTTGTACTATGCTGGTACTTACGACTAGAGATGGTGGTGGAGCTACTGCTCCAGTAGTTGGTTGTGGTGGAAGAAGCATACCATGATTTAACAATGCTACCAAACAAGATTCTAGAAATACAACATTAAATTCTTCCCTTAGCTACCGAAATTAGGGATTTTTTGTGAGCATGGCTACCATCGTTGTTGCTCTCCAGTTATTTCTTTGTAACATTTTTGATCTGAGCCAATCCCGCTCTGCTATGGTAGCATCTCTCTTTGGTATTAACCTCAATATTTCTTGTGCCCAAGCATCCTCCTAAGCATGTTGCATCGAAGATTTCCTCTATGTTGCATTGATTTTTTTCCTAATTCTTACCATGATTATTACACCTGCTAAATTAGGTGTTATTTCAGATCAACTTCTACTCTTCAGGGTATGTGCAGCAACATATCGGTAATCAGAAGCAAAAGAATCATAAAGCATAGAATGGGATTCATTCCACTTAACACCAATATCATCCAGGTGACTCCTACCATAAATATGATCGCGTTGGACATCATGGGCATAAAACTTCTTCAATACTCAAATGACCGTTAGGTCCGTCTATATCGATTTTTGTTCACACATTTATCGATCGTATCCTAACAACCCCGAGGTGAATCATTCATCACCCTTTTCTTTGGCTTGATTATCCTATAGATGATTTTGTGTTGACTAACCAAGGCACATCATGCCTTTTTCAATTTTTGAGATGGCACGTGTCCTCTTGTTTTCACATGAAGTCCTATCATTGTCCTCTTTCGTAATTCCATTAGCTTTTATCATGCACACTTATTTCTAGTATGCTTTTCAAAATCTAAATGAAATCAAGCATTCTTGAAGTGAAATATATTCCCTTACCTCCCTTTGGTTGGAAACCAATTTAGCCACAATGTTTATCTATGAGGAAGCTCAACATGAATTCTATGAGTCTCTAGTTTGGAATCCTCGATACTTGCTTCGAGAGAGGGAAGAATTGCATAATTTCTTACAAGATCAAGCTATCGAAGCTCGAGATGCCCTCCTATCCATGGATCAGATTTATTGCAATACTTCTATCCAAGATTCTCATTGTGACGTTTGGTTAAGGAACAATTCCCATAATTACATAGCATTTGAGAGTCTTTTAAGTCATTTTGAGTGGTTTGACCAAATTTTCAGTTGGCCTAACTGGACTTTCCATGTCTCATTTGGAAATTCCTGGTTGCATCCCATAAGTGATCCTCTAAATATCCCCTTTCAGTTCCTACCATCATGTTATTTGGAGGTAGTGAAGAAATATGTCCCCACCGAAGAAGCAGCTTTCTGTAGTGGTCTTTACCAGAGCCTTCTTTATCAGAGGTATGTACAGACACACTTGTTCTAGGAGATTGAAAATAGATTTTCTCCAAATCTGTGTCTGACAAAAATGGATCTTCTATTACCTTGATCTCATGGCACTCCTTGGCCATATTATGCATTTGATAGATATTTAATAATCCATTATAATGTTCCTCCTCCAGTTATTTACTCTGAGCATGACTGGTCTCCAAACCAGGATGTGGATAGCTCAGATTTGGATTAGTAACCTGATGGTTTTTCCTCTATCATTGTTAATATGTCCAGGTCTTAATTTTGGCATCTTTGTATTCATAGTACTTCTTAATAGAGTATTCTATGCTTTGGTCTACTATTTGATGTTCCATTTTCCTTTGATAAATAATACCACATGTATGATGAGTTGATGAGTTTCCTAATTTAAATAATGTAGTACACCCCTATGCTTTTGACCACCACCCGAGTGGTCGGGTGGCATACCTTACTATCAAGCTGGGATACTTGGATTATTGGAGTTGTTTGGCAGAGTTCTGATACGGCTCTCCCCAAAATTTCATATCAAGAAACGTATGAAGTTTCGAGTGAAATTTGGGGTGGTTTCCATGCCTAAATGTGTCCTTGCTTCCTTTCGCCATACTAGGGTTTTAGGTTCTGGTGTTGTTGTGTGGCTTCTTCCATCATTTCCTACACCTTGACCTCTGATTGGGAAAACCCCAAAGTAAATTGTAACATTGATAAAAAATCAAATAAAGAAAACATTGTTTAGCTTTTTCTCCTTGATAATAATCCCACATGTGTTGCTTTATGACATATGACAATGTTTAAATAACGTAAAGCACATTTATTAGATCATGACAAAGCAAGATGATGTTTTAACCATGGTAAAGGTTTAGGCTGTGACTATCTCTGGGTGTACTATCTATGACATATTGTTAACTTTCCAGAGTTCGTCATGGTTGAAATGTTCAACTTCTTGGCCAAAGGCCCAAATTGTAACAAGAGTTAATCAAAGAGAACATTCTTTTAATATGCCCAACCCAATTCAAATTCATGCCTAAACCATTGATTTTGTCTTATAATATTCTTCGTTTTCTTTGGGTTACCTTTAGTGGTTACCTCTTAGGTTTTTGTTCCTCTTTGAACCATCTTAGGGTTTGTACACACTTGAGCGTAAGGACTAAGCAATTCAAGAGACTTAGGTGCCAAGGTATTTCCCCAAAAGAGTCTAAGGTACACCACTTAAAATCCATATAGGAGGGTTCACTTAGCTCTTCCACTTTCGAATGACTGTGGATCTACTTGTGGGGGATAGGTACTCAGACATCATCATCCCAAGCATTGACCTTGACCTTACCAAGTGTGCATTTTAAAATTGTGGAATTTCCTCTCGAGTTTAATCTCATACCCCAAGTCTTTGCTAACCTAGACTCACACTAAAGCCTATCAGTTAGCCTGGGCTCTGATACCAACTGTAATGAACCCCAATCGTTACTCCTTCTTATCCATAATTTTTTTTTCATCTTCATATGGCAAAGACCTAATCCATAACCTAAGATAGGCATATTCCATTTGGATTGTATCTTTCAAGGCATATAGCTTCAAGAGCTATAGAGACTTGATCAGAGTCTCTTTAAGTAGAAGTGATCAGCTTCTATGAAACCCTCATACTCCACTTGGTATGAGTATGTTGTCCAAGCATACTAGTTTTATCCCCTTAAAAGGAGAAATCACCATTTGGTCCACCAAGACCAGGTGAATGCCTTGAAGATGGAAAAACCACACCAATGGTAAACCATCATAAATGAAATAACCACATCCATGATTAATTTTTAAATCTTAACTCCCTTACAATCCATCTAGCAAGGAGTTCTAAGGCCATTATATCACTATTGTGTTAAGAGTCCTTGGAATGCCATCTTAAATATGGTTATCTATCATGTTGGACATTACTTGTTCCTTATAGGTGCTTTCCTCCACAAGTAACCCTAATCCTCTAGTGTAGAGTGTAGGGTCTATCTTGATTTGTAAACCAAGGTCATTATGCCATCTTGAGAGCTTAATTCCACAATATGATTTCAACTAAACCATATTGAGTGCATTTAATCCATGAAGCAAGATTCAATACATTTTATCCTTAGGTTTGAAGTGCTACATGAGACTTCTTCTTAAACAAGGTTTGTGTTTCATTCAAGAATAAGGATATAATGCATAAATCCCATATTTACCCTTAATATTTGGTTTCTATATCAAAAATATAAGCGATGTTGCATATGAAATGATGCTTCATTGATAAATAGCTATCCCACAACATTATAGATAGTTAAGCAAATTATTTGATTCATTGACACATTTAAGTGAGTAGACATCCATCACATGAAATTATTAAATGATCAATTCTACCTACTAGTATCATTCATCATTACCCATTACTTAAAAAACTAAATGATACAATGAAATTACATTAAATTATCAACATATTAGGAATTTGAGCATACTTTTCCAGCATCCATACATGTTTAATCTACTGAAAGTTTAGCATACATTACAATGCATAAAATAAACACTACATCTAACATATATCATTTTTATTTTGAAAGCAAATGTAACATCCACAAGAAATAATAAGAAAAACCTCAAATTATTGACACAAATATTTATCCTGGGAAAACCCTGATGGGAAAAACCTAGCCTCCAAAATATGTATTTTCCTCATATTCATAAGTTCAAGATGTCAAATATTACAAATATATAAAGATCACAACGGATCCCTTTTTCCACAACAAAGCAAATCAAGGAATGCAACTCTTCCTATTCAAATACTTGATGCAAATAAGGAATTCTTTGACCCCTTTCTCTAAGACATCATGGTAATGTTATGGTACTTTTCCATACCAAGGAAGAACCCCTTTTCCTTCTTATTATAGGGAGACACAAATTAAGGAAACCATTGGTTCCTTGTTCTGAGTAATCTTTAAAAATTTCTATAACATCTTGTGGAAGCTTATGATAATCATTGGGTCCATATTTTGGAGATGAATTTTTAAATATTAGAGGAAATTACGTAAGTTCCTCAAAATGGAGTTCCAATTCCATTCTTTCAAATTGTTAAATAATCAAAATCCACTTCATAAATTAAAGTACCATACCATTAATTTATGAAATATTCATCATTTGTTTCATTATCAATTGCCATATTTGTGAGGCCATGATATTATCACCATGATACTCATTACAACTTAGTAGAGCCTCAAAGAGGTAAACATTCTTTCCTAATAAATATTTCTAGTTTGATTTCTAAATTTTATATATTTATATCTATATCAAAAATAAACTTTAGTAAAATTAATTTCTCCTATAACTTTATCGATCTATACTTATATCCCTGGATGGGCCTTGCATAAAGTAAAATGGTTACTTTATTGCTACTATGGCCATAGACCATCCATCCAATTATAATATCCACCATTTCCAATTAAATTAAATGTAATTAAGGTTGACTTTATAATACATCGTCCTTTATGGAAGGAAGTTAATGGATATTTTTGACATTCGATTAGGTATTATTCCCTTTGTGTGTTGTATCATCATGCTACCCTTGGTGGAGGTTATCCCTAAGAGTTAGTCTCCAATGGGTAAAATTTTAATCTAGTGGTTAGATCACTCTAGAGCTAATTGGTTATTTTTGGATGTGCTTGTCACATCAACAGGTCTGATGGTTGTCTGTCTCGTATTTAGGATGGATATTACCTATTCAATCAAATAAGATGAAAATTCAATGGTTCTAAAACATGAATGGGGCATTAGCTTACCCAATACTCAATCTCTGGATGTCTATTGCATAGAACTAACCAAGCTTTATTGTACTTTGGGAGAACCTATGGTAGAGAGACCTAATTTGAATGACTTTAGATCAAATCACACCCTCCAATTCAACCTATATGAGCTAGGAAGAGATTAAAATTTACTTGTTGATGTATCATCGATCTTGCACTAGAAACCCTTTCTCCGTAGGGTTGCAAGATCGAATCTTGTTGGAAGTATTATGGGTATTTATTATTATTTTATTTTAAAATATAATTAGTCCTATAGTAGGCATGTCTAACAATCGTTAGATATGCTTCCCACATTGTTGTAAGAATTATTCCAAAAGTCTTAGCACCATGGACCATTAGTTACACATGGATTACTTAAGGGCTTCTCATTTCCTCTTAGTGACAATGGGATTACTTCATTAGATTGAACCCATTAAGATATGGAAAACATTAATATTACCTATTAAAGCAATACATAAAATGGAAATACTCCAAGAAAGACATGATTTTCAGATAAATTAAAATTTTAGTTCTTTTAATAAAATATCCCATGCAAAATTAAGGAAAGGTCCAACCTAATTCTCCAAGCTCCTCTTTCTTATTGGCTTATCTCCATGTATCCACTCATGTCCTTTCTTCTTGATTGCTCCTTCTATCCATCCAAATTTGCTCCTTACTATGACTAGGAAATATTTCAAGCCTTCTAGTTTTTGATCCACCAAGGTGGAGAGCATACTCCCTAGACCTTCAAGAATTCCTAGATTGTTCCTACTTCAACTAGGGTATCCTTCAAGTCTTCTAGTTTCTGATCGATCCCCCAAGGGTGGAGAGCATACTTCCTAGACCATTAATAACTCCTAGAACCTGGATGGCCATTTCCTCCCAAAATATCTTCTTTTTATAGGGAAATTCTCCCCTCATGGGCCATATAGTGGCCAAATTATAATATTATTAGAAATATGTTTTGGCCCTTTTATGACTTCATCATGTCCTTCAAGGATTCTCTAGGGATGAGGTGAGTGACAAAACCCATACTATTGAGGCAAAGGATAGTTATAAGGGTGGAACTATTTTTGATAAGTTAGGAGATCCTTCACCAATATCAAGCATCCACATGAGTACTCCCAAAAGGTAGGATGACCCATAAGTTATTTAAAAATTTCTTAGTCCCTTTTTAGGTCCCATCCACATAGAGTACACTGAATTTTTACCTAATTTACTATATGGTTATAATTTTGTAAGAGATAATTCTTTAAATTTATCTTTTACTAGACCCCATAAATAGCCTTTAAATAATTAATATTTCTTATCCATTGTAGAATTCCTTTATTAAATTTTTTTTGTAGGATTCTTTAGGGTCATGCCCCTTTCTATTAGGCATTAATTGATTTCCCAAGATCAATTAATATTCCTTAAATAAGTTAGGAGGGTAATGGGTCATGACAATATGCATATTGAAAAAGGCACTTTATGGACTAAAATAAGCTCCTAGAGCTTGGTATTAAATATTGGATAAGTACCTTCAGGAACAGGGTTTCAAAAAAGGAATAGTGGATAGTAACTTATACATCAAAAATGAAGGAAATGACTTACTAATTATGGTTGTTTATGTGGATGATATCATTTTTAGAGGTAATAATGATAATATGTGTCATAAATTTACAAAGAGCATGCAAAATGAATTTGATATGTCAATTCTTGGTGAGTTGTCCTTATTTCTTGGACTTCAGATTTCACAATCAAAGAAAGGTGTATTTCTCTCACAAACCATGTGTATAAAAGAGATGCTAAATAAATTCAATTTAGAAGATTGCAAACTAGTGAGTACCCCCATGGTTACAAGATGTAAGTTAAGTAAAGATGATGAATATCCTAAGATAAATAAAAAATTGTAAAGATCTATGATTGGCAACTTATCGTATGTCACAACTACAAGACCATATATAGTGGGACTAGTGGTATCAAGTGGCACCAAAAGAAACACATGCAGTAGCAGTAAAAATGATTCACAGGTATTTAAAAGGGACAATTGATTTTGGGCTCTGGTACCCCAAAAATGATAATTTCACTCTCATAGCATATACAAATGCAAATTGGGTTGGTAGTATTGATGATAAAAAAACCACAAGTGGAGGAGCATTCTTTCTTGGATATTGTTTAGTTTCTTAGATAAGCAAGAAATAGGTATAAGTATCCTTATCCACAACAAATGTAGAGTATATTGTAGTAGTTGCTTATTGTACACAAGTATTATGGATGAAGGAAACTTTAGAGGAATTCAAGATAAAGCATGACCACCCTATTCCCATAATGTGTGATAATGCAAGTATTATAAATATCTCAAAGAATTTGATGATGCACTCTAGGACCAAGCACATTTCTATCAAATATCATTTTATGAGAGAGAAAGTGACATATAAGCAAGTTAGGTTGGAATATGTTACTACGAAGGAGCAGATTGTGAACATCTTCACTAAGATACTTCTAAAAGAGAATTCTGAGTATCTTAGAAGAAAATTGGGAGTAGTTCTACTCCCACTCCAAAATTAATCACCTCAAGCAGAGAAGGTGGGGAGGGGGCTGAGCTAAGAGTCTTATATTTAGCCCCAAAGGATTCCCTTTGCTATTGATGACAAAGGGAGAGAGATTTGAGTTAGGGAGATAGCATTCAGTCAGGGGGAGAAGTTTCTAAAGGGGAGAAAAATTCAAAAAAGAAAAAAGGAATGGTTAAATAAAAAGGGTTGCCATCAATGACAAAGGGGAAGATTGTTGGAAATTTTGTAGTTGTGTTGTCATTAATGTCAAGAGTCAATGTCAACAATGTCAAAAATTAGTGCAAGGAATTGAAAAAAGGAGGGTTAAAATATTTATATTTTAATCCCAAGAGATTTGGTTTAGATCTTCACATGATTGGTCAAAAGGTTGGCTAAATACCTCGAAGGAAGGAGATACCTAGGCCCAAAGGAAATAATATTATAATATTTATTATTATAATATTAAAGGTGTTAAGATAATGCCTAAGGTTAAAAATAAAAACACCTAGGCCCAAAGAAAATAATATTATAATATTTATTATTATAATATTAAGGGTTAAAAGAAAATCCTAAGGTTACTCAAAAATTAATTATAATATTTATATTATAATTAATTTATAATATTAAATTATTTATAACCCTAAGTAAGGGTTGAATGCAAAAACATTAATTCTAAATATTGTTCCCCTGCTTATGTTCGAACAAGGAAGAATATGGTATTTATATCATAAATTTTTAATGGCATAAATTAAGTCATAGACGAAGATTGTGGAAATAATTCGATGCAATTTTCATGAGAAAGGCATAGACAAAGATTTTATTTTTTAAAGCTAAGGTGGACTATTGAAAAATAAAGGGAGAAGAGTGTGCATCCCTATTACCATCCACTTGGGTGGCCTAATTGCAAGGCTTGGCAGCATAAGGCTTAGGTAGAACAAAGATCCCGCATTCTATTCTCGATGGTAGCAGAGGGAAGAGTTTTTGTTTTAAACATTTTTATTTCCTACAGAGGAAATAAATGATGATGAGCACTGTGTGGTGGTTGTGTGGACGCACATAACCCAAGTGCCAGCTTAGTTGTGGCTAAGATGCTAGGAAGGTGGTGAATGTGAGTTTGATTCACATGGAGTGCATGTTGGTGTTTATGGCATGCAAAATTATTTTTTATTAAAGTGGCTAAGGTATGATTTAATATTTTTATTTTTTGCCATATGTTGGAGATTATAAGGTGTGTGGAAGGAATATCATTTATGAATTTTGAAGTGAATTTTGGGTTATTAATTGGAGAGCATAAGGTGTATTCAAAGGACTTTATTATTGCAATTTAAAATTTGTTCTTAGTTAGAATATTAAAGTGTTTGGAAGGTTGAAATTGGATTAAAATATTTTATGTTGAGTTGGAGTTAAAAGGAGCTATGGGGATATTGTTATTATATTAGAGTGAATGATAGATTGGAGTTATTTTTTAACTAGTAATAAGGTATATTTATGAGTTGACATTTATTTTATCGTGAAATATTTTTGAGGTTAATATTCCTATGGATATTTTGAGATAGACTATTGCTATCTAACCTAGAATTAGCAAAAGAATTTGGTTGTGAGTAAAATAGGTATGGGTACATCATATTTTGATTGAAGTATTTTTGGATTGAATGTGGAGTGAAAAGGATTGTTTGATAAGCATTGTTGGAAATTTTTGAGTGAGTTTTCATATGCATGATTGGTGAATTTTTAAGAGAACATTTGAGTTAGATATTGAGGATTATTTGAGTTAGGGTTTGAGACCCACATTGCATAATTTGTTTGAAGAAGTTTGAAAACACTTGGTTAGGGTTTGTAAACAAGTTGTGTTTCATTGGTTGAATAATTGAATGAAACTTTTGAATGTTGGTTTGAGTATGTTTATGATTGAGGCAAGTCTTGGTGAAGACTTGAGAATAGATTGAGCAAGTTCTTGAGAGGACTTGAGGATAAATTTGAGGTAAGTATTTGTGAAGACTTGAGATCATAGTTGATTTATTTATTTGTTCAATCTTTGTGTTAAGGCTTGGGGATAAATCTAAGAAGATATCATTAATGATTGGATCAAGCTTTTTGTTAAGGCTTGAGGATAGATTTGAGGACAGAGTTTGGTGTATATTTAAGAAAAAATTTATGCTAGACCAAAGACAAATTTATGATTAGGTTATGCTACACTGAGGATAGTGTTTAGTGCAGATTTGAGATAGAGATTGAGTAGATTTTAGAGCGGGATTTAGAGGTGATAGGGTAGAGGACAATAGTCTACAATGGATATGTTATAATTTCCTAAAATAGACATGCAAAGCATTACATAAAATATGAATTAAAGAGTAGAATTGATTGATTATTCCATGGATCAACTTTGTAGAAATAACGAAGTTGATAATTGAGAGTCATTGGATTACAAAAACTAATCAAATCTAATGTAGACTATAACTGAGAGTTCACATGACTCATGAAGGAGTGGAAACTCAAGTAACTCTATCTTAGTAGAACTTAAGAGAATAATTACTTATTCTAACACCCCTCCTTATGTGATACTAGGGGTGTATTATGCAAATGAGTCTCAACAATAGATCCTAATGAGGTACTCATGTACAATGGTTTCTTTTGTGAAGAGATGGTAAAAACCCCATGGGAAAAAACCATCTATAAAAAAGGAAAAAAGGAAGAGGTATGTCTTTGGTTTGTGAAGATTATACTCTTAATATAGAAAAAAAGGTGTCCCAAAAACATGGCCTTATGAGGTACTCATTTAAAATATATATGAGAGATGGTGAAAAAACCACATGGGAAAAACCATATTCTATGAAATAAAGAGGCATGTCTTCGGATGGCAAAGATTATCCTTAAAAAATAAGTCCCAACAACATGCCATGATAAGGTACTCATGTATAATATGTAAGGGAGAGATGATAAAAAAAACCACATGGGAAAAAAACATCCTCCAAAGTATACAATAATAAAAGAAGAGGTGAAAGACCTTTGTTTCAATGTAGCTGTAATACTCCAAGTTTCTCTCGCAACTATATGTATTGCGGAGAAGGAAATGACTTGGTAAAGATGTCTACAACTTGATTTTCAATTGGAATATACTCCAAGTATATGTTATCATTCTGAATATGTTGTCAAATGAAGTTCATGTGTATCTCAATGTGCTTGGTTCATTGATGCTCAACTGGATTGCATGCAATATGAATTGTGCTCTGATTATCACACCAAAGAGTAATAGGTTTGTCAATTTCTCCATTAGGCCCATATTTTGTTCTGTAAATCCATTTAAAATAAACTAATTTCCTTCCTTTAGGTAGGGGAACTAAATCCCAAGTTTTGTTTTTGACTAAGGAAGAGAATTCATTTTCCATGGCATCATCCCATTCTTTAATACTAGTTGCTTATTTGAAGGATTGAGGATCAGAGGAAATATATTGACAGACAAGACCAGTGCCTATGGAGTTGGTTAATCTGGATGATGGAAGATTTTGGATGTAAGGAGTAGCTTATTTAAGAATGGTGCGGTCCCATTTTGGCATAGTGGAAGGAGTAGAAGGAGTGGAAAGACTTTGAGTTGGAGTTATAGGTTCCTCATCTTGATAATCAATCTCTAAATTAATCTCTAAAGTTGGTTCTTCATTATATTGAGGTTCTACTATAGGAGAAGGCTCAATAGAGGAAGAGGATGGTTGAGGATATTTATGAGGGAATGTTTCATCAAATTGGACATTCCTATGAAAAATACATCATGAGTTATGGGATCAAGGAGCCTATATGCTTTCATTTCCTCACAATAACCAACAAAGATGAGTTTTTTAATTTTCTTATCTAGAGCCTTCCTTTTATTCCTTGGGATGTGCACCCAAGAAGTACACCCAAAAATATTGAAGAAGGAGACATTCGATTTTGATTCAATCCATGCTTCTTCAAGATTTAAATGGTCAAGAGCTTTATGAGGTGTGTGGTTTTGAATATAGTTTACATAGTTAATAGCTTCTACCCAAAAAACTTTTGGAAGATCTCTTGAATGGAGCATACAGTTTACCATTTCCTTTAATGTTTGGTTTTTCCTCTCTACAATGCCATTTTTCTATGGATTATGGGAGACAGAATGTTGATGAATGATGCCATGACTTGATATAAATATTGAGAACTCATTATTGCAGTATTACCCCCCATTATCTATGTGAATTTGCTTTATGTTGCAAGAGGCCTGATTTTCAACTAAGGCTTTGAATATTTTGAAGTGGGACATAAAATAACTTTTGTATTTTAGGAAGTAGACCCAATTTCTTCTGGAAAAGTCATCAATTAAGGTTAGAGCATATTTTACTCCTTTGAAATAAGGCTATGGGAAAAACATCAAGTCACTATGGATTAACTCTAGAGGGAATGAGGCTTTTAGAGAACCACTTGGGTGGAAAGGATCTTGATGTTGCTTTCCAAGAGCACATCCAAGACATACTCCATCAATAGAAGATACTTGAGGTAAACCTATTACTATTTCATGGGTGTTCAATTCCTTTAGGTAGTTATAACTGAGATGACCAAACCTTTCATGCCAAATTTTACTTTCAAGATCTCCATGAGCCACAAAACAGGAGGCCCCTTCTGGATTTTTGAATCCTTTGAAGTGAAATAGGTGAGTGTTGTGATCAATATCTCCTTTGGCTATAAGAGAGTGGGGGTCTTGAAAGTCTCTTATCTCAACTCCTATTGGAGAGAAGAGAATTGTTTTCCCCTTTCTAGAAGTACAAATCTGATAGACAGAGAGGATATTTGTTGTAATATTTGGAACATAGAGAATATTATTGATAGAGCCACCATCAATGGATATGTCACCCTTTCCTTTGACTAGGATAAAGGAAGAGTAACAAACTTCTATGCTACATGTTGAACTTGAGGAGATAGAAGAGAATGACTCATCTAAAGTAGTCATGTGATGAGTTGCTCTAGAATCTAGGATCCAATAATTAGATGAAGTATTTATGGTCTTCCCTTGAACATTTAGGGATTTTCCTATCTTGTTTTTATTTTCTATATTTTTATCCTTCATAGTTGCCTCTAGTTGTTGTAATCTTTTCCAACATTTATTTTTAGAATGACCATTCTTTTTGCAGTGAGTACAAGTTATGGGACTCCTTTCTTTCTTCTTGAATTTTTCTTTATTAGAGGTTGAGGCTACTAAGGATTTTGAGGAAGAGGAAGAGATCTCATATTTTGTAAGTTTTGTTTCTTCCCTAGTTAGTCTATCACAAAATTCTTCTAAGGAGGGTATTTTAAAAGCTGCACCAAGAGCATCTTTTGTAGATTGAAAGGTGGTTGCAAAGATTTGAAATACAACATTTAATTTAGAAAGAATTAGGTAGATGCATTCTTCTTCATTTTTATTTTTCCCACTACCTTTGTATTGAGTGAGGACTTATTTGAATTTGGTGAGAAATTCAACAATATTATTGAAGTCATCAGGAGATAATGTTGTTAATTCTACCTCTAACTACATTGATCTTATTTTATCTACTTTCCCAAACAAGTTCTTTAGTTTTTTTCAACTTTCATATGGATTTTTACAATCTGTAATGTGAAACCATAAGCTTTCATTTACATTAGTGCTTATAATACCCATTGTTTCATACATATTTCATTTATAAACAAATATTTCATATTATTTCTCAAATTCTGGTTGCTTTTCTTATAGCAAGTGAGTGAGTCCTTTTTGAGAGATAAGATTTAAAATTTTGGGTTTCCAAGTGTGATAGTTATGAGGGGTGAGAGGGTTAATTGTATTCATTTTTGCAAAGAAAGTTGAATTTAACCAATATTTCACCCTTATAAATTCAATTTTTGATTAATGCAATTGATTTTTAAGAAGGTATGTAAGCTCTTTGATATAACAATCCTCATATTACCCGCCCTAACAAGAGGGAAACTATACGTAATAGAGTTTTGATATATTAAAATTGGCTTTAGTAACAATTGCCATTCCTTTACTTTTTCTTCTCAATACCCACCCTTACTTGAGGGAAACTCTAAGTAATGAGTAGAATAAAGACTTGGAACATAGGCTTGAAATGCAGAGATGAGAAGCCAAATTTGTATATCATAAAATCTCAATGACTCACCCTTATGAGAGGGAAACTATAAGTAAGAGAGATATCTAATATGTGAAATTTGGCTGACCAAGAAAAATATATGCCAGGCCTGTATACCAAGTCTCTCAAAAAACCCGCCCTAACGTGAGGGAAACTATAAGTTTTTTGATTAAGTGGTACGTGGAACGTAGGAAATATATCTTGAAAGAAAACTTTTATATATTTTGAATATATTTTAGTGTGTGCTTTTAACTCTAGAGTTTACCTTAATATATGCAAATAGATAAATAAGATAATTTTTTTTAACACCTTTATTTGATTGATATATATGAGGGCTAGCTTTAATTAGAAATAAGATAGCAAGAGTAGGCAAGTTAGATGAAAAGGATAAAATTTTTAAGATCTTTGAAAAATAAATGCCACTTAAAAAATATATAAGAGATTATAAGGATAATATTTTTGTTTTATATGAGGGCTTGCCTTAATTTTAGTGAGTGTCTTCTTTATCATATATTGATTTGAAATGAATATTTAAAACAATATACACATTTTTACAATTATAGCCATTAAAAAGGATCTAGAAAAAATATAAAAGAAGATAGACACAAAAAAATAAAAATCCCCCTCAAAAGAAAAAACAAAAAAGGTGCAATAATTGAGCAACCCTAACCCCCCTCAAAAAAAGACCTTAGTATTTACTTTGTTACAAATGATTATTTGCACTATAGCCCTTTGAAAGAGAAATTGGCTTAGTGAAAAATGAGTCAGAATATATACCAAAATATATAAATGCTAAGGGGATATTTTGTAAGGTTTTACCTTTGAAATAGAAGGGACGGAATGAAACCAATACAAAAAATCTTAGACAAGAAATTAGGATGTGAAGGAATGTGTCTTGAAGACGAGGTCAGATTTTGTCCAAAGGATAGGGAGAGAGAAGCACCAGGGGTTCAAACGAAGGAAGAACCAAGGTTTCAAACAAAGACCTCAAAGATACGCTTGCTTTACGATGTTGAGTCTCCTGCAAAACAAAATTTATAATATAATAGACAGAGAAACTTTATGAGGTCGGTTCTTTTGGAAACTTCTTTTTCAAATGGTGTGGGGTCTCCTGCAATTGAGGTGAACACTCATAAAAATACAGAGAAGCAAAATGTCCTTGCTTAACTTTGAGTGAAGAGCAAGTGTAAATTTTGTGAAGCGCAATCGAAAACCCGAAGCTGGTAACACCCAATGTTGACTTCGAAATCATCTACAAACTCTATGAAACGTAGTCAAAAAAATATAGCTGGTAACACGTAACCTTATCTTCGAATACACCTGCAGAACAAGCAAAACCAAAAGGGGCATAATAAAAAATGAAACGCCTAAAACAAATGCTTAATGAAATAATTTTAGAAATAATTAATAATGAAATACAACAATTGCAATGCTTGAGAGAATGATAGCAGAGATTATAAAAAATCAATCAATGATTGGAATGCTAATTGAATAAGGCCTGAAACAAATATAAAGAATCGTCTTGATAGTCATTAAGGATAGCGCCAATAAAAATATTTGAGATCAACGCTAACTGATTTTATTCGACAGAACGCCACGGGCTCTCATGTTGAACGCCAATAGGGATAGCACATGGACCAAATATTTAAAAAAAAAATGTTTTCAATGCACTTGGAAAAGATGCTCGAAGAGGGATATTTGAAGACCGTGCAACAAAGAGGACAATTCGTTAGAGATTTAATTAAAAAAAATTACACCAAGAAGCACTAATGATCACAACACTAGTTGAGAGGCATATTTGCGATGATAGCGCCCAAGTTGGGTTCTCATTGCATGAATTTAGAACATTAATAGGGGTCTCCAAGAGCAAAAAAAAATGTAGAGAATATTTTTACTGCAAAGGAAAAAACCAAGAATAGAACATAAACTTATGTTTTCAAGCTATAAAGATTAAGCTTTTAAATTTATTTTTTGTTAAAAAAAACTCATATATTTGCTTGAAAAAAATGTGTTTTTCTCTATTCAGAAAAAAGAATGAGAATTTTATTTTTGAGGATAATTAATATGACTAATTTCATAAAGTGAGTTAGTCAAAGAGTTCCCCAAGAAAGAGATCTATGAAAAAATGGCTATTTTTCTAAATAAAAATTACAGCATCAAAACAATGAATCTTCCCTTTCTTGAGAAGAAGATAAATATTATTCAGATTGACCCATTTACATATATCTCAAAAATATAGCTAAAATAAAACTATATATAAAAGCTTTTTGTAGAATTTGAAAAAAAAAAAAAAAATGAGAAGTCGCCAAAGGATACAATGAACCAACTCCTAGAACCTTCAAGAGAGAATGCTATCAAAATCTATCATGCTCTGGTACCATGTTAGAATTTTCCAAAATAGACATGCAAAGCATTACATAAAATATGAAGTAAAGAGTAGAACTAATTGATTATTCCATGGATCAACTTTGTATAAATAACAAAGTTGATCATTGAGAGCCGTTGGATTACAACAACTCATCAAATATGATGTAGACTATAACTAAGATTTCACCTAATTCATGAAGGATTGGAAACTCACGTAAGTCTATCCTAGTAGAACTTGAGATAATAATTATTTATTCTAATAGGATAGAGATCCATTAGCCAGGGTAGTGAGGATAGAGGTATTCTGAGTGAGGACAAGAGGTCTTCTATGGAGAGAGATCCACAATCCAATGTAGTGGGAGCATAAGTATTCTAGAAGATCACCAACCATAGCATAAGAGAAAGAGTTATCCTATGGATAGATATACAAGGAGATTGGTGTCTCCTTTGGACAGGTCCATGAACATTTTAATAGGGAATAGATTCCCAAAAGTAATCTATTGAGAAAATTTATAAGGAATATTTTCTCTGTGGAGTAGCCCACATTGGGTGAACCATGCTAAATCATATATCTCATGTGTGTGATATTTTGTGGAATGCATACTGCTTTAATATTGTTGATGTTATCATATAACTTGAAAATTAAAAAGTTTTTTCTTATATTGTTCACCCCCCTCTCAGTATAAGATCACGTTATTCGGTGTATTACTTTATTATTCTATGTTTTATTTCCACATTTATTTATTTCCCGTGTTTTATTATTTAATCTTAAAAACTATTATCAAATCCTAGGGTTTGAAAAATGCACTTGAAAAAAGGGTTTTTGGTTAAAGTGGGATAAATGGAAAAATAAGGCATGTTTGGGGTTGAGAAGTTTAACGTCTAAAATTACCAACTATAGAATATGCAAATGGAGGACTATATTTATTATAAGGTGAAAGCACGAGATTTCGGGCAAAGGAAACACTAATTGCGATGCATTCAAAATCAAATACGCTTAAGTCCTAGAAATGTAGAATGCATGAAATGAAAGAGACGCATTGAAATGAGATACAAGCAAATGGAGAAAACACAGCCCTTTCATTAAACTCTCTTGATCTCTCTTACAAATATGCCTCCTCCCTTTTCAGGGGCTAGGAGCGTTAAAAGAATTTGATTACAATCGAGACTTAAGGTTCCTCTTTCCGCGTGCCCACACTTGAAATGGGCGGGCCAAGATGATGCCGCCGCTGATGTTGATGAGTCCTTAACCTCTCCTACTCCTCCTACGAACAAAGAAACAACAAAGATGTCGTAGCACTCGTTGCAAATAGTAAGTGTTTGTTCTCTAAAATCGCCAAAAGATGCATGTAAACATTTAGCCAAATCGATGGGTAAAGTGAGTCCAAATGGCCTGAAAACCTGACAGAGGACAGAAAACATCACCAGAGGGCCACTGCCATTGAGACAGTCAGCCAATATGCCTTCAACTAGAATTCGTCCCTGGGCAGGACGAATTCTGACTGCTATTCGTCCCTGGGTGGGACGAATTCTACTGTGTTGGAAAAGCCGAAGTGGTACTCGCTCCAATGTCGAATCCCCGAGACCTCCAAAACACCTGCAAACAGAGGGGTTATGTAATTGGGGCCATTTTGGGACGACCCAGATGGTCGGATTCTCCCAATTTGGCCTCTATCCTCGAGAATTTGATATCGCCACCTGCAAGTTAGTGGGACAACAAAGCGACAAAAGGCATGATAAAATCTGATCAAAATGTTATGAAATTGAAGCTATGAGTTAACCAAATAGAATAACATGAGATGCAACCTGAAACAATAATCTAGAATGCTTTAGAATAAAACTTAGAAAGTGCGGGGGTGCCCAAGTGGGCCTCCCACCGTTGGCACTTGATTTCGGCGCCAATCCACTAGGGATGGGCCCAAAACCTCTTAGGATTGGGATGTCTGCAAATTGGTGGTGTAAGGTGGTCAAATGTTGGATTTGGGTTGGATCCACGCTTCCAAAAGCCACCCAATAACCTCCCTTGCAAAAGAGATTAGTGGATGTGAGAAGGTGAATCAAAAGGATGCAAGTGGGTATTCAATTGGACAGCACTTCGTTGCTTGAAATCGCCTCCAATCTATCCTTTTTGGGTGAGAAAAGTCCCACCTTTTATAGACCCATGGGGTCTCTTTTGAGAGGGAAGCATAAGCGCCATGTGTTGGTCATAGGTGCCATGTGGCAGTCAAGTCTTCCCATGAGGGAGGGGAGTCCTCCATGACTTGGGCTTTCATAACTGCCCTTGTGACAGTCCTCTAACGGCCTATCTGCCCACCCACACACGCGTGCGAGGCAGAGTCATCAACCGACCGTCCTGGGCTGCCACTTGGCGCCATTCTTCTTTTTTCCCGTTAAACTCAGAATTTTTCCCTACCAGAGATGATTTTAGAATTCGTCTCTAGGTGAGACGGATTCCATTTTGAATTCGTCCCTGGGTGAGACGAATACCGAGCAAAGTGTCTAAATGTACCAAATTGCCTCTTGACCTTACAAAATTGCTATGAAAGTGGTTAGGACCACTGTTTGACCTCTGAGGGCTGCCCTGGGGGCTGTGTTTGTCAAAGCGATCAGTGTTTGCAGTCACATAATCGGATTGGTGTTGTTTTGGTGTCTACAGATGCCCCTTTTTGGGATGCGTTGTGCATAGCGCAGCGCCGAGCAAAAATAGATAACCAAAGCACTAATGATTAGGGTTTCTTGGTAACCTAACCAAATTTTGATGCCCCAAGCATGGAAAGGGCATGCATTCTTGAATCCTTGCTTCTGACGAGCTAAGGAGTTTGATTTCAAGTGTTAACCTATTTTGGTGAGGTGTGACTTGAGCTTGGACATTGATCAATCATGATTAGGCAAAGGGCGCAACCTTTTATCCTCAGGGGAACCTTGTGTTCATGATTCACGAAATGCCAAGTGTTTGATTGATTTGATTGTTGCTTGTTTACTACCCCAAGCAGGAGCGTGATTGTCTTTGTCAATGATTCTTTGAATGCATGTCGTTTTCCTTAATTGGGTGTGTGATTGTTGATTGGTGACTAAGTGTGACTACCCCCTCAAGCGACGAATCGATGAGGGAATGACCTTCATGAGAAAAATGACGAGTCGCTTGACCCAAGATGACTTGTGCAAGGGTGCCTTTAGATGTTTTACCGTTTAAGAATGTGCAATTTTTCCAACATTTGGACCTGTTTTTGGTGGGTGTTAACCCTTTTGGTGATGCCATAATGGGGTGAAATCATCAAAAACCCATCTTCCCGTGGAGCGGTCCGGCTATGGTAGCCTTCTTGGGGAAGTAAGAGAGTGAGAATTTGAACCCCGACATCGAATTTCTTTGCCTAGAGGTTAAGTGCAAGAGCACTTGTGTCCGGCAATGCTTATTGCTGTGTTTTTGTGTTGCATTTATTTGTTGTTTTTGTTGTTTTTTTGTGACACCATTTGGGGATTAAATTATCGGAAATCCGTCTTCCCGTGGAGCGGTCCGGCTATGGTAGCCTTCTTAGGGAGTAGGATAGTGATAATTTGTGACTCCAATGTCTATTTTGTATGCCCTGGATGTCAGGTGCAGTAGCACTCCTATCGGGCAAATTTATTGTCTGTTTTTAGTGCATTTTTGATCATTTTTTGATGTTTTTGAAGTTCTGGCCTGAATTCGTCCCTGGGTGGGACGAATTCTAGCTGTAGAATTCGTCCCTGGGTGGGACGAGCGCTAACCAGAGCGCTCGTCCCAGTCAAGGATGAATTCCAGCTCAAAGGTCTATTTAAGGGCCAAAACTTGAATTTGGGCTCATTTGTGTCATTTTTTTTCTTGCGATTTTGGAGCTCTGGGAGGAGGAGGTAATTCTGCGAAGCGAAGCGCTGCTGGAATTCTCTCTGCCATCATGAGTGCACAAACTGGTTCGAGCGGCGGAGCCGAGGCGAAACCTGTAAGTGTCTCCTAGAGTTTATTTTTGTTTAAAATTGCACTTGTTTTATTTAATTGTTTTTGTGATGTTGTTTTTCAAAATGTGTTTTAAAACTTAAATCCCGAAACTGGATTGAAGACAACTACTTGAATTTTCTTTTTATGCTGTACAGTTCTTTTCCATGATTTTTAATTTTTTTTGTTGAATTGTTTTCTTTTGCAGGTTAGGAGCCGGTACCGTGTACCTGCCGCTTTTACTGAGGCATGGGGTGCACTTGACTGATGATGATTGGGAATGGCTTGATGCCCTTGGGCTCAAGCAGGTGTCTCGACTGGAGCCTCGTGGTCCCGGATCAGGCCTATCTGACGGCCCTGATCAAACTTTGGGATCCGCGGACCAACACGTTCCATCTCCCGATAGGGGAGATGACTGTGACTTTGGAGGATGTCTATCGGTTGCTTCGGATTCCGATAGATGGACTGCCCATTAGGTCATCGCCGTGTGATCAGCGGACTGCTGTACTTACGAGATGCTTTGGGCATGGGGGGCGGCTGGGTGTAACGAACCCAGTGGAGACAGCCGAGGTGGACTGCCAAGCTGGCGGGATTTTGGTTGGTTGGTGGCAGGAGAGGGGGGTGTTAGGAGTGAGGCACGCATTCTTGATGGGCCTCATTTCTAACATGCTTCTACCTGATTCGTCAAGCGCGAGGTTCCCGTGGAACCTGCTGGATTTGGTGTGGCAGTTGGTAGAGTGCCCGATAGAGGCACCGCTGATTTTGAGATGGGGACAGACATTGTTGGCACAGCTCTACGAGGAGCTGTATGGGGTCCGCTGTCGGTAGCGAAAGGGGGTCAGCTGCAGTTATCTACTGCAGTGCTGGGGTTGGCAGCACATAGCAGTTGAGAGGCCAACCGGGTTACCATGGATGACTCGGGTGGCGATGGATGATGTGGAGATAGGCTATGCAGTTTTGTGGTGGCGGTCTACGGAGCAGGGGCAGAGTCGGCGATGGGCAGGTGCTATAGAGCATTATACTGATGCCTTCTCTCGGCTCACTCTAGGGGAGGTGGTTTGGCACCCTTATCGGGACTGTCCAGCCTGGCCGGAGGCTAGAGAGTGGCTCCGACGGGTACGTAGGGAGCGGTGGTTGATTGGGCGGCACGGGACCGAGCATGAGTTTTTCTCATATAGCCGGGTTACACGATAGTTTGGGGTGCGCCAGGGGTTGCCTGGTGAGCCCATGGTCTATCGACGCTGGGGAGATGAGAGGGCTCTAGATCCACCGGTCACCACGCCATTGGGCGAGGAGTCAGATGCGGTGATTGACGTCCCGGACGTAGATGACGTCGGGACTACCACTGAGTATGACTCGTGGTGGGTGCTACGGCGATGGAGAGGAGAGGGGCCACTAGGAGGCGCAGAGGTGGCAGTGGAGGGTGCTGAGGCAGCAGGGGATGATTGGGGAGGTCCATTGGATGATGTGGACATGGTGGAGGTGGGGAATGAGGATGTAGATGTTGGTGCTCCGGATCAGCCGGACATGCAGGATGTGGATGAGCAAGTGGGAGCCGGAGCAGGGCCGCTATTCCGGAGGGTCCTGTTCGTCAGACGGATACAGAGGAGATGGAGTCTGAGGTATGCGCTGAGATTGCGTGACTGATAGAGCTACTGTGGATACGGGATCTGGAGCTGGGGGACGCGCTGCGGGAGAGGGATCTCCTACGGGCCCAGCTAGCAGAGCGGGATAGAGTTCTGGCACAGCGTGACGATGCAGTGTCTTACTATCATCGATGAGAGGCAGAGTGGTGTCGGCACCGGATAGACTTGGAGAGGGAGGTCATCCGCCTTGGTGGGCGGCTACCTGAGCCCTCGGTCAGTGGATCTTCACGGCGGACGAGGGATAGTGCGACTGAGCAGTCAGCATCATCTCGTCGTCGACGATTAGATGAGGGAGGCGGTAGCAGGCATGATGCGGGGGCTGGCAGTAGCCGCCCTGCAGGGTCCCATAGGACCCACACCATGGGGGGTAGTTCCCGTCGCACCGATCCTGCGTGATCATGGTGGTCGACGCTTTAGGTTGGGTTTTTGGATATTTTTGCGGGGTCAGAGGACCAGTTTTGTAGCCTGCGGGCATTTTTTTTTTGACGATATATATATATATATATATATATATATATATATATATATACCGGTTTTATTTTGTTTATGTACATGTGATGATCTGATTATTTATTCATGATGGCTAATGACTATGCATGTTTATTTATTTTGATGAATGCATATGCAAATGATGAATGCAAATGTTTTTGATTCTTATGTGATATGCAAAGTGAAATGGATGAATGGAATTTGTGATTTTTGGCTATGGCACCATAGACTGTTTTAGGATGCTTTTTATTTTTGTTTTTATGCGATTGTTATGATGCATGACGTTGTATATGTAGCTGTGTTTTTTTCTTTTTGTATTTTTTTGATGGTATTGTAAGGGTGAAAAGTAGCGCAGTTGGTTTAGAAATGTAGCTAAGTTTTTCTGAGACTCAGACGGTTTTAACTCACTAGCCACGACTGTACTTTGTCTTACAAGACTTTTGAACAAGGTATGAATCAGACTTGTTTTTGACCCAGCTATTTCACATCCCCGTGTGTGCGATTGAGTTCATTTATGTGGTATTCATCAGGATACCGCCAGTGCCAGATGGGCTTTCAACCGAACCTGTACTGAGGATCACCTAATTAGCTCCACTAACTCCTTTGTTGTATTTAGTCAGATTAATCTGCGGTGTTATCCAAGATGCCATAAGCTAGCTCATCCACATGCAAACATTGATCTGTACGCAAGTTAATGTGATAGATATATCGTCATGCGAGAGGTTTACCGCCAGTTATCGATAGGCTATCAACCAAATCGGTACCGAGGCTTGCCTTATGACCTTTTAGAATGCTGAGAGTTCCAGGGATTCAAGTTCCACTCCCTTCTTTTCTTCAATTGTATTGGGATACTTGCTCGTTTGTAGTGATAAGATCACTGTTTATTTTGATTTGTTTTTCTTTTGAGCAAGGGATTGGGGATATGGAGTGATGAAAATCACTATCGTTTGTGCCCTTTGATTTTTGCACTGTAAGATGTCAAGTATTTGATTTTTGACATTTTGCAAATTTTTTGATGTTTTGCAATTATTGAGAACTAGGGATTCTTAAGGAATTGGGTAGGGAGGATGCTTGTCCTTTTGCCAACTCTCAAAATTCTTGGGGTCATTCGCACAGGGGGATGAGCAAGATAACCGTTTCGCTTTTGGTGACCTGGATTACTGTGCAGGTTTCATCTTTCGTTTACACAACTTAGGAATTGTTTTATGTGTTTTAATTTGTGTTGGGATGTTACGTAACAAGGTGTATTTCAAGTATGACTCTACCTTCGTAAAATCTGTTTGACTCGGTACATTACGGAGCTAAAGAGCAAAATGATGACTGAATCATGAAAACTCTTGATACATTAGAAGACCACTGACTCTAGTGTGGTAAAAGCAATGCATGGTGTTTTTGTTGTTTTTGTAAAATGGAACAGTGTGGAATAAGATGGTCTATCAGAGCAATTACAGCCTATGGTGCCTTTGACCTATACAACCACAAATATGCAACGTATGGATGCAATGCTTAATGCAGCTACATGTTTTTGTATTTTTGATGGATTGGTTTTTGTGAATATGAATATGAGGTGCGAGAAGAGCTCTCGATTGATGAATTTGAGTATGCCTAGATATGAGATGCAAATTTTGGTTGTTTTTGATTATTTTTTATTTTGACCAAGTGATTGTGGACATCCTTGGAGCATTTTGGTGACCAAGTGATTGCGATAATCCTTGGAGCTTTTGGGGTGACCAAGTGATTGCGATAATCCTTGGAGCTTTTTGGGTGACCAAGTGATTGCGATAATCCTTGGAGCTTTTGGGGTTTTGACCAAGTGATTGCGATAATCCTTGGAGCTTTTTGGGTTTTGACCAAGTGATTGCGATAATCCTTGGAGCTTTTTGGTTTGACCAAGTGATTGCGATAATCCTTGGAGCTTTTTGGTTTGACCAAGTGATTGCGATAATCCTTGGAGCTTTTTGGTTTGACCAAGTGATTGCGATAATCCTTGGAGCTTTTTGGTTTGACCAAGTGATTGCGATAATCCTTGGAGCTTTTTTGGTTTGACCAAGTGATTGCGATAATCCTTGGAGCTTTTTGGTTTGACCAAGTGATTGCGATAATCCTTGGAGCTTTTGTATATTTTTGGTTTGACCAAGTGATTGCGATAATCCTTGGAGCTTTTTGGTTTGACCAAGTGATTGCGATAATCCTTGGAGCTTTTTGGTTTGACCAAGTGATTGCGATAATCCTTGGAGCTTTTGTGTTTTTGACCAAGCGATTTTATGGATCCTTGGAGCATTTTTGGGATATGGCTCTCTTAGATATAAAATGGTCGCAAATGACTGATATTCAAGGGTTCTGTTTCCTTGATACCATCAAGAGAAGCTAGCCGGTACGTCCCGGGTCCTATTTTGCTATCAATGACATATGGACCTAACCAATTTTCCGTGAACTTGTCCCTTAGGTGGGACGGCAAATTAGAGTTCTGTTGGTTTTCCTTCAAAACCAAATCACCAACCCGAAAGTCCCTTAGGTGAACTTTCATGTTGTAAGCTTTCTTAAGCCGCTCTTGGTAGATACGTAAGTGCTCGAGAGCATTAACGCGTCGTTCGTCAAGCAACGTAAGTTGGTCTAACCGGGCCTGCCACGCAGTGTCATCATCGATGAATTCCCGCATTGATATGCGCAGGGAAGGAATTTCCAACTCGAGAGGCATTACTGCCTCTGAGCCATACACGAGCGAAAACGGAGTTGCCCCAGTTGGCGTCCGAATGCTAGTGCGATAAGCCCAAAGGGCAAGTGGGATTTGTATGTGCCAATCCTTATGACTGTCTGTGACTGTCTTTTTAAGGATGGCGACTAGCATTTTGTTTGACGCCTCTGCTTGCCCATTTGCTTGCGGATAATAGGGTGTTGAAAAGTTGTGCTGAATTTTGTACTTTGTGGTCAAAGCACGCACGTCTTTGTTCTTGAATGATGGCCCATTATCCGAGATTATTTTGGATGGAATACCAAAATGACATATGATGTTATGCAAGATGAACTCCACAATGCGGGGTCCTGTCGTAGAAGTTAACGGAATTGCTTCCACCCATTTAGTAAAATACTTTGTGGCCGTTATGATAAACGTGTGACGGCCTGATGATGCAGGGGAGATCTTTCCAATTAGATCGAAGCCCCATTGCAAAAATGGCCAAGCGGACTGGATTGCCTGCAAGGCCTGGGAAGGTACGTGCATCAAATTGGCATGATGTTGACATTTCACGCACTTCTTGACATATGCGCAACAATCTCGCTCTAAAGATGGCCAATAATAGCCCATGCGAAGAATGCGCTTTGCGATGGCCATACCACTAAAGTGACCACCACATGTACCATCGTGCGCTTGGGCGACTGCCCAAGTGGACTCTTGCTGGTCCAAACAACGAAGAAGAATTCCGTCATAGCTGCGACGATACAAAATGTCTCCTATCAAGACATACTTAGCCGCTTTCTGCTTGAATGTTCGTTTTGCGGCGTGCGTCAATCCAAAGGGAAGATTACCTAACTTGAGGTAGTCTCTAATGGGTAAATACCAGTCCTGTTGATCAGAAACCTCGACAGTATGAACAGCCAATCCCTTTCGAAGTTCTTCCCTAACAAATGCTGAATGGGATAGAACTTGTAAGAATAGCGTTGTGTTGCTATTAGTGGGAGTGGGGGAAAACAAGGACCCCAGCTTGGCACGTTTCAGACGATCTCGGATTCGAAAGAACTTATCCGAGGATGGTTCAATCTGGATCATGTGGATTCCTGGCGTCAAGTCTGAGCTTGCGCGCTCTATCACGGATTGCGATAAGGTTTTGACTTGAATAGTTGTCATATCACCGGAAAGGTCTTGCGGGATTAGTGACCCCAAGGAGGCCATTGTGTCCGCAAAATGATTCGATGATCGAGGGAGTGCCTCGATGTCATACCACTCAAGTTTTGCCAGGAATTTGTCCACGAGGGCTTTATAGGCCTTCAGAACTGGGCATTTGCATTGATATACCCCTTTGACTTGATTGACTATTAACAACGAATCACCAAAGATGTTCAATCATTTGATTTTCATGGCGATTGTTGTCTGAAGACCTAGGAGCAAGGCTTCATATTCTGCATTATTGTTGGTGCACTGGAAGTTTAATTTAAATGACAGGGGCATTGGAGCACCCTGCGGTGTGAAGAATACAATTCCCGCGCCACCACCTTGCTCGCATTTAGAACCATCGAAGAATAGGGTTATGTCGGCCTGTGACTCAGGCTCATCAGAATCTGGCGATTCTGAGACATGGAAGACCCCATCATCGGGTAGTTCTATGACCAGAGGCTGATCATCTTCAAGAGGAGCCTCTGCTAGTTGATCGGCTATGACTTGTCCTTTGATAGATTTTTGCCCAATAAACTCAATGTCAAATTTCGTCAACAACATGATCCATTTCGCCATGCGACTACTATGATAAGTACGACTCATCATGTATCGCAATGGATTCTCCTTAGACACAACATACGTAGTGTTGCTCAACATGTAGTGGCATAGCTTTTTGGTAGCAAACACCACTGCCAAGCAGAGTTTCTCAACGTATGCATAGTTAAGTTCAGTAACCGACTGGGGTGCGGCTAAGATAGTAAGTAGCCTGTTCTTTGTGAAGTTCATTCTTTTGGGCTAGCATGGCGCCATGTATAAGTAGAATGGCACTCCTGGTCTAGGTGGTGCCAATACCGGCGGCGAAGCCAAGTATTGTTTGATTTCGTCAAAGGTTGACTGGCACTCGTCATCCCAATGAAATGTAACTCCCTTGTGCAATAATTTGTTCATGGGTCGGCATTTGTCAGATAATTGCGCTATGAAGCATTTAATCGACGTGACCTTTCCTTGCATACTTCTGAGCTACTTGATGGTAGTTGGGGGAGCCATTTCAAGGATTGCCTTGACTTTCTTTGGGTCCACTTCGATGCCTCATTTTGAGACTATAAAACCCAAGAGTTTTCCAGATGTGACGCCAAATACGCACTTCTTGGGATTCAGTCTGACCTTATGCTCTATGAGGCGATCGAGGATCTTGCTTAAGTCACCGAGATGATCTGAGCGCAAAAGAGACTTGGCTAACAAATCATCCATGTAATCTTCCAAAGTTTTGTGCATGTAATCGTGGAAGATATATGTCATGGCACGTTGGTAGGTAGCGCCAAGCATTTTTAAGGCCAAAAGGCATGACCTTATAACAAAATGTCCCCCAAGGCGTTGTGAACGCCGTTTTAAGTTGGTCTTCGGGATTGATACGAATTTGATTGTATCCCGAGAAGCCATCCATTAGGGAGATCATTTCGTGACCTGTTGTAGCGTCTACTAGCACGTCGATGCTTGGCAAGGGGAAATCATCCTTAGGACTCGCTTTGTTTAGGTCTCAAAAATCGGTGCATATGCGAATCCTCCCATCGGGCTTCTTGACGGGAACCATGTTGGACAGCCATGGCGGATAATCCACGCAGATGACAAACTGTGCATCCAACAACTTTTGCAATTCATCTTTGACCATCAAGGCCACTGTTGGGTGCATCTTTCGTAGTTTTTGCTTTACGGGCTTGATTGTCGGATCAAGCGTTAAATTATGCGTGACTAGCTGCGGGTCTAGTCCCGGCATGTCTCCGTATGACCATGCAAAAACCTCCTTCTTCGCTTTGAGAAGGGTAATGTAATCGGCTTGCTCTTCGGGGGATAAGACTTACCCCTAGCTTGATAATCTATGGATTCGTTGGGTCTAAGCCGATGTCTACGTCAGTCATTTCCTCGACTGACATGTGGGATCCGTCCTCCAACTGATGTGGAGTCGGGATCAAATGGATATCATTGGCTGAGTTTAGATCTGCATTTGGAACCTCGGGTCCCTCTTCAGCTTGAAAGATATCCTGAGTTGTCCTTGAGGTAAAATGAAGCATTTCACCGAAAGGCAAGTACTCTGATGGTGATAAAGGTGAATTGACGCGATCCTAGTCGATGGCATCTATGTCTAGATGCAATGACCGTGTTGGATCGGCCGGATTGTGGATGGGTGCGGTCAAATCAATGGAGATCATGTGGATGGAATGAATTTGGTCTCCATTACCGTGGGTGTTATAATTCGAACATCTTGGATGCTCCCTATGCTCTGGGTCTGGTTCTGTAGGGACGGGTATGAACGGATCAGCCCTATGTGCTGATAGGAAGACGGGGTCTTCCCTTGGTACTGATGTCATGATAGGATCTCGAGGTGGACGATGCTCATCATGAATTTGGAGCCATGGATCCAACACTAGGTCCCACCCTGCTGGGTCTACCCACCATTCATGCCCTAACCGTATGCCCATATGTCCCATTAGATCTTCATGAGTTAAAGGGCGGTGATGTCGTCGCGCATGTCTGAGATAGTCCATCTCAGTCTCATCTTCTGAATCACTTTCGGAGACCCAAAAATGTTCATTCTCTTCAACAACTGTTACTTGCGACGTTGAGGACTCTCCTTGTTCTAGTAAGTTAATCTGGTCCCATTGCGGTTGTTCCACTCTTGGTGGAGGGACCTGATTCTTTTGACACTGTACTGATTCAACTGGAACCTCTAAGGGGAATAGCTTCAAAAAGATGTCCGAAAGTCGTTGATGTTCTCTTTGAGGATTAATTTCTGAACTTTCGCCTCTCTCTAGCAAAGGAGAGGGATTACTGTTGTTGCCAAGGGTGTTTGTTGACCATGGGAGGTAGTCTCCCAATGTATATTCTGTATTTGGATTGGCATAAGGATCTAATGCCAATCCCCCCTTGTTGCCTATTTCTAGGCCTTGCATATTTTTGACCAAGATGTCTAAGGGCAGGGGGTGGTTGAACCCTACTCCTGACTTATCATATGGCATCTGATATCTTGGTTGGCAAAGGACCCGCATCCCTTGCTCATATCTCGCCTAGCTCCGTATCCATGCCAATTGCATTGGCCGAGATATTTTAGGGCAAAGTCCGGGTTTGACAGATAGTTGATATTTTCAACAAAAGGCTCTTCGTCTGCTTCCTTTTGTTTGCATGGTTCAAGACCATGATCAAGGCCCCCATACACAAAATTTTTCTGGTTTGGTGGGTAGCCTAGAGGAACAATTGTCCCTATGGGAAGGCGGGGTCTTCCCATGTCTTGTACTGACTCCAATGCGGGGGTTGCCACAACATTTTGCACTAAATACTCCCCCAGGCCCGTATTGGCCATTTCGATAGTGATTGTTGATGATTGGGTGGGAGGAAATGGGAGTCCTTCCTGAGTCCATTCCATGTTCGGTATTTTAGGAGTCTCCGCTTCTGCTGTGTGAGGTGTTTCTTCTGTTGATACCGTTGAAATTGTGGGCAACCCTTCTTCTAAGGGCTGAGCCTCTTCCATGATCTGTTTTCCCTTGTCCTTTTGTTTGGCCATGACAGGTGGCTTTGATGATGAAGGAGCAGATGATGAAGGCTCACCTGGCTGGGATTTTGTTGTTTTGGTCACCAGTGGTGCCTACGGTATTGGACCCTGTTTAGATGGATTTAGCTGGAAATCCAAATGCGTTGAGGGGAGGGTCGATTGAGGCAGGAATTGTACCGCATTGCAATACTTGAAGGGCTCTAAGTCCATTGGGACTACATGTATTTCTCCTTCAAAAGCATACTTTAAGCACTGGTGAGCGATCGAAGGGACACACTTCATGTCCCTGATCCAAGGCCGCCCTAGCAGTATATTATAAGCCATCTCGCCTTCCAACACATGGCACAATGTAGGTATTGTCTTTTGTCCTACCTGGATAGGCAGAACAATGGTGTCGACTGTCGAGCATATTGCATCGTTGAAAGCTCGTAGTGTGTACGTGGAGGCTGTGATGTGAGAGGCTGGCAACTTCAAATGTTTTAAGGCTGTAGTGGTAATGATGTTACTGGACGAGCCAGTATCTACCAACACTCTCTTGTACGGAATCCCGTTGACCCACGCGATAACGTGCAGGGGTGGATCTGCCATGTCATTCGATATTGTTTTGACTTCATCTTCTCTGAAGGTGATGACCGGCTCCGTACATCGTTTCACATGTCCCACGAAGTTGTTGAAAGAATTTGCTTCGTGAGGCTGTAATTCGATGGCTTTTAAAATGTCCATAAGAGCTTCCCTATGGGGTGCTGATTGTTGAATAAGCTCGTAAATGGACAGCCTAGCCGATGTGGTCCGCAAACTCTGCGTGAGTTTGGTCCGTATCGTGACCTCGGGTCTAGGCGGAGGCAACCGTGTTGGGCGTTGTTGAGGCTGCGATGTTGTCGAAACTTCCCTCATAGCTACCTCG
Organism: Wollemia nobilis; assembly: GCA_028583015.1. NCBI lineage: Eukaryota > Viridiplantae > Streptophyta > Pinopsida > Araucariales > Araucariaceae > Wollemia > Wollemia nobilis. The sequence continues at coordinate 171,886 of JAQPPZ010017186.1, forward strand.
GGGGCAACTGCTGGGTACCTTTTGTTCCTTGTCACTATACTAATCATTCCCACAAATCCTTGCATGGGAAGATTCTGTCGCACCTCGTTAATCTGGAGAGGTTTTGTCGGTGCTTCGTGGGCAGGCAAAGGGTCCTTGAATACCCCCATTTGTTGATTATTTGGCGCTATGGGGTTGTCCACGGCCAATGTTCTATTGTCGATCAAATCTTGGATTAATTCTTTGAATTTCCAGCATCCATTCAAGTCGTGTCCTCTCCGCCTATGGAATCTACAATACAATTCCTCTCTCTATCCCCTAGGCTTAGGAGCGTTAGGGTCTATAGTTTGGATTTCGGGTAGAGTGACTAAATTTGCCGCCGACAAGCGGTCAAATAGGGAGTCCCTGGACTCCGTGTAAGGGGTGAATTGTCGCCTAGGGCGACGCTACTGATTCTGCTCCTGTCTTCTATTATCTCTTTCATAACCAGGAGGCACTGCCTGGTAATTAGCCTTTTGGGGCTACATTTCTTGCACGGGCACGGGAACATTTATCGCAACTTGGTTAACCGTAGCATGTTGTGGTTGCGTTGTCCCGGTTTTAGTGGTTTTATTCCACTCTTTCTTTTTAGGCTTGGCGATTGCGCCTTCGCCTATTTTGATCTCTTCTATAACTCGGCTTGCGCCAAAGCTTCTTCTAAGTTGGCGTATTGTTGCAGCTGCAATAGCCCAGAGATCAATTTCAAGCAACTTTTTGCGAACATCTGTGTGAGATCAGACATAGGGGGACGGTAAGGTAACTTAGAAAGCAAAGCTCTCCATCGATTCCCGTATGCTGCCATTGTTTCTTCCTCAAATTGCCTAAGGCTAGCCAGATCACTCAGTGATGCCTTCTTCCTTGTGTTGAAGGCAAAGCGTTCAAGAAACGCATCTACTAATTGATCTAGGTTGCTTATGCTTGTGTTTGGGTAATTGTGTGAACCAATCCGAGGCAGGGCCTGCGAATGTGGTTATGAATGTTCTAAGCAACAATGCGTCATTATCTTGGATGCCGAAGCATTGGCTTAGAAATCTTGTAACATGTTCTTGTGCGTCCTCTTCACCTTTAAAAACTGCCAATTGAGGCAACTTGAAGTGTTCGGGGTAAAGAGGTGTAGGCACTGAGGGATGCACCGGATGACTACGGAGTTGACGTAATGTGGGTTTTTGATGCCCAGCAGCTTTTGTCTCCACAGACTCTAAACGCTCTAATAGCGCTTGGTATGCATCGGAAGATTTTATTTCTTCCTCTTTTGTTCGCTCCCGTTGTAAGTTATGGTAGACTGGAGGCCTATGAAGGGGTGGCCGAATGGCAGCCCTCCTGCCTTGATGGGGAGTTTCAACATATTCTACGTCCGGTTCATACTCCTCGTAAAATTCTTGAGGAGTCTCTCGGGCGAAGCCTATGACCCCGATTGAATCCCTCGCTCGAAGGTACCTATCATTGTTTCGGGGAGTGGCCTCCCTCTCGGGTCTATAAGGTCTCGGAGGCAAAGCTTGACGAGGTCGAGGAGACCTCGTCCTGCACCAACGGATTATGCCTCTCATATTGTTTGGATCTTTGGGTGCGAGGGGTTGGCCCCCTCTCAGGTAGTTCATAGCATAACTCATCCGCTTCGCGTTGCATGCACTCTCTATCCAAGCGGTGTCGATACTCTATCTCCCGATGACTTTGTTTAAGCTACATGATTTGGGCTTGACGGGTGGCATGTCTGGTGACTATCGGGTCAATTTGGTCTACCCTATTTTGCTCGGGAGGCTTAAGTGTTTCTCCTATGTGTTTGCCTCGATTTTGATGATCTAAAATTTCAATGGGTCGCTTCCCTCTATCGAGGTAGGCGGCATGTACTCGAGGCTCTGGCCTCAGTGGGTGATCATGATATCCAGCTAGTGCGGAAGCGCAAGGTTCCCACGCTGTATGTTGTTGTCCTTGAGGAATGCGATGATCTTCCTCATGCTCCCTCTCATGGGTGTGAAAGGGGCGGGCGGAGTTAGCTCGCCCTGTGTAAGGAGCCCTACGCTCTGGATTTTGTCTCTCTGTTCTGATGGGAGGTAAAGAAGGGACGCCATATCCACGTTGTCCCTCCAAATGGACAGTGTGCCTCTCTAGCGCTTCATCGCGCTGTGGCCACTCATGTCTAACCTCGGAAGGCGATCCTCTATTTACATCGAGGTCTACATGTAAAGCGTCTTCCCGAAAGGGGCTGCTTTGAATGGGCATACCCCACCGAGGATTCTGAATTGGATTCTTTTGTAGGCCAGACCGATAAGGCGGTATGACCAAGTCCTCAGGATTGAAGCGAAGGTGACTTGTGCTTGCTTCTTGTGTACCTTCCAGAGCTTCTGCCCTTGATTGGGCTTGGCTACGGGTGTACACCATTGCGGTGCTTCTCTACTATCTAAACAGATTTTTATCTCGTTTATGATGATTTTTCTTTTTGTCTACACTAAGAAGAAATGAACACACGCATACACAAACCGTGATTATCTCTTTTAAGGATTAATAGTGTGTCCTAAACTGGTTTAGTGCATTTTGATGTTTTGTTTTGTTTTTGTAGGTTTTGAAGAACGTTCAAATGCATTATGACGGCTCATATAACTCCCAAAATGGTAGCCCCTTCAATATACCAACCAGACCGATATACCAACCTCTCTATATACCCGCCCTTACGAGAGGGAGACTATAGGTACGTGAGAGCAGAAGGTACATGGTACGTAGGCGGTACGGAAGGGGGATTGTCCTGTTAATGGCACCTACCATAGAAGACTTATCCTCGCATGCATGGGAATCACCCCAACGACACTCGGTCAGCTTTCATAGGATTTACGCCTAACAACAGTTGACAATCGGGGAAATGGATGCAAAGCTAAGCCAAGGTGGTGATGAACCCACCGTTGGTCTTGCTCAAGGGCTGGGGTCTTACGACCAGCTCCTTGGTTTAAAATTGTTGCGTGATGTGTGTGTGATTCCTTTTATTTGAAAAATGAAACATGCAGCAACACTACTTTCTTTAAGCACACAGAATTTGAAAGAAAACAAAACTAGAAAGAAAAAAATAACAGAAAGATTATAGAACCCCTACCTCTTCTCTCGCCCAAATCTATTGTTTTCTGATCTTCGGCTATGAAAAGTTGCAGACAAAAATTCGTCCCTTGGTGAGACGAATTACAGAACAGAATTCGTCCCTCCTAGAGATGAATTTGAATTCGTCTCAGGGTCAGACGAATTTCAATAAAGCAATCGCCACAGTCAAGGACGAATAACAGTCGAAACAAAAAAGGTACCTGTCAAGCACAAAACACAAAAATTTAATCAGTTTCTGTGATCTTAAAAACAGGGAAAAGTCCCACCGTGATCGCCACTGAAAGCACGAGATTTCGGGAAAAGGAAACACTAATTGCGATGCATTCAAAATCAAATACGCTTAAGTCCTAGAAATGTAGAATGCATGAAATGAAAGAGACGCATTGAAATGAGATACAAGCAAATGGAGAAAACATAGCCCTTTCATTAAACTCTCTTGATCTCTATTACAAAGACGCCTCCTCCCTTTTCAGGGGCTAGGAGCGTTGAAAGAATTTGATTACAATCGAGACTTAAGGTTCCTCTTTCCGCGTGCCCACACTTGAGATGGGCGGGCCAAGATGATGCCGCCGCTGATGTTGATGAGTCCTTAACCTCTGCTGCTCCTCCTACGAACAAAGAAACAACAAAGATGTCAGTAGCACCTGTTGCAAATAGGAAGTGTTTGTTCTCTAAAATCGCCAAAAGATGCATGTAAACATTTAGCCAAATCGATAGACAAAGTGAGTCCAAATGGCCTGAAAACCTGACAGAGGACAGAAAACATCACCAGAGGGCCACTGCCATCGAGACAGTCGGCCAATCTGCCTTCAACTGGAATTCGTCCCTGGGCAGGACGAATTCTGACTGCTATTCGTCCCTGGGTGGGACGAATTCTTCTGTGTTGGAAAAGCCGACCTGATACTGCTCCAATGTCGAATCCCGAGACCTCCAAAACACCTGCAAACAGAGGGGTTATGTAATTGGGGCCATTTTGGGACGACCCAGATGGTCGGATTCTCCCAATTTGGCCTCTATCCTCGAGAATTTGATATCGCCACCTGCAAGTTAGTGAGACAACAAAGCGACACAAAGCATGATAAAATCTGATCAAAATGTTATGAAATTGAAGCTATGAGTTAACCAAATAGAATAACACAATATGCAACCTGAAACAATAATCTAGAATGCTTTAAAATAAAACTTAGAAAAGTGCGGGGGTGCCCCAGTGGGCCTCCCACCGTTGGCACTTGATCTCGGCGCCAATCCACTAGGGATGGGCCCAAAACCTCTTAGGATTGGGATGTCTGCGAATTGGTGGTGTAAGGTGGTCAAATGTTGGATTTGGGTTGGATCCACGCTTCCAAAAGCCACCCAATAACCTCCCTTGCAAAAGAGATTAGTGGATGTGAGAAGGTGAATCAAAAGGATGCAAATGGGTATTCAATTGGACAGCACTTCGTTGCTTGAAATCGCCTCCAATCTCTCCTTTTGGGTGAGAAAAGTCCCACCTTTTATAGACCCATGGGGTCTCTTTTGAGAGGGAAGCATAAGCGCCATGTGTTGGTCATAGGTGCCATGTGGCAGTCAAGTCTTCCCATGAGGGAGGGGAGTCCTCCATGACTTGGGCTTTCATAATTGCCCTTGTGACAGTCCTCTAACGGCCTATCTGTCCACCCACACACGCGTGCGAGGCAGGAGTCATCAACTGACTGTCCTAGGCTGCCACTTGGCGCCATTCTTCTTTTTGCCCGTTAAACTCAGAATTCGTCCCTACCAGAGACGAATTCAGAATTCGTCTCTGGGTGAGACGGATTCCATTTTGAATTCGTCCCTGGGTGAGACGAATACTGAGCAAAGTGTCTAAATGTACCAAATTGCCTCTTGACCTTACAAAATTGCTATGAAAGTGGTTAGGACCACTGTTTGACCTCTGAGGGCTGCCCTGGGGGCTGTGTTTGTCAAAGAAAATCTGAAAGCACGAGATTTCGGGAGAAGGAAACACTAATTGCGATGCATTCAAAATCAAATACGCTTAAGTCCTAGAAATGTAGAATGCATGAAATGAAAGAGACGCATTGAAATGAGATACAAGCAAATGGAGAAAACACAGCCCTTTCATTAAACTCTCTTGATCTCTGTTACAAATATGCCTCCTCCCTTTTCAGGGGCTAGGAGCGTTAAAAGAATTTGATTACAATCGAGACTTAAGGTTCCTCTTTCCGCGTGCCCACACTTGAAATGGGCGGGCCAAGATGATGCCGCCGCTGATGTTGATGAGTCCTTAACCTCTGCTGCTCCTCCTGCGAACAAAGAAACAACAAAGATGTCAGTAGCACCTGTTGCAAATAGTAAGTGTTTGTTCTCTAAAATCGCCAAAAGATGCATGTAAATAATTAGCCAAATCGATAGACAAAATGACTCCAAATGGCCCGAAAACCTGACAAAAGACAGAAGACATCACCGGAGGGCCACTGCCATCGAGACAATCGGCCAATCTGCCTTCAACTGGAATTCGTCCCTGGGCAGGACGAATTCTGACTGCTATTCGTCCCTGGGTGAGACGAATTCTACTGTGTTGGAAAAGCCGAAGTGGTACTGCTCCAATGTCGAATCCCGAGACCTCCAAAACACCTGCAAACAGAGGGGTTATGTAATTGGGGCCATTTTGGGACGACCCAGATGGTCGGATTCTCCCAATTTGGCCTCTATCCTCGGGAATTCGATATCGCCACCTGCAAGTTAGTAGGACAACAAAGCGACAAAAGGCATGATAAAATCTGATCAAAATGTTATGAAATTGAAGCTATGAGTTAACCAAATAGAATAACATGAGATGCAACCTGAAACAATAATCTAGAATGCTTTTAGAATAAAACTTAGAAAGTGCGGGGGTGCCCAAGTGGGCCTCCCACCGTTGGCACTTGATCTTGGCGCCAATCCACTAGGGATGGGCCCAAAACCTCTTAGGATTGGGATGTCTGCAAATTGGTGGTGTAAGGTGGTCAAATGTTGGATTTGGGTTGGATCCACGCTTCCAAAAGCCACCCAATAACCTCCCTTGCAAAAGAGATTAGTGGATGTGAGAAGGTGAATCAAAAGGATGCAAGTGGGTATTCAATCGGACAACACTTCGTTGCTTGAAATCGCCTCCAATCTCTCCTTTTGGGTGAGAAAAGTCCCACCTTTTATAGACCCATGGGGTCTCTTTTGAGAGGGAAGCATAAGCGCCATGTGTTGGTCATAGGTGCCATGTGGCGCTCATGTCTTCCCATGAGGGAGGGGAGTCCTCCATGACTTGGGCTTTCATAACTGCCCTTGTGACAGTCCTCTAACGGCCTATTTGCCCACCCACACACGCGTGCGAGGCAGGAGTCATCAATTGACTATCCTGGGCTGCCACTTGGCGCCATTCTTCTTTTTGCCCGTTAAACTCAGAATTCGTCCCTACCAGAGATGAATTAAGAATTCGTCCCTCGGGTGAGACGGATTCCATTTTGAATTCGTCCCTGGGTGAGACGAATACTAAGCAAAGTGTCTAAATGTACCAAATTGCCTCTTGACCTTACAAAATTGCTATGAAAGTGGTTAGGACCACTGTTTGACCTCTGAGGGCTGCCCTGGGGGCTGTGTTTGTCAAAGCGATCAGTGTTTGCAGTCACATAATCGGATTGGTGTTGTTTTGGTGTCTACAGATGCCCCTTTTTGGGATGCGCTGTGCATAGCGCAGTGCCGAGCAAAAATAGATAACCAAAGCACTAATGATTAGGGTTTCTTGGTAACCTAACCAACTTTTGATGCCCCAAGCATGGAAAGGGCATGCATTCTTGAATCCTTGCTTCTGACGAGCTAAGGAGTTTGATTTCAAGTGTTAACCTATTTTGGTGAGGTGTGACTTGAGCTTGGACATTGATCAGTCATGATTAGGCAAAGGGCGCAACCTTTTATCCTCAGGGGAACCTTGTGTTCATGATTCATGAAATGCCAAGTGTTTGATTGATTTGATTGTTGCTTGTTTATTGCCCCAAGCAGGAGCGTAATTGTCTTTGTCAATGATTCTTTGAATGCATGTCGTTTTCCTTAATTGGGTGTGTGATTGTTGATTGGTGACTAAGTGTGACTACCCCCTCAAGCGACGAATCGATGAGGGAATGACCTTCATGAGAAAAGCGACGAGTCGCTTGACCCAAGATGACTTGTGCAAGGGTGCCTTTAGATGTTTTACCGTTTAAGCATGTGCAATTTTTCCAACATTTGGACCTATTTTTGGTGGGTGTTAACCCTTTTGGTGATGCCATAATGGGGTGAAATTATCGAAAATCCATCTTCCCGTGGAGCGGTCCGGCTATGGTAGCCTTCTTGGGGAAGTAGGAGAGTGAGAATTTGAACCCCGACATCGAATTTATTTGCCTAGAGGTTAAGTGCAAGAGCACTTGTGTCCGGCAATGCTTATTGTTGTTTTTTGTGTTGCATTTTTTATTGTTTTTGTTGTTTTTTTTTTTTGTGACACCATTTGGGGATTAAATTATCGGAAATCCGTCTTCCCGTGGAGCGGTCCGGCTATGGTAGCCTTCTTAGGGAGTAGGATAGTGATAATTTGTGACTCCAATGTCTATTTTGTATGCCCTGGATGTCAGGTGCAGTAGCACTCCTATCGGGCAAATTTATTGTCTATTTTTAGTGCATTTTTGATCATTTTTTGATGTTTTTGAAGTTCTGGCCTGAATTCGTCCCAGGGTGGGATGAATTCTAGCTGTAGAATTCGTCCCTGGGTGGGACGAGCGCTAACCAGAGCGCTCGTCCCAGTCAAGGACGAATTCCAGCTCAAAAGGCCTATTTAAGGGCCAAAACTTGAATTTGGGCTCATTTGTGTCATTTTTTTTCTTGCGATTTTGGAGCTCTGGGAGGAGGAGGTAATTCTGCGAAGCGAAGCGCTGCTGGAATTCTCTCTGCCATCATGAGTGCACAAACCGGTTCGAGCGGCGGAGCCGAAGCGAAACTTGTAAGTGTCTCCTAGAGTTTATTTTTGTTTAAATTTGCACTTGTTTTATTTAATTGTTTTTTGTGATGTTGTTTTTCAAAATGTGTTTTAAAACTTAAATCCTGAAACTGGATTGAAGACAACTACTTGAATTTTATTTTTATGCTGTACAGTTCTTTTCCATGATTTTTAATTTTTTTTGTTGAATTGTTTTCTTTTGCAGGTTAGGAGCCGGTACCGTGTACCTGCTGCTTTTACTGAGGCGCGGGGTGCACTGACTGATGATGATTGGGAATGGCTTGATGCCCTTGGGCTCAAGCAGGTGTCTCGACTGGAGCCTGTGGTCCCGGATCAGGCCTATCTGATGGCCCTGATCAAACTTTGGGATCCGCGGACCAACACGTTCCATCTCCCGACAGGGGAGATGACTGTGACTTTGGAGGATGTCTATCGGTTGCTTCGGATTCCGATAGATGGACTGCCCATTAGGACATCGCCGCGTGATCAGCGGACTGCTGTACTTACGAGATGCTTTGGGCATGGGGAGCGGCTGGGTGTAACGAACCCAGTGGAGACAGCCGAGGTGGACTGCCAGGCTGGCGGGATTTTGGTTGGTTGGTGGCAGGAGAGGGGGGTGTTAGGAGTGAGGCACGCATTCTTGATGGGCCTCATTTCTAACATGCTTCTACCTGATTCGTCAGGCGCGAGGTTCCCATGGAACCTGCTGGATTTGGTGTGGCAGTTGGTAGAGTGCCCGATAGAGGCACCGCTGATTTTGAGATGGGGACAGACATTGTTGGCACAGCTCTACGGGGAGCTGTATGGGGTCCGCTGTCGGCAGCGAAAGGGGGTCAGCTGTAGTTATCTGCTGCAGTGTTGGGGTTGGCAGCACATAGCAGTTGAGAGGCCAACCGGGTTACCATGGATGACTCGAGCGGTGATGGATGATGTGGAGATAGGCTATGCAGTTTTGTGGTGGCGGTCTACGGAGCAGGGGCAGAGTCGGCGATGGGCAGGTGCTGTAGAGCATTATACTGATGCCTTCTCTCGGCTCACTCTAGGGGAGGTGGTTTGGCGCCCTTATCGGGACCGTCCAGCCTGGTCGAAGGCTGGAGAGTGGCTCCGACGGGTACGCAGGGAGCGGTGGTTGATTGGGCGGCACGGGACCGAGCATGAGTTTTTCTCATATAGCCGGGTTACACGATAGTTTGGGGTGCGCCAGGGGTTGCTCGGTGAGCCTATGGTCTATCGAGCATCGGGGTGATGAGAGGGCTCTAGATCCACCGGTCACCGCGCCATTGGGCGAGGAGTCAGATGCGGTGATTGATGTCCCGGACGTAGATGACGTCGGGACTACCACTGAGTATGACTCGTGGTGGGTGCTACGACGATGGAGAGGGGAGGGGCCACTAGGAGGCACAGAGGCGGCAGTGGAGGGTGCTGAGGCAGCAGGGGATGATTGGGGAGGTCCGTTGGATGATGCGGACATGGTGGATGTGGGGAATGAGGATGTTGATTTTGGTGCTCCGGATCAGCCGGACATGCAGGATGTGGAGGAGCAGTGGGAGCCAGAGCAGGCTGCTATTCCAGAGGGTCCTGTTCGTCAGGCAGATATAGAGGAGATGGAGTCTGAGGTATGCACTGAGATTGCGTGACTGACAGAGCTACTGTGGATACGGGATCTGGAGCTGGGGGACGCGCTGTGGGAGAGGGATCTCCTGCGGGCTCAGCTAGTAGAGCGGGATAGGGTTCTGGCACAGCGTGATGATGCGATGTCTTACTATCATCGGCGAGAGGCAGAGTGGTGTCGGCACCGGATAGACTTGGAGAGGGAGGTCATCCGCCTTGGTGGGCGGCTACCTGAGCCCTCGGTCAGTGGATCTTCACGACGGACGAGGGATAGTGCGACTGAGCAGTCAGCATCATCTCATCGTCGACGATTAGATGAGGGAGGCGGTAGCAGGCATGATGCGGGGGCTAGCAGTAGCCGCCCTGCAGGGTCCCATAGGACCCACACCACGGGGGGTAGTTCCCGTCGCACCGATCCTACGTGATCATGGTGGTCGACGCCTTAGGTTGGGTTTTTGGATATTTTTGCGGGGTCAGAGGACCAGTTTTGTAGGCTACGGGCATTTTTTTTTTGATGATATATATATATATATATCGGTTTTATTTTGTTTATGTACATGTGATGATCTGATGTTTATTCATGATGGCTAATGACTATGCATGTTTATTTATTTTGATGAATGCTTATGCAAATGATGAATGCAAATGTTTTTGATTCTTATGTGATATGCAAAATGGATGAATGGAATTTGTGATTTTTGGCTATGGCACCATAGACTGTTTTAGGATGCTTTTTATTTTTGTTTTTATGCGATTGTTATGATGCATGACGTTGTATATGTAGCTGTGTTTTTTTCTTTTTGTATTTTTTTGATGGTATTGTAAGGATGAAAAGTAGCGCAGTTGGTTTAGAAATGTAGCTAAGGTTTTCTGAGACTCGGACGGTTTTAACTCACTAGCCACGACTCTACTTTGTCTTACAAGACTTTTGAACAAGGTATGAATCGGACTTGTTTTTGACCCAGCTATTTCACATCCCCGTGTGTGCAATTGAGTTCATTTATGTGGTATTTATCGGGATACCGCCGATGCCAGATGGGCTTTCAACCGAACCTATACTGAGGATCACCTAATTAGCTCCACTAACTCCTTTGTTGTATTTAGTTAGATTAATCTGCGGTGTTATCCAAGATGCCATAAGCTAGCTCATCCACATGCAAACATTGATCTGTATGCAAGTTAATGTGACAGATATATCGTCATGCGAGAGGTTTACCGCCAGTTATCGATAGGCTATCAACCAAATCGGTACTGAGGCTTGCCTTATGACCTTTTAGAATGCTGAGAGTTCCAGGGATTCAAGTTCAACTCCCTTCTTTTCTTCAATTGTATTGGGATACTTGCTCGTTTGTAGTGATAAGATCACTGTTTATTTTGATTTGTTTTTCTTTTGAGCAAGGGATTGGGGATATGGAGTGATGAAAATCACTATCGTTTGTGCCCTTTGATTTGTGCACTGTAAGATGTCAAATATTTGATTTTTGACATTTTGCAAATTTTTTGATGTTTTGCAATTATTGAGAACTAGGGATTCTTAAGGAATTGGGTAGGGAGGATGCTTGTCCTTTTGCCAACTCTCAGCATTCTTGGGGTCATTCGCACAGGGGGATGAGCAAGATAACCGTTTCGCTTTTGGTGACCTGGATTACTGTGCAGGTTTCATCTTTCGTTCACACAACTTAGGAATTGTTTTATGTGTTTTAATTTGTGTTGGGATGTTACGTAACAAGGTGTATTTCAAGTGTAACTCTACCTTCGTAAAATCTGTTTGACTCGGTACATTACGTAGCTAAAGAGCAAAATGATGACTGAATCACGAAAACTCTTGATACATTAAAAGACCACTGACTCTAGTGTGGTAAAAGCAATGCATGGTGTTTTTGTTGTTTTTGTAAAATGGAACAAGTGTGGAACAAGATGGACTATCAGAGCAATTACAGCCTATGGTGCCTTTGACCTATACAACCACAAATATGCAATGTATGGATGCAATGCTTAATGCAGCTACATATTTTTGTATTTTTGATGGATTGATTTTTGTGAATATGAATATGAGGTGCGAGAAGAGCTCTCGATTGATGAATTTGAGTATGCCTAGATATGAGATGCAAATTTTTGTTGTTTTTGATTATTTTTTATTTTTGACCAAGTGATTGTGGACATCCTTGGAGCATTTTGGTGACCAAGTGATTGCGATAATCCTTGGAGATTTTGGGGTGACCAAGTGATTGCGATAATCCTTGGAGCTTTTTGGGTGACCAAGTGATTGCGATAATCCTTGGAGCTTTTGGGTTTTTGACCAAGTGATTGTGATAATCCTTGGAGCTTTTTGGGTTTTGACCAAGTGATTGCGATAATCCTTGGAGCTTTTTGGTTTGACCAAGTGATTGCGATAATCCTTGGAGCTTTTTGGTTTGACCAAGTGATTGCGATAATCCTTGGAGCTTTTTGGTTTGACCAAGTGATTGCGATAATCCTTGGAGCTTTTTGGTTTTGACCAAGTGATTGCGATAATCCTTGGAGCTTTTTGGGTTTTGACCAAGTGATTGCGATAATCCTTGGAGCTTTTTGGGTTTGACCAAGTGATTGCGATAATCCTTGGAGCTTTTTGGTTTGACCAAGTGATTGCGATAATCCTTGGAGCTTTTTGGTTTGACCAAGTGATTGCGATAATCCTTGGAGATTTTTGGTTTGACCAAGTGATTGCGATAATCCTTGGAGCTTTTGTGTTTTTGACCAAGCGATTTTATGGATCCTTGGAGCATTTTTGGGATATGGCTCTCTTAGATATAAAATGGTCGCAAATGACTGATATTCAAGGGTTCTGTTTCCTTGATACCATCAAGAGAAGCTAGCCGGTACGTCCCGGGTCCTATTTTGCTATCAATGACATATGGACCTAACCAATTTGCCATGAACTTGTCCCTTAGGTGGGACGGCAAATTAGAGTTCTGTTGGTTTTCCTTCAAAACCAAATCACCAACCCGAAAGTCCCTTAGGTGAACTTTCATGTTGTAAGCTTTCTTAAGCCGCTCTTGGTAGATACGTAAGTGCTCGAGAGCATTAACGCGTCGTTCGTCAAGCAACGTAAGTTGGTCTAACCGGGCCTTCCGCGCAGTGTCATCATCGATGAATTCCTGCATTGATATGCATAGGGAAGGAATTTCCAACTCGAGAGGCATTACTGCCTCTGAGCCATACACGAGCAAAAACGGAGTTGCCCCAGTTGGCGTCCGAATGCTAGTGCGATAAGCCCAAAGGGCAAGTGGGATTTGTATGTGCCAATCCTTATGACTGTCTGTGACTGTCTTTTTAAGGATGGCGACTAGCATTTTGTTTGACGCCTCTGCTTGCCCATTTGCTTGTGGATAATAGGGTGTTGAAAAGTTGTGCTGAATTTTGTACTTTGTGGTCAAAGCACGCACGTCTTTGTTCTTGAATGATGGCCCATTATCCGAGATTATTTTGGATGGAATACCAAAATGACATATGATGTTATGCAAGATGAACTCCACAATGCGGGGTCCTGTCATAGAAGTTAACGGAATTGCTTCCACCCATTTAGTAAAATACTCTGTGGTCGTTATGATAAACGTGTGACGGCCTGATGATGCAGGGGAGATCTTTCCAATTAGATCGAAGCCCCATTGCAAAAATGGCCAAGCGGACTGGACTGCCTACAAGGCCTGGGAAGGTACGTGCATCAAATTGGCATGATGTTGACATTTCATGCACTTCTTGACATATGCGCAACAATCTCGCTCTAAATATGGCCAATAATAGCCCATGCGAAGAATGCGCTTTGCAATGGCCATACCACTAAAGTGACCACCACATGTACCGTCGTGCGCTTGGGCGACTACCCAAGTGGACTCTTGCTGGTCCAAACAACGAAGAAGAATTCTGTCATAGCTACGATGATACAAAATGTCTCCTATCAAGACATACTTAGCCGCTTTCTGCTTGAATGTTCGTTTTGCGGCGTGCGTCAATCCAAAGGGAAGATTACCTAACTTGAGGTAGTCTCTAATGGGTAAATACCAGTCCTGTTGATCGAAACCTCGACAGTATGAACAGCCAATCCCTTTTGAAGTTCTTCCCTAACAAATGTTGAATGGGATAGAACTTGTAAGAATAGCGTTGTGTTGCTATTAGTGGGAGTGGGGGAAAACAAGGACCCCAGCTTGGCACGTTTCAGACGATCTCGGATTCGAAAGAACTTATCCGAGGATGGTTCAATCTGGATCATGTGGATTCCTGGCGTCAAGTCTGAGCTTGCGCGCTCTATCACGGATTGCGATAAGGTTTTGACTTGAATGGTTGTCATATCACCGGAAAGGTCTTGCGGGATTAGTGACCCCAAGGAGGCCATTGTGTCCGCAAAACGATTCGATGATCGAGGGAGTGCCTCGATGTCATACCACTCAAGTTTTGCCAGGAATTTGTCCACGAGGGCTTTATAGGCCTTCATAACTGGGCATTTGCATTGATATACCCCTTTGACTTGATTGACTATTAACAGCGAATCACCAAAGATGTTCAGTCGTTTGATGTTCATGGCGATTGCTGTCTGAAGACCTAGGAGCAAGGCTTCATATTCTGCATTATTGTTGGTGCACTGGAAGTTTAATTTAAATGACAGGGGCATTGGAGCACCCTGCGGTGTGAAGAATACAATTCCCGTGCCACCACCTTGCTCACATTTAGAACCATCGAAGAATAGGGTTATGTCGGCCTGTGACTCAAGCTCATCAGAATCTGGCGATTCTGAGACATGGAAGACCCCATCATCGGGTAGTTCTATGACCAGAGGCTGATCGTCTTCAAGAGGAGCCTCTGCTAGTTGATCGGCTATGACTTGTCCTTTGATAGATTTTTTCCCAATAAACTCAATGTCAAATTCCGTCAACAACATGATCCATTTTGCCGTGCGACTACTATGATAAGTACGACTCATCATGTATCGCAATGGATTCTCCTTAGACACAACATACGTAGTGTTGCTCAAGCATGTAGTGGCGTAGCTTTTTGGTAGCAAACACCACTGCCAAGCAGAGTTTCTCAACGTATGCATAGTTAAGTTCATAACTGACCAGGGTGCGGCTAAGATAGTAAGTAGCCTGTTCTTTGTGAAGTTCATTCTTTTGGGCTAGCATGGCGCCTAGTGCCACCTCAGTAGCTGAGATGTATAAGTAGAATGGCACTCCTGGTCTAGGTGGTGCCAATACTGGCGACGAAGCCAAGTATTGTTTGATTTCATCAAAGGCTGACTGGCACTCGTCATCCCAATGAAATGTAACTCCCTTGTGCAATAATTTGTTCATGGGTCGGCATTTGTCAGATAATTGCGCTATGAAGCGTTTAATCGACGTGACCTTTCCTTGCAGACTTCTGAGCTGCTTGATGGTAGTTGGGGGAGCCATTTCAAGGATTGCCTTGACTTTCTTTGGGTCCACTTCGATGCCTCGTTTTGAGACTATAAAACCCAAGAGTTTTCTAGATGTGATGCCAAATACGCACTTCTTGGGATTCAGCCTGACCTTATGCTCTATGAGGCGATCGAGGATCTTGCTTAAGTCACCGAGATGATCTGAGCGCAAAAGAGACTTGGCTAACAAATCATCCATGTAATCTTCCAAAGTTTTGTGCATGTAATCATGGAAGATATATGTCATGGCACGTTGGTAGGTAGCGCCAGCATTTTTAAGGCCAAAAGGCATGACCTTATAACAAAATGTCCCCCAAGGCATTGTGAACGCCATTTTAAGTTGATCCTCAGGATTGATACGAATTTGATTGTATCCTGAGAAGCCATCCATTAGGGAGAGCATTTCATGACCTGTTGTAGCATCTACTAGCGCGTCGATGCTTGGCAAGGGGAAATCATCCTTAGGACTCGCTTTGTTTAGGTCTCAAAAATTGGTGCATATGCGAATCCTCCCATCGGGCTTCTTGATGGGAACCATGTTGGACAGCCATGGCGGATAATCCACGCAGATGACAAACTGTGCATCCAACAGCTTTTGCAATTCATCTTTGACCATCAAGGCCACTGTTGGGTGCATCTTTCATAGTTTTTGCTTTACGGGCTTGATTGTCGGATCAAGCGTTAAATTATGCATGACTAGCTATGGGTCTAGTCCCGACATGTCTCTGTATGACCATGCAAAAACCTCCTTCTTCACTTTGAGAAGGGTAATGTAGTCGGCTTGCTCTTTAGGGGATAAGCTTACCCCTAGCTTGATAATCTGTGGATTCGTTGGGTCTAAGCCGATGTCTACATCAGTCGTTTCCTCGACTGACATGTGGGATCCGTCCTCCAACTGATGTGGAGTTGGGATCAAATGGATATCATTGGCTGAGTTTAAATCTGCATTTGGAACCTCGGGTCCCTCTTCAGCCTGAAAGATATCTTGAGTTGTCCTTGAGGTAAAATGAAGCATTTCACCGAAAGGCCAGTACTCTGATGGTGATAAAGGTGAATTGACACGATCCCAGTCGATGGCATCTATGTCTAGATGCAATGACCGTGTTGGATCGGCCGGATTGCGGATGGGTGCGGTCAAATCAATGGAGATCATGTGGATGGAATGAATTTGGTCTCCATTACCACGGGTGTTATAGCTCGAACATCTTGGATGCTCCCTATGCTCTGGATCTGGTTCTGTAGGGACGGGTATGAACGGATCAGCCCTATGTGCTGATAGGAAGACAGGGTCTTCCCTTGGTACTGATGTCATGATAGGATCTCGAGGTGGACAATGCTCATCATGAATTTGGAGCCATGGATCCAACACTAGGTCCCACCCCACTGGGTCTACCCACCATTCATGCCCTAACCGTATGCCCATCTATCCCATTAGATCTTCATGAGTTAAAGGGCGGTAATGTCGTCACGCATGTCTGAGATAGTCCATCTCAGTTTCATCTTCTGAATCACTTTTAGAGACCCAAAAATGTTCATTCTCTTCAAAAACTGTTACTTGCGACGTTGAGGACTCTCCTTGTTCTAGTAAGTTAATCTGGTCCCATTGTGGTTGTTCCACTCTTGGTGGAGGGACCTGATTCTTTTGACATTGTACTGATTCAACTGGAACCTCTAAGGGGAATAGCTTCAAAAAGATGTCCGAAAGCCGTTGATGTTCTCTTTGAGGATTAATGTCTGAACTTTCGCCTCTCTCTAGCAAAGGAGAGGGATTACTGCTATTGCCAAGGGTGTTTGTTGACCATGGGAGGTAGTCTCCCAATGTATATTCTGTATTTGGATTGGCATAAGGATCTAATGCCAATCCCCCTTGCTGCCTATTTCTAGGCCTTGCATATTTTTGACCAAGATGTCTAAGGGCAGGGGGTGGTTGAACCCTACTCCTGACTTATCATATGGCATCTGATATCTTGGTTGGAAAAGCACCCGCATCCCTTGCTCATATATGTCTAGCCCGTGTCCATGCCAATTGCATTGAAAGTAAGAGTAGAATTCGTCTCACCTAGTGATTTGCCAGATAGTTGATATTTTAGGGTAGAGTCTGGGTTTGACAGATAGTTGATAGTTGATAGTTGACAGTCCCACCGTGATCTCCACTGAAAGCACAAGATTTCGGGCGAAGGAAACACTAATTGCAATGCATTCAAAATCAAATACGATTAAGTCCTAAAAATGTAGAATGCATGAAGTGAAAGAGACACATTGAAATGAGATACAAGCAAATGGAGAAAACACAACCCTTTCATTAAACTCTCTTGATCTCTGTTACAAATACGCCTCCTCCATTTTTACGGGCTAGGAGCGTTAAAAGAATTTGATTACAATCGAGACTTAAGGTTCCTCTTTCTGCGTGCCCACACTTGAAATGGACAGGCCAAGATGATGTTGCCACTGATGTTGATGAGTCCTTAACCTCTTATGCTCCTCCTATGAACAAATAAACAACAAATATGTCAGTAGCACCTGTTGCAAATAGTAAGTGTTTGTTCTCTAAAATTGCCAAAAGATACATGTAAATAATTAGCCAAATGGATAGACAAAATGACTCTAAATGACCTGAAAACCTGATAGAGGACAGAAGACATCACCAGAGAGCCACTGCCATTAAAACAGTTAGCCAATCTGCCTTCAACTAGAATTCGTCCCTAGGTAGGACGAATTCTGACTGCTATTCGTCCCTGGGTGAGACGAATTCTACTATGTTAGAAAAGCCGAAGTGGTATTGCTCCAATGTTGAATCTCGAGACCTCCAAAACACCTGAAAATAGAGGGGTTATGTAATTGGGGCCATTTTGGGACGCCCCATATGGTCGGATTATCCCAATTTGGCCTCTATCCTTGGGAATTCGATGTCGCCACCTGCAAGTTAGTAGGACAACATAGCGACAAAAGGCATGTTAAAATCTGATCAAAATGTTATGAAATTGAAGCTATGAGTTAACCAAATAGAATAACATGAGATGCAACCTGAAACAATAATCTAGAATTCTTTTGGAATAAAACTTAGAAAGTGCGGGGGTGCCCAAGTGGGCCTCCCACCGTTGGCACTTGATCTTGGCGCCAATCCACTAGGGATGGGCCCAAAACCTCTTAGGATTGGGATGTCTGCAAATTGGTGGTGTAAGGTGGTCAAATGTTGGATTTGGGTTGGATCCATGCTTCCAAAAGCCACCCAATAACCTCCCTTGCAAAAAATATTAGTGGATGTGAGAAGGTGAATCAAAAATATGCAAGTAGGTAATCAGTCGGACAACACTTCGTTGCTTGAAATCGCCTCCAATCTGTCCTTTTTGGGTGAGAAAAGTCCCAAATTTTATAGACCCATGGGGTCTCTTTTGAGAGGGAAGCATAAGCGCCATGTGTTGGTCATAGGTGCCATGTGGCAATCAAGTCTTCCCATGAGGGAGGGGAGTCCTCCATGACTTGGGCTTTCATAACTGCCCTTGTGACAGTCCTCTAAGCGCCGAGCAAAAATAGATAACCAAAGAACTAATGATTAGGGTTTCTTGGTAACCTAACCAACTTTTGATGCCAAAAGCATGGAAAGGGCATGCATTCTTGAATCCTTGCTTCTGACGAGCTAAGGAGTTTGATTTCAAGTGTTAACCTATTTTGGTGAGGTGTGACTTGAGCTTGGACATTGATTAGTCATGATTAGGCAAAGGGCGCAACCTTTTATCCTTAGGGGAACCTTGTGTTCATGATTCACGAAATTCCAAGTGTTTGATTGATTTGATTGTTGCTTTTTTACTGCCCCAAGCAGGAGCGTAATTGTCTTTTTCAATGATTCTTTGAATGCATGTTGTTTTCCTTAATTGGGTGTGTGATTGTTGATTAGTGACTAAGTGTGACTACCCCCTCAAGCGACGAATCGATGAGGGAATGACCTTCATGAGAAAAATGACGAGTCGCTTGACCCAAGATGACTTGTGCAAGGGTGCCTTTAGATTTTTTATTGTTTAAGAATGTGCAATTTTTCCAACATTTGGACCTGTTTTTGGTGGGTGTTAACCCTTTTGGTGATGCCGTAATGGGGTGAAATTATCAAAAATCCATCTTCCCGTGGAGCGGTCCGGCTATGGTAGCCTTCTTGGGGAAGTAGGAGAGTGAGAATTTGAACCCGACATTGAATTTATTTGCCTAGAGGTTAAGTGCAAGAGCACTTGTGTCCGGCAATGCTTATTGCTGTTTGTTTGTGTTGCATTTTTTATTTTTTTTGTTGTTTTTTTGCGATGCCATTTGGGGGTTAAATTATCAAAAATCCGTCTTCCCGTGGAGCGGTCCAGCTATGGTAGCCTTCTTAGGGAGTAGGATAGTGATAATTTGTGACTTCCAATGTCTATTTTGTATGCCTTGGATGTCAGGTGCAGCAGCACTCCTATCGGGCAAATTTATTGTCTGTTTTTAGTGCATTTTTGATCATTTTTTTTGATGTTTTTGAAGTTCTGGCCAGAATTCGTCCCTGGGTGGGATGAATTCCAGCTATAGAATTTTTCCCTATGTGGGACGAGCACTAACCAGAGTGCTCGTCCCAATCAAGGACGAATTCCAGCTCAAAAGGCCTATTTAAGGGCCAAAACTTGAATTTGGGCTCATTTGTGTCATTTTTTTTTCTTGCGATTTTGGAGCTCTGGGAGGAGGAGGTAATTCTGCGAAGCGAAGCACTACTAGAATTATCTCTACCATCATGAGTGCACAAACTAGTTCGAGCGGCGGAGCCGAAGCGAAACCTGTTAGTGTCTCCTAGAGTTTATTTTTGTTTAAAATTTGCACTTGTTTTATTTAATTGTTTTTGTGATGTTGTTTTTCAAAATGTGTTTTAAAACTTAAATCCTGAAACTGGATTGAAGACAACTACTTGAATTTCTTTTTATGCTGTACAGTTCTTTTCCATGATTTTTAATTTTTTTTGTTGAATTATTTTCTTTTGCAGGTTAGGAGCCGATACCGTGTACCTGCTGCTTTTACTGAGGCGTGGGGTGCACTGACTGATGATGATTGGGAATGGATTGATGCCCTTGGGCTCAAGAAGGTGTCTCGACTGGAGCCTGTGGTCCCAGATCAGGCCTATCTGATGACCCTTATCAAACTTTGGGATCCGCAGACCAACACGTTTCATCTCCCAACAGGGGAGATGACTATGATTTTGGAGGTTGTCTATCGGTTGCTTTGGATTCTGATAGATGGATTGCCCATTAGGTCATCGTCGCGTGATAAGTGGACTACTATACTTATGATATGCTTTGGGCATGGGGGGCGGCTAGGTGTAACGAACCCAGTGGAGACAGCCGAGGTGGACTGCCAGGCTGGCAGGATTTTGGTTGGCTAGTGGCAGGAGAGGGGGGTGTTAGGAGTGAGGCACGCATTCTTGATGGGCCTCATTTCTAACATGCTTCTACCTGATTCGTCAAGCGCGAGGTTCCCATGGAACCTACTGGATTTGGTGTGGCAGTTGGTAGAGTGCCCGATAGAGGCACCACTGATTTTGAGATGGGGACAAACATTGTTGGCACAGCTCTACGGGGAGCTGTATGGGGTTCGCTGTCAGTAGCGGAAGGGGGTCAGCTATAGTTATCTACTACAGTTCTGGGGTTGGTAGCACATAGCAGTTGAGAGGCCAACCAGGTTACCATGGATGACCCAGGTGGCGATGGATAATGTGGAGATAGGCTATGCAGTTTTTTGGTGACGGTCTGTGGAGCAGGGGCAGAGTCGGCGATGGGCAGGTGCTGTAGAGCATTATACTGATGCCTTCTCTTGGCTCACTCTAAGGGAGGTGGTTTGGCACCCTTATCAAGACTGTCTAGCCTGGCTAAAGGCTAGAGAGTGGCTCTGATGGGTATGAAGGGAGCGATGGTTGATTGGGCGGCATGGGACCGAGCATGATTTTTTATCATATAGCTGGGTTACACGATAGTTTGGGGTGCACCAGGGGTTTCCTGGTGAGCCTATGGTTTATCGGCGTTGGGGTGATGATAGGGCTCTAGATCCACTAATCACCGTGCCATTGGGTGAGGAGTCAGATGCAGTGATTGACGTCCCGAACGTAGATGACGTCGGGACTACCACTGAGTATGATTTGTGGTGGGTGCTACGACGATGGAGAGGGGAGGGGCCACTAGGAGGCGCATAGGCAGCAGTGGAGGTTGGTGAGGCAATAGGAGATGATTGGGGAGGTCTGTTGGATGATGTGGACATGGTAGATGTGGGGAATGAGGATGTTGATTTTGGTGCTTCGGATCAGCCGGACATGCAGGATGTGGAGGAGCAGTGGGAGCCAGAGCAGGCTACTGTTCCAGAGGGTCCTGTTCGTCAGATAGATACAGAGGAGATGGAGTCTAAGGTATGTGCTAAGATTGTGCGATTAACAGAGCTATTGTGGATACGAGATCTGGAGCTGGGGGACGCACTGCGGGAGAGGGATCTCCTGTGGGCTCAGCTAGCAGAGCGGGATAGAGTTTTGGCACAGCGTGACGATGCAGTGTCTTACTATCATCGATGAGAGGTAGAGTGGTGTCGATGTCGGATAGACTTGGAGAGGGAGGTCATCCACCTTGGTGGGCGGCTACCTGAGCCCTCGGTCAGTGGATCTTCATGGCGGACGAGGGATAGTGCGACTGAGCAGTCAGCATCATCTCATCGTCGACGATTAGATGAGGGAGGCGATAGCAGGCATGATGCGGGGGCTGGCAGTAGCCGCCCTGCAGGGTCCCATAGGACCCACACCACGGGGGGTAGTTCCCGTCGCACCGATCCTGTGTGATCATGGTGGTCGATGCTTTAGGTTGGGTTTTTGGATATTTTTGCGGGGTCAGAAGACCAGTTTTGTAGCCTATGGGCATTTTTTTTTTTTGATGATATATATATATATATATATATATACCGGTTTTATTTTGTTTATGTACATGTGTTGATCTGATGTTTATTCATGATGGCTAATCACTATGCATGTTTATTTATTTTTATGAATGCTTATGCAAATGATGAATGCAAATGTTTTTGATTCTTATGTGATATGCAAAGGAAATGGATGAATGGAATTTGTGATGTTTGGCTATGGCACCATAGACTGCTTTAGGATGCTCTTTTATTTTTGTTTTTAGGTGATTGTTATGATGCATGACTTTGTATATGTAGTCGTGTTTTTTCTTTTTGTATTTTTTTTTTTGATGGTATTGTAAGGGTGAAAAGTAGCGCAGTTGGTTTAGAAATGTAGCTAAGTTTTTCTGAGACTCAGACGGTTTTAACTCACTAGCCACGACTGTACTTTGTCTTACAAGACTTTTGAACAAGGTATGAATCAGACTTGTTTTTGACCCAGCTATTTCACATCCCCGTGTGTGCGATTGAGTTCATTTATGTGGTATTCATCAGGATACCGCCGAGTGCAGATGGGCTTTCAACCGAATCGTACTGAGGATCACCTAATTAGCTCCACTAACTCCTTTGTTGTATTTAGTCAGATTAATCTACGGTGTTATCCAAGATGCCATAAGCTAGCTCATCCACATGCAAACATTGATATGTACACAAGTTAATGTGATAGATATATCGTCATGCGAGAGGTTTACCGCCAGTTATCGATAGGCTATCAACCAAATCGGTATTGAGGCTTGCCTTATGACCTTTTAGAATGCTGAGAGTTCCAGGGATTCAAGTTCCACTCCCTTCTTTTCTTCAATTGTATTGGGATACTTGCTCATTTGTAGTGATAAGATCACTATTTATTTTGATTTGTTTTTCTTTTGAGCAAGGGATTGGGGATATGGAGTGATGAAAATCACTATCGTTTGTGCCCTTTGATTTTTGCACTGTAAGATGTCAAGTATTTGATTTTTGACATTTTGCAAATTTTTTGATGTTTTGCAATTATTGAGAACTAGGGATTCTTAAGGAATTGGGTAGGGAGGATGCTTGTCCTTTTGCCAACTCTCAGCATTCTTGGGGTCATTCGCACAGGGGGATGAGCAAGATAACCGTTTCGCTTTTGGTGACCTGGATTACTGTGCAGGTTTCATCTTTCGTTTACACAACTTAGGAATTGTTTTATGTGTTTTAATTTGTGTTGGGATGTTACGTAACAAGGTGTATTTCAAGTATGACTCTACCTTCGTAAAATCTATTTGACTCGGTACATTACGGAGCTAAAGAGCAAAATGATGACTGAATCATGAAAACTCTTGATACATTAGAAGACCACTGACTCTAGTGTGGTAAAAGCAATGCATGGTGTTTTTGTTGTTTTTGTAAAATGGAACAGTGTGGAATAAGATGGTCTATCAGAGCAATTACAGCCTATGGTGCCTTTGACCTATACAACCACAAATATGCAATGTATGGATGCAATGCTTAATGCAGCTACATGTTTTTGTATTTTTGATTGATTGGTTTTTGTGAATATGAATATGAGGTGCGAGAAGAGCTCTCGATTGATGAATTTGAGTATGCCTAGATATGAGATGCAAATTTTGGTTGTTTTTGATTATTTTTTATTTTGACCAAGTGATTGTGGACATCCTTGGAGCATTTTGGTGACCAAGTGATTGCGATAATCCTTGGAGCTTTTGGGGTGACCAAGTGATTGCGATAATCCTTGGAGCTTTTTGGGTGACCAAGTGATTGCGATGATCCTTGGAGCTTTTGGGGTTTTGACCAAGTGATTGCGATGATCCTTGGAGATTTTTGGGTTTTGACCAAGTGATTGCGATAATCCTTGGAGCTTTTTTGGTTTGACCAAGTGATTGCGATAATCCTTGGAGCTTTTTGGTTTGACCAAGTGATTGCGATAATCCTTGGAGATTTTTGGTTTGACCAAGTGATTGCGATAATCCTTGGAGCTTTTTGGTTTGACCAAGTGATTGCGATAATCCTTGGAGCTTTTTGGGTTTTGACCAAGTGATTGCGATAATCCTTGGAGCTTTTTGGGTTTGACCAAGTGATTGCGATAATCCTTAGAGCTTTTTGGTTTGACCAAGTGATTGCGATAATCCTTGGAGCTTTTTGGTTTGACCAAGTGATTGCGATAATCCTTGGAGCTTTTTGGTTTGACCAAGTGATTGCGATAATCCTTGGATCTTTTGTGTTTTTGACCAAGCGATTTTATGGATCCTTGGAGCATTTTTGGGATATGGCTCTCTTAGATATAAAATGGTCGCAAATGACTGATATTCAAGGGTTCTGTTTCCTTGATACCATCAAGAGAAGCTAGCCGGTACGTCCCGGGTCCTATTTTGCTATCAATGACATATGGACATAACCAATTTGCCGTGAACTTGTCCCTTAGGTGGGATGGCAAATTAGAGTTCTGTTGGTTTTCCTTCAAAACCAAATCACCAACCCGAAAGTCCCTTAGGTGAACTTTCATGTTGTAAGCTTTCTTAAGCCGCTCTTGGTAGATACGTAAGTGCTC
This sequence comes from Wollemia nobilis, assembly GCA_028583015.1. Lineage (NCBI taxonomy): Eukaryota > Viridiplantae > Streptophyta > Pinopsida > Araucariales > Araucariaceae > Wollemia > Wollemia nobilis. Next base: position 196,471 of record JAQPPZ010017186.1, read on the forward strand.
GAGAGCATTAACGCGTCATTCGTCAAGCAACGTAAGTTGGTCTAACCGGGCCTGCCATGCAGTGTCATCATCGATGAATTCCTGCATTGATATGCGTAGGGAAGGAATTTCCAACTCGAGAGGCATTACTGCCTCTGAGCCATACACGAGCAAAAATGGAGTTGCCCCAATTGGCGTCCGAATGCTAGTGCGATAAGCCCAAAGGGCAAGTGGGATTTGTATGTGCCAATCCTTATGACTATCTGTGACTATCTTTTTAAGGATGGCGACTAGCGTTTTGTTTGATGCCTCTGCTTGCCCATTTGCTTGTGGATAATAGGGTGTTGAAAAGCTATGCTAAATTTTGTACTTTGTGGTCAAAGCACGCACGTCTTTGTTCTTGAATGATGGCCCATTATCCGAGATTATTTTGGATGGAATACCAAAACGACATATGATGTTATGCAAGATGAACTCCACAATGCGGGGTCCTGTCGTAGAAGTTAACGGAATTGCTTCCACCCATTTAGTAAAATACTCTGTGGTCGTTATGATAAACGTGTGATGGCCTGATGATGCAGGGGAGATATTTCCAATTAAATCGAAGCCCCATTGTGAAAATGGCAAAGCGAACTAGACTGCCTGCAAGGCCTGGGAAGGTACGTGCATCAAATTGGCATGATGTTGACATTTCACGCACTTCTTGACATATGCGCAACAATCTCGCTCTAAAGATGGCCAATAATAGCCCATGCGAAGAATGCGCTTTGCAATGGCCATACCACTAAAGTGACCACCACATGTACCGTCGTGCGCTTGGGCGACTGCCCAAGTGGACTCTTGCTGGTCCAAACAACGAAGAAGAATTCCGTCATAGCTACGATGATACAAAATGTCTCCTATCAAGACATACTTAGCCGCTTTCTGCTTGAATGTTCGTTTTGCGACGTGCGTCAATCCAAAGGGAAGATTACCTAACTTGAGGTAGTCTCTAATGGGTAAATACCAGTCCTGTTGATCGAAAACCTCGACAGTATGAACAGCCAATCCCTTTCGAAGTTCTTCCCTAACAAATGCTGAATGGGATAGAACTTGTAAGAATAGCGTTGTGTTGCTATTAGTGGGAGTGGGGGAAAACAAGGACCCCCAGTTGGCACATTTTAGATGATCTCGGATTCGAAAGAACTTATCCGAGGATGGTTCAATCTGGATCATGTGGATTCCTGGCGTCAAGTCTGAGCTTGCGCGCTCTATCATGGATTGCGATAAGGTTTTGACTTGAATAGTTGTCATATCACCGAAAAGGTCTTGCGGGATTAGTGACCCCAAGGAGGCCATTGTGTCCGCAAAATGATTCGATGATCGAGGGAGTGCCTCGATGTCATACCACTCAAGTTTTGCCAGGAATTTGTCCACGAGGGCTTTATAGGCCTTCGAACTGGGCATTTGCATTGATATACCCCTTTGACTTGATTGACTATTAACAACGAATCACCAAAGATGTTCAGTCGTTTGATTTTCATGGCGATTGTTGTCTGAAGACCTAGGAGCAAGGCTTCATATTCTGCATTATTGTTGGTGCACTGGAAGTTTAATTTAAATGACAGGGGCATTGGAGCACCCTGCGATGTGAAGAATACAATTCCCATGCCACCACCTTGCTCGCATTTAGAACCATCAAAGAATAGGGTTATGTCGACTTGTGACTCAGGCTCATCAAAATCTGGCGATTCTGAGACATGGAAGACCCCATCATCGGGTAGTTCTATGACCAGAGGCTGATCGTCTTCAAGAGGAGCCTCTTCTAGTTGATCGGCTATGACTTGTCCTTTGATAGATTTTTTCCCAATAAACTCAATGTCAAATTCCATCAACAACATGATCCATTTTGCCGTGCGACTACTATGATAAGTACGACTCATCATGTATCGCAATGGATTCTCCTTAGACACAACATACGTAGTGTTGCTCAGCATGTAGTGGCATAGCTTTTTGGTAGCAAACACCACTACCAAGCGGAGTTTCTCAACGTATGCATAGTTAAGTTCGTAATGGACCAGGGTGCGGCTAAGATAGTAAGTAGCCTGTTCTTTGTGAAGTTCATTCTTTTGGGCTAGCATGGCGCCCAGTGCCACCTCAGTAGTTGAGATGTATAAGTAGAACGGCACTCCTGGTCTAGGTGGTGCCAATACTAGCGGTGAAGCCAAGTATTGTTTGATTTCATCAAAGGCTGACTGGCACTCGTCATCCTAGTGAAATGTAACTCCCTTGTGCAATAATTTGTTCATGGGTCGGCATTTGTCAGATAATTGCGCTATGAAGCGTTTAATCGACGTGACCTTTCCTTGCAGACTTCTGATCTGCTTGATGGTAGTTGGGGGAGCCATTTCAAGGATTGCCTTGAATTTCTTTGGGTCCACTTCGATGCCTCATTTTGAGACTATAAAACCCAAGAGTTTTCCAGATGTGACGCCAAATACGCACTTCTTGGGATTCAATCTGACCTTATGCTCTATGAGGCGATCGAGGATCTTGCTTAAGTCACCGAGATGATCTGAGCGCAAAAGAGACTTGGCTAACAAATCATCCATGTAATCTTCCAAAGTTTTGTGCATGTAATCATGGAAGATATATGTCATGGCACGTTGGTAGGTAGCACCAACATTTTTAAGGCCAAAAGGCATGACCTTATAACAAAATGTCCCCCAAGGCGTTGTGAATGCCGTTTTAAGTTGGTCTTCAGGATTGATACGAATTTGATTGTATCCTGAGAAGCCATCCATTAGGGAGAGCATTTCATGACCTGCTGTAGCGTCTACTAGCACGTCGATGCTTGGCAAGGGGAAATCATCCTTAGGACTCGCTTTGTTTAGGTCTCAAAAATTGGTGCATATGCGAATCCTCCCATCGGGCTTCTTGACGGGAACCATGTTGGACAGCCATGGCGGATAATCCACGTAGATGACAAACTGTGCATCCAACAGCTTTTGCAATTCATCTTTGACCATCAAGGCCACTGTTGGGTGCATCTTTCATAGTTTTTGCTTTACGGGCTTGATTGTCGGATCAAGCGTTAAATTATGTGTGACTAGCTGCGGGTCTAGTCCCGGCATGTCTCTGTATGACCATGCAAAAACCTCCTTCTTCGCTTTGAGAAGGGTAATGTAATCGGCTTGCTCTTCAGGGGATAAGCTTACCCCTAGCTTGATAATCTATGGATTCATTGGGTCTAAGCCGATGTCTACATCAGTCATTTCCTCGACTGACATGTGGGATCCGTCCTCCAACTGATGTGGAGTCGGGATCAAATGGATATCATTGGCTGAGTTTAAATCTGCATTTGGAACCTCGGGTCCCTCTTCATCCTGAAATATATCTTGAGTTGTCCTTGAGGTAAAATGAAGCATTTCACCGAAAGGCTAGTACTCTGATGGTGATAAAGGTGAGTTGACGCGATCCCAATCGATGGCATCTATGTCTAGATGCAATGACCGTGTTGGATCGGCCGGATTGCGGATGGGTGCGGTCAAATCAATGGAGATCATGTGGATGGAATGAATTTGGTCTCCATTACCGCGGGTGTTATAATTCGAACATCTTGGATGCTCCCTATGCTCTGGGTCTAGTTCTGTAGGGACGGGTATGAATGGATCAGCCCTATGTGCTGATAGGAAGACGGGGTCTTCCCTTGGTACTGATGTCATGATAGGATCTCGAGGTGGACGATGCTCATCGTGAATTTGGAGCCATGGATCCAACACTAGGTCCCACCCCGTTGGGTCTACCCACCATTCATGCCCTAACCGTATGCCCATCTATCCCATTAGATCTTCATGAGTTAAATGGCGGTAATGTCGTCGTGCATGTCTGAGATAGTCCATCTCAGTTTCATCTTCTAAATCACTTTCGGAGACCCAAAAATGTTCATTCTCTTCAACAACTATTACTTGCGACGTTGAGGACTCTCCTTGTTCTAGTAAGTTAATCTGGTCCCATTGCGGTTGTTCCACTCTTGGTGGAGGGACCTGATTCTTTTGACACTGTACTGATTCAACTGGAACCTCTAAGGGGAATAGCTTCAAAAAGATGTCCGAAAGCCGTTGATGTTCTCTTTGAGGATTAATGTCTGAACTTTCGCCTCTCTCTAGCAAAGGAGAGGGATTACTGTTGTTGCCAAGGGTGTTTGTTGACCATGGGAGGTAGTCTCCCAATGTATATTCTGTATTTGGATTGGCATAAGGATCTAATGCCAATCCCCCCTTGCTACCTATTTCTAGGCCTTGCATATTTTCGACCAAGATGTCTAAGGGCAGGGGGTGGTTGAACCCTACTCCTGACTTATCATATGGCATCTGATATCTTGGTTGGCAAAGGACCCGCATCCCTTGCTCATATCTGCCTAGCCCGTATCCATGCCAATTGCATTGGCCGAGATATTTTAGGGCAAAGTCTGGGTTTGATAGATAGTTGATATTTTCAACAAAAGGCTCTTCGTCTGCTTCCTTTTGTTTGCATGGTTCAAGACCATGATCAAGGCCCCCATACACAAATTTTTTCTGGTTTGGTGGGTAGCCTAGAGGAACAATTGTCCCTATGGGAATGCGGGGTCTTCCCATGTCTTGTACTGACTCCAATGCGGGGGTTGCCACAACATTTTGCACTAAATACTCCCCCAGGCCCGTATTGGCCATTTCGATAGTGATTGTTGATGATTGGGTGGGAGGAAATGGGAGTCCTTCCTGAGTCCATTCCATGTTCGGTATTTTAGGAGTCTCCACTTCTGTTGTGTGAGGTGTTTCTTCTGTTGATACCGTTGAAATTGTGGGCAACCCTTCTTCTAAGGGCTTAGCCTCTTCCATGATCTGTTTTCCCTTGTCCTTCTGTTTGGCCATGACAGGTGGCTTTGATGATGAAGGAGTAGATGATGAAGGCTCACCTGGCTGGGATTTTGTTGTTTTGGTCACCAGTGGTGCCTACGGTATTGGACCCTATTTAGATGGATTTAGCTGGAAATCCAAATGCGTTGAGGGGAGGGTCGATTGAGGCAAGAATTGTACCGCATTGCAATACTTGAAGGGCTCTAAGTCCATTGGGACTACATGTATTTCTCCTTCAAAAGCATACTTTAAGCACTGGTGAGCGATCGAAGGGACACACTTCATGTCCCTGATCCAAGGCCGCCCTAGCAGTATATTATAAGCCATCTCGCCTTCCAACACATGGCACAATGTAGGTATTGTCTTTTGTCCTACCCGGACAGGCAGAACAACTGTGCCGATTGTCGAGCATATTGCATCGTTGAAAGCTCGTAGTGTGTACGTGGAGGCTGTGATGTGAGAGGTTGGCAGCTTCAAATGTTTTAAGGCTGCAGTGGTAATGATGTTACTGGATGAGCCAGTATCTACCAACACTCTCTTGTACGGGATCCCGTTGACCCACGCGATAACGTGTAGGGGTGGATCTGCCATGTCATTCGATATTGTTTTGACCTCATCTTCTCTGAAGGTGATGACCGGCTCCATACATTGTTTCACATGTCCCATGAAGTTGTTGAAAGAATTTGCTTCGTGAGGCTGTAATTTGATGGCTTTTAAAATGTCCATAAGAGCTTCCCTATGGGGTGCTGACTGTTGAATAAGCTCGTAAATGGACAACCTAGCCGATGTGGTCCGCAAACTTTGCGTGAGTTTGGTCCGTATCGTGACCTCGGGTCTAGGCGGAGGCAACTGCGTTGGGCGTTGTTGAGGCTGCGATGTTGTCGGAACTTCCCTCGTAGCTACCTCAGGGGCAACTGCTGGGTACTTTTTGTTCCTTGTCACTATACTAATCATTCCCACAAATCCTTGCATGGGAAGATTCTGTCGCACCTCGTTAATCTGGAGAGGTTTTGCTCGTGCTTCGTGGGAAGGCAAAGGGTCCTTGAATACCCCCATTTGTTGATTATTTGGCGCTATGGGGTTGTCCACGGCCAATGTTCTATTGTCGATCAAATCTTGGATTAATTCTTTGAATTTCCAGCATCCATTCAAGTCGTGTCCTCTGCGCCTATGGAATCTACAATACAATTCCTCTCTGTATCCCCTAGGCTTAGGAGCGTTAGGGTCTATAGTTTGGATTTTCGGCGAGTGACTAAATTTGCGACTGACAAGTGGTCAAATAGGGAGTCCCTGGACTCCGTGTAAGGGGTGAATTGTCGCCTAGGGCGACGTTGCTGATTCTGCTCTTGTCTTCTATTATCTCTTTCATAACCAAGAGGCACTGCCTAGTAATTAGCCTTTTGGGGCTGCATTTCTTGCACAGGAGCGGGAACATTTATCGCAACTTGGTTAACCGCAGCATGTTGTGGTTGCGTTGTCCCGATTTTAGTGGTTTTATTCCACTCTTTCTTTTTAGGCTTGGTGATTGCGCCTTCACCTATTTTGATCTCTTCTATAACTCTGGATTGCGCCAAATATTCTTCTAAGCTGGTGTATTGCTACAGCTGCAATAGCCCAGAGATCGATTTCAAGCAACTTTTTGCGAACATCTGTGTGAGATCAGACATAGGGAGACGGTAGGGTAACTTAGAAAGCAAAGCTCTCCATCGATTCCCGTATTCTGCCATTGTTTCTTCCTCAAATTGCCTGAGGCTAGCCAGATCACTCAGTGATGCCTTCTTCCTTGTGTTGAAGGCAAAGCATTCAAGAAACGCATCTACTAATTGATCTAGGTTGCTTATGCTATGTTTTGGTAATTGTGTGAACCAATCCGAGGCAGGGCCTACGAATGTGGTTATGAATGTTCTAAGCAACAATGCATCATTATCTTGGATGTCGAAGCATTGGCTTAGAAATCTTGTAACATGTTCTTGTGCGTCCTCTTCACCTTTAAAAAATGCCAATTGAGGCAACTTGAAGTGTTTGGGGTAAAGAGGTGTAGGCACTAAGGGATGCACCGGATGACTGCGGAGTTGACGTAATGTGGGTTTTTGATGCCCAGTAGCTTTTGTCTCCATAGACTCTAAACGCTCTAATAGCGCTTTGTATGCATCGAAAGATTTTATTTCTTCCTCTCTTGTTTGCTCCCGTTGTAAGTTATGGGAGACTGGAGGCCTATGAAGGGGTGGCCGAATGGCAGCCCTCCTGCCTTGATGGGGAGTTTCAACATATTCTACGTCTGGTTCATACTCCTCGTAAAATTCTTGAGGAGTCTCTGGGCGAAGCCTATGACCCTGATTGAATCCCTGCTGAAGGTACCTATCATTGTTTCGGGGAGTGGCCTCCCTCTCGGGTCTATAAGGTCTCGGAGGCAAAGCTTGACGAGGTCGAGGAGACCTGTCCTGCACCAACGGATTATGCCTCTCATATTGTTCGGCTCTTTGGGTGCGAAGGGTTGGCCCCCTCTCAGGTAGTTCATAGCGTAACTCATCCGCTTCGCGTTGCATGCGCTCTCTATCCAAGCGGTGTCGATACTCTATCTCCTGATGACTTTGTTTAAGCCGCATGATTTGGGCTTGACGGGTGGCATGTCTGGTGACTATCGGGTCAATTTGGTCTACCCTATTTTGCTCAGGAGGCTTAAGTGTTTCTCCTATGTGTTTGCCTCAATTTTGATGATCTAAAATTTCAATGGGTCGCTTCCCTCTGTCGAGGTAGGCGGCATGTACTCGAGGCTCTGGCCTCAGTGGGTGATCATGATATCCAGCTGGTGCGAAAGCGCAAGGTTCCCACGCTGTATGTTGTTGTCCTTGAGGAATGCGATGATCTTCCTCGTGCTCCCTCTCATGGGTGTGAAAGGGGCGGGCGGAGTTAGCTCGCCCTGTGTAAGGAGCCCTACGCTCTGGATTTTGTCTCTCTATTCTGATGGGAGGTAAAGAAGGGACGCCATATCCACGTTGTCCCTCCAAATGGACAGTGTGCCTCTCTAGCGCTTCATCGCGCTGTGGCCACTCATGTCTAACCTCAGAAGGCGATTCTCTATTTACATCGAGGTCTACATGTAAAGCGTCTTCTCGAAAGGGGCTGCTTTGAATGGGCATACCCCATCGAGGATTCTGAATTGGATTCTTTTGTAGGCCAGACCGATAAGGCGGTATGACCAAGTCCTCAGGACTGAAGCGAAGGCGACTTGTGCCTGCTTCTTGTGTACATTTTGGAGCTTCTGCCCTTGATTGGGCTTGGCTATGGGTGTACACCATTGCGGTGCTTCTCTACTATCTAAACAGATTTTTATCTCGTTTATGATGATTTTTCTTTTTGTCTACACTAAGCAAAAATGAACACACGCATACACAAATCGTGATTATCTCTTTTAAGGATTAATAGTGTGTCCTAAACTGGTTTAGTGCATTTTGATGTTTTTTTTTGTTTTTGTAGGTTTTGAAGAACGTTCAAATGCATTATGACGGCTCATATAACTCCCAAAATGGTAGCCCCTTCAATATACCAACCAGGCCGATATACCAACCTCTCTATATACCCGCCCTTACGAGAGGGAGACTATAGGTACGTGAGAGCAGAAGGTACGTGGTACGTAGGTGGTACGAAAGGGGGATTGTCCTGTTAATGGCACCTACCATAGAAGACTTATCCTCACATGCATGGGAATCACCCCAACAACACTCGGTCAGCTTTCATCAGGATTTATGCCTAACAACAGTTGACAATCGGGGAAATGGATGCAAAGCTAAGCCAAGGTGGTGATGAACCCACCGTTGGTCTTGCTCAAGGGCTGGGGTCTTACGACCAACTCCTTGGTTTAAAGTTGTTGCGTGATGTGTGTGTGATTCCTTTTATTTGAAAAATGAAAACAAGCATAAATGACTTTCCCTAAGCACGCGAGAATATGAAAGAAAATCAAAGGAACAGAACAAGCAGAAAATTAACGAGAAAAGTTTAGAACCCCTACCTTTCTCTTCCCAAATCTGTTGTTTTCTGATCTTCGGCTATGAAAAGTTGCAGACAGAAATTCGTCCCTTGGTGAGACGAATTCTAGAACAGAATTTGTCCCTCCCAGAGATGAATTTGAATTCGTCTCAGGGTCAGACGAATTTCAGTAAAGCAATCGCCACAGTAAAGGACGAATAACAGTCAAAAACAAAAAAATGTACCTGTCAAGCACAAAACACAAAAATTTGATCAGTTTCTATGATCTTAAAAATAGGGGACAAGGTCCCACCGTGATCACCACTGAAAGCACGAGATTTCGGGCAAAGGAAACACTAATTGCGATGCATTCAAAATCAAATATGCTTAAGTCCTAGAAATGTAGAATGCATGAAATGAAAGAGACGCATTGAAATGAGATATAAGCAAATGGAGAAAACATAGCCCTTTCATTAAACTCTCTTGATCTCTGTTACAAAGACGCCTCCTCCCTTTTCAGGGGCTAGGAGCGTTGAAAGAATTTGATTACAATCACTTAATGTTCCTCTTTCCACGTGCCCACACTTGAGATGGGCGGGCCAAGATGATGTCGCCGCTGATGTTGATGAGTCCTTAACCTCTGTTGCTCCTCCTACGAACAAAGAAACAACAAAGATGTCAGTAGCACCTATTGCAAATAAAAAGTGTTTGTTCTCTAAAATTGCCAAAAGATGCATGTAAACATTTAGCCAAATCGATAGGTAAAGTGAGTCCAAATGGCCTGAAAACTCGACAGAGGACAAAAAACATCACCAGAGGGCCACTGCCATCGAGACAGTCAGCCAATCTACCTTCAACTGGAATTCGTCCCTGGGCAGGACGAATTCTGACTGCTATTCGTCCCCGGGTGGGACAAATTCTATTGTGTTGGAAAAGCCGAAGTGATACTGCTCCAATGTCGAATCCCGAGACCTCCAAAACACCTGAAAATAGAGGGGTTATGTAATTGGGGCCATTTTGGGATGACCCAGATGGTCGGATTCTCCCAATTTGGCCTCTATCCTCGGGAATTTGATATCGCCACCTGCAAGTTAGTGGGACAACAAAGCGACAAAAGGCATGATAAAATCTGATCAAAATGTTATGAAATTGAAGCTATGAGTTAACCAAATAGAATAACACAATATGCAACCTAAAACAATAATCTAGAATGCTTTAAAATAAAACTTAGAAAAGTGCGGGGGTGCCCCAGTGGGCCTCCCACCGTTGGCACTTGATCTTGGCGCCAATCCACTAGGGATGGGCCCAAAACCTCTTAGGATTGGGATGTCTCAAATTGGTGGTGTAGGTGGTCAAATGTTGTTTGGGTTGGATCCACGCTTCCAAGAGCCACCCAATAACCTCCCTTGCGAAAGATATTAGTGGATGTGAGAAGGTGAATCAAAAGGATGCAAGTGGGTAATCAATCGGACAACACTTCGTTGCTTGAAATCACCTCCAATCTATCCCTTTTGGGTGAGAAAAGTCCCACCTTTTATAGACCCATGGGGTCTCTTTTGAGAGGGAAGCATAAGCGCCATGTGTTGGTCATAGGTGCCATGTGGCGATCATGTCTTCCCATGAGGGAGGGGGAGTCCTCCATGACTTGGGCTTTCATAACTGCCCTTGTGACAGTCCTCTAACGGCCTATTTGCCCACCCACACACGCGTGCGAGGCAGGAGTCATCAACTGACTGTCTTGGGCTGCCACTTGGCGCCATTCTTCTTTTTGCCCGTTAAACTCAGAATTCGTCCCTACCAGAGACGAATTCAGAATTCGTCTCTGGGTGAGACGGATTCCATTTTGAATTCGTCCCTGGGTGAGACGAATACTGAGCAAAGTTCCTGAATGTGCCAAATTGCCTCTTGACCTTACAAAATTGCTATGAAAGTGGTTAGGACGTCTTTTTGACCTCTGAGGGCTGCCCTGGGGGCTGTGTTTGTCAAAGCGATCAGTGTTTGCAGTCACATAATCGGATTGGTGCTGTTTTGGTGTCTACACCCCCATACACATAATTTGTCTAGTTTGGTGGATAACCTAGAGGAACAATTGTCCCTATGGGAAGGTGGGGTCTTCCCATGTCTTGTACTGACTCCAATGCGGGGGTTGCCACAACATTTTGCACTAAATACTCCCCCAGGCCCGTATTGGCCATTTCGATAGTGATTGTTGATGATTGGGTGGGAGGAAATGGGAGTCCTTCCTGAGTCCATTCCATGTTCAATATTTTAGGAGTCTTCACTTCTGCTGTGTGAGGTGTTTCTTCTGTTGATACCCTTGAAATTGTGGGAAACCCTTCTTCTAAGGGCTCTAAGTCCATTGGGACTACATGTATTTCTCCTTCAAAAGCATACTTTAAGCACTGGTGAGTGATCGAAGGGACACATTTCATGTCCCTGATCCAAGGCCGCCCTAGCAGTATATTATAAGCCATCTCACCTTCCAACACATGGCACAATGTAGGTATTATCTTTTGTCCTACCTAGACAGGTAGAACAACTATGCCGACTATCGAGCATATTGCATCGTTGAAAGCTCGTAGTGTGTACGTGGAGGCTGTGATGTGAGAGGCTGGCAACTTCAAATGTTTTAAGGCTGTAGTGGTAATGATGTTACTGGACGAGCCAATATCTACCAACACTCTCTTGTACAGAATCTCATTGACCCATGCGATAATGTGCAGGGGTGGATCTGCCATGTCATTCGATATTGTTTTGATTTCATCTTCTTTGAAGGTGATGACCAGCTCCGTACATCGTTTCACATGTCCCACAAAGTTGTTGAAAGAATTTGCTTCATGAGGCTGTAATTCGATGGATTTTAAAATGTCCATAAGAGCTTCCCTATGGGGTGCTGATTGTTGAATAAGCTCGTAAATGGACAGCCTAGCCGATGTGGTCCGCAAACTCTGCATGAGTTTGGTCCGTATCGTGACCTCGGGTCTAGGCGGAGGTAACTGCGTTGGGCGTTGTTGAGGCTGCGATGTTGTTGGAACTTCCCTCATAGCTACCTCGGGGGCAACTGCTGGGTACTTTTTGTTCCTTGTCACTATACTAATCATTCCCACAAATCCTTGCATGGGAATATTCTGTCACACCTCGTTAATCTGGAGAGGTTTTGCCTATGCTTCATGGGCAGGCAAAGGGTCCTTGAATACCCCCATTTGTTGATTATTTGGCGCTATGGGGTTGTCCACGGCCAATGTTCTATTGTCGATAAAATCTTGGATTAATTCTTTGAATTTCCAGCATCCATTCAAGTCGTGTCATCTGCGCCTATGGAATCTACAATACAATTCCTCTTTGTATCCCCTAGGCTTAGGAGCGTTAGGGTCTATAGTTTGTATTTCTGGCAGAGTGACTAAATTTTCCGCTAACAAGTGGTCAAATAGGGAGTCCCTAGACTCCGTGTAAGGAGTGAATTGTTGCATAGGGCGACGCTATTGATTCTACTCTTGTCTTCTATTATCTCTTTCATAACCAGGAGGCACTGCCTGGTAATTAGCCTTTTGGGGCTACATTTCTTGCATAGGTGCGAGAACATTTATCGCAACTTGGTTAACCACAACATGTTGTGGTTGCATTGTCCCGGTTTTAGTGGTTTTATTCCACTCTTTCTTTTTAGGCTTGGTGATTGTGCCTTCGCCTATTTTGATCTCTTCTATAACTCTGGTTTGCACCAAAGCTTCTTCTAAGCTGGCATATTGTTGTAGCTGTAATAGCCCAGAGATCGATTTCAAGCAACTTTTTGCGAACATCTATGTGAGATCAGACATAGGGGGACGGTAAGGTAACTTAGAAAGCAAATCTCTCCATCAATTCTCGTATGCTGCCATTGTTTCTTCCTCAAATTGCATGAGGCTAGCCAGATCACTCAGTGATGCCTTCTTCCTTGTGTTGAAGGCAAAGCGTTCAAGAAATGCATCTACTAATTGATCTAGGTTGCTTATGCTGTGTTTGGGTAATTGTGTGAACCAATCCAAGGCAGGGCCTACGAATGTGGTTATGAATGTTCTAAGCAACAATGCGTCATTATCTTGGATTCCGAAGCATTGGATTAGAAATCTTGTAACATGTTCTTGTGCATCCTCTTCACCTTTAAAAATTGCCAATTGAGGCAACTTGAAGTGTTCGGGGTAAAGAGGTGTAGGCACTGAGGGATGCATCGGATGACTGCAGAGTTGATGTAATGTGGGTTTTTGATGCCCAACAGCTTTTGTCTCCAAAAAATCTAAACGCTCTAATAGCACTTGGTATGCATCAGAAGATTTTATTTCTTCCTCTTTTGTTCACTTCCATTGTAAGGTATGGTAGACTGGAGGCCTATGAAGGGGTGGCCGAATGGCAGCCCTCCTGCCTTGATGGGGAGTTTCAAAATATTCTACGTCTGGTTCATACTCCTCATAAAATTCTTGAGGAGTATCTAGGCGAAGCCTATGACCCTGATTGAATCCCTGCTGAAGGTACCTATCATTGTTTCGGGGAGTGTCCTCCCTCTCGGGTCTATAAGGTCTCAGAGGCAAAGCTTGATGAGGTCGAGGAGACCTATCCTGCACCAATGGATTATGCCTCTCATATTGTTCGACTCTTTGGGTGTGAGGGGTTGGCCCCCTCTCAAGTAGTTCATAGCGTAACTCATCCACTTTGCGTTGCATGCGCTCTCTATCCAAGCGATGTCGATACTCTATCTCTTGATGACTTTGTTTAAGCTGCATGATTTGGGCTTGACGGGTGGCATGTCTGTCGACTATCGGGTCAATTTGGTCTACCCTATTTTTCTCAGGAGGCTTAAGTGTTTCTCCTATGTGTTTGCCTCAATTTTGATGATCTAAAATTTCAATGGGTCACTTCCCTCTGTCGAGGTAGGCGGCATGTACTCGAGGCTCTGGCCTCAGTGGGTGATCATGATATCCAGCTGGTGCGAAAGCGCAAGGTTCCCGCGCTGTATGTTGTTGTCCTTGAGGAATGCGATGATCTTCCTCGTGCTCCCTCTCATGGGTGTGAAAGGGGCGGGCGGAGTTAGCTCGCCCTATGTAAGGAGCCCTACACTCTAGATTTTGTCTCTCTGTTCTGATGGGAGGTAAAGAAGGGACGCCATATCCATGTTGTCCTTCCAAATGGACAGTGTGCGTCTCTAGCGCTTCATCGCGCTGTGGCCACTCATGTCATACAAAATTACAAGATTCCCACCATGATCACCACCCAGGGATAGACGAATATTTGATATTTTAGGGCAATTTCATACCAAAACAAACAGCCTCTATCATGATCACCACTGAAAGCACGAGATTCTGGGCGAACGAAACACTAATTGCGATGCATTCAAAATCAAATACGCTTAAGTCCTAAAAATGTAGAATGCATGAAGTGAAAGAGACGCATTGAAATGAGATACAAGCAAATTGAGAAAACACAGCCCTTTCATTATACTCTCTTGATCTCTCTTACAAATACGCCTCCTCCCTTTTCAAGGGCTAGGAGCATTAAAAGAATTTGATTACAATCGAGACTTAAGGTTCCTCTTTTCGTGTGCCCACACTTGAAATGGGTGGGCCAAGATGATGTCGTCGATGATGTTGATGAGTCCTTAACCTCTGTTGCTCCTCCTATGAACAAAGAAACAACAAAGATGTCAGTAGCACCTGTTGCAAATAGTAAGTGTTTGTTCTCTAAAATCGCCAAAAGATGCATGTAAATAATTAGCCAAATCGATAGACAAAATGACTCTAAATGACCTGAAAACCTGATAGAGGACAGAAGACATCACCAGAGGGCCATTGCCATTAAAAAAATCAGCCAATCAGCCTTCAACTGGAATTCGTCCCTGGGCAGGACGAATTCTGACTGCTATTCGTCCCTGGGTGAGACGAATTCTACTGTGTTAGAAAAGTCGAAGTGGTACTGCTCTAATGTCGAATCCCGAGACCTCCAAAACACCTGCAAACAGAGGGGTTATGTAATTGGGGCCATTTTGGGACGACCCAAATGGTCGGATTCTCCCAATTTGGCCTCTATCCTTGGGAATTCGATGTCACCACCTGCAAGTTAGTAGGACAACAAAGCGACAAAAGGCATGATAAAATCTGATCAAAATGTTATGAAATTGAAGCTATGAGTTAACCAAATAGAATAACATGAGATGCAACCTGAAACAATAATCTAGAATGCTTTTGGAATAAAACTTAGAAAGTGCGGGGGTGCCCAAGTGGGCCTCCCACCGTTGGCACTTGATCTTGGCACCAATCCACTAGGGATGGGCCCAAAACCTCTTAGGATTGGGATTTCTACAAATTGGTGGTGTAAGGTGGTCAAATTTTGGATTTGGGTTGGATCCATGCTTCCAAAATCCACCCAATAACCTCCCTTGCGAAAGAGATTAGTGGATGTGAGAAGGTGAATCAAAAAGATGCAAGTAGGTAATCAATCGGACAACACTTCGTTTCTTGAAATCGCCTCCAATCTGTCCTTTTTTGGGTGATAAAAGTCCCACCTTTTATAGACCCATGGGGTCTCTTTTGAGAGGGAAGCATAAGCGCCATGTGTTGGTCATAGGTGCCATGTGGCAGTCAAGTCTTCCTATGAGGGAGGGGAGTCCTCCATGACTTGGGCTTTCATAATTACCCTTGTGACAGTCCTCTAACGGCCTATTTGCCCACCCACACACGCGTGTGAGGTAGGAGTCATGAAATGACTGTCCTGGGATGCCACTTGGCACCATTCTTCTTTTTGCCCGTTAAACTCAGAATTCGTCCATACCAAAGACGAATTCAGAATTCGTCTCTGGGTGAGACGGATTCCATTTTGAATTCGTCCCTGGGTGAGACCAATACTGAGCAAAGTGTCTAAATGTACCAAATTACCTCTTGACCTTACAAAATTGCTATGAAAGTGGTTAGGACCATTGTTTGACCTCTGAGGGCTGCCCTGGGGGCTGTGTTTGTCAAAGCGATCAGTGTTTGCAGTCACATAATCGGATTGGTGATGTTTTGGTGTCTACAGAAGGATATTTTCCTACCATTAGGTGGAATAGTAAAGAAGCCAACGAAGACATCATATTAATCTTCAAAAATTCTAGATAGAAAGGCATTAGGAACAATTTGGTTGTACCTGGCATCATCATTGGCCTTCAATATTTCAAAGGAAAAGACAATGAAGGGTTTAATGAATGCATTGGCTAAACTATATAAAAAATCTTTAGCTTCTAATAAGGTATTTCTTATGAAGTGTTTATTTAATATGTAAATATCAAAAGGTAGGTCTATTACTAATCACTTAAATGAGTTTAGCATGGTTACTAATCAATTAAATTATGTTGGACTTTTGATCTTATGCTCATTGCTAGAAATATGGAATGGCTTGGTCATGGCTATGAGTAATTATGTTTTTGGTTTAAATACTTTAAAATTTGATAATGTTATTGATGTTATCCTTAGATGAAAAACCATAGGTGAGACATAGGGTAATGCATTGACTATGGAAAATAGGGGTAGACAAAAGGAGAGAGGAAAGAGTCTAAGAAAACATGGAAAATCAAAGAAAGGTAGATCCAAATCCAATGGCAAGAATTTGGAATTATGGCATTACAAAAATAAAGGACACATGAAAAGAGACTGTTGGACTCGAAAATATAAACATGGAGAATAAAAACAAGGTAATCAGGAAGCAAACATAGTAGATGATGTATTGCAAGATGATTTAATCATTTCACTAGACAATATTAATGATTTTTGGGTGCTAGACTTGGGAGCTTCATATAATGGCACATCTCATAGAAAATATTTTCTATATTATGTTCAAGGTGATTTTGCATAAGTCTATTTGGGTGATGATAGACCATGTAAAATTGTTGAAAAGGGTAAGATATATATAAAATTACTAAATGGAAACAAATGGTTGCTAAAATAGGTAAGGTATATTCCTAATTTGAGAAGAAATATAATTTTCATATGGTAATTGGATAGGGAAGGATGTAAAGTTACATTCTCAACAAATTCGTGGAAGGTTGCTAAAAAAATATTATTATTAACAAAAGGAAAGAAGAAAGGTATGTTGTATGTATGTACTAGTAACACTGATATTTCTACTACTTTAGCTTCTATAGGAGTGAATATAGTTTTGTGGCATCCTAGGATTGGGCACATGAGTGAGAATGGGATGCATATTCTCCACTCAAGGAAATTGTTACCAGGTTTGAAGTAGGTTGATTTAGAATTTTGTGAGTACTCTATTTATTGGAAACATAGAGAGTCATATTTCTCATATTTGAAAATAAAAGAAGAGTGAAAAGCTAGATCTTGTGCATACAGATGTACGGGGACCATATTAGGTAACATATCTTGCTGGATCTTATTATTATGTTATGTTTATTGATGATGCAACTACAAAAACTTGGGTTTATTGTGTTCGAAAGAAATCGGATGTCTTTGATACTTTTAAGAATTGGAAAGCTTTGGTTGAGAATGGTATAGGAAATAAGTTGACGTGTGTCAGATTAGATAATGGAGGTGAGTACTGTAGCAAACTATTCATACCATGAGATTCATAGAGTGAATACGGTTCCAAGAACTCCAAAAGAAATGGTGTGTCATAAAAGATGAATGAGACTATCATGGAATGTGTTAAGTGTATGAGATTACATGCTGAATTAACCTTACAATTTTGGATAGATGTTGTGGATACTATAGTTTATATAATAAACAGAGGTCCTTCAAGTTCTTTGGATGGTGGATTCTAGAAGAGACATGGATAGGTAAGCCTATTAACTACTCATTTATGAAGAATTTTGGTTGTGAAACATTTATACATATTGATAAAGAGAATAGAACTAAAATTGAGGTAAAATGCAAGAATTGCACTTTCATTGGATATGGAGTTAATAATTTTGGTTATCATTTTTGGAAATATGAAAATCACAAAATTATTAGGAGTAGAGATGTGGTATTCAATGAGAAAGTCATTTATAAAGACCACTTGCAGCAAAATAAACAGGAAAAGGTAAACACATAATATAGAGTGCTTGATGAAATTGAAACTCCAAAGATGCTAGAAAATCAACAACAACAACAACAAGCACCTGAAACTCTTTCAAGTGTTGTTAGAAAATCTACAAATATAATTAGACCTCCTGATCGTTACTCTCTTTCATTATATTATGTATTATTGTCTAACTCTAGTTAACCAAGGACATGAAGAAGCGATGTAGGTAGAAACCAAGAAGAAGTGAGAGCAAGGAATGAAAGAGGAGATGGACTCCTTGGTACATAATTAGACTTGGGATTTGGTTCAATTTCCTATAGGAAAGAAAATATTGTACAATAAATGGGTTTACAAGGTTAAAGAAGAATATGGAGGTAAAAAAAGGTATAAGGCTAGACTAGTTGTAAAGGGGATTGCACAGAAGAAAGGTATTGTTTATGATGAATTTTTTTCTCTTGTTATAAAAATGACTTCAATTACAACTGCTTTAAGCCTAGTGGCTATAGAGGATTTGTATCTTGAACAATTAGATATAAAAATAACTTTTATCATGCGTATTTGGAGGAAGATATTTATATGCAGTAGTCACAAGGATATGAGGTCAAAGGGAAGGAGGAATTAGTATGCAAGTTGAAAAATGAGATTGTGTAGCTTGAAGCAAGCTCCAAGTAGGGTTATGCATAGCATCTATTTATCGCCAAATTGGCTAAAATTAGGATTTTCGAAAATTGAAATTGGCAAATATTTGGGACCCTTGACCAGGGCCCATTAGCCAAAATATTTTGGGTGCAATTTTTTTTTTGGGTCTATTCGCCCAAATTTTATAATAATTTGACTTTTTTAAGTTTAAATTTCCAACATTGCCCCTAATAATAATGAACCTTCTACATGCATTTGGACACTATTTGCCTGGATTTCCAAACTAATTTTCCAAATTTTTATAAATACATTTTAGGGCTGACCCCTTATGCATAACCTTAGCTCCAAGGTAGAAGTATATGAAATTTGATAGGTTTATGTTAGAACAAGGTTATAGTAGATTTTATTCTGACCACTATGTTTATTTTAAGAGATTGGATAATGGTAACCATATTATCCTGTTATTGTATGTAGATGACATGCTTGTTGTAGGGTTTAACATGCATGATATAATTATGCTCAAAAAATTATTGGCAAAGTCATTTGCAATGAAGGATTTGGGTGCTGCAAAGAAAATACTTGGTATGATAATAACAAGAGATAGTAAAAATTGTAAATTAACATTATCTCAGGGTGTGTACATTGAGAAGGTGTTGAAAGTATTTAATATGCAAGATGCAAAACCTGTTAGTAAACCTTTGGTCAATCATTTCAAACTGGAAAAAGAGATGTATCCCAAGAAATAGGAGGAGATTGACTATATGTCTAAGGTTCCTTATCAATAATTGGTAGTTTGATGTATGTTATGGTGTCGACAAGACCACATATTGCACATGTAGTAGGATTTATGAGCAGGTTTATGAAAAATATATAAAAACAACATTGGAAGGCAATGAAATGGATTCTTAGGTATTTGAGAGGTACTGTCACTCAGGTATTATGCTTTGAAGGTTATAATATTTCTTTATAGGGATATGTTGATTCAGATATGGCAAGTGATATAGATAGTAGAAGGAGTACCACAATGTATGTTTTTAATATAGGTGGAACTATAATAAGTTAGATTTCAAAATTATAGAAGGTTGTTGCACTTTCAAAAACGAAAGCAGATTATGTTGTTATAGAGACTAGTAAATAATAATAAATAAAAAAATTAAAAAAAACTAGGTGTTGTAGGTGAGTTGGAGAGGAGAGGGCAATCCTCCAAGGGAGGTTCCAGGTTCAAATCTCCACCCTACCAAAAATCTGAATTGGATACCCAAAATCCAATTGATAATGTTAGTGCGAGCAAGGTTGGGTGTGACCCCCGGGTGACATTGACGGTGTAGAACCCCTGTTCATGGTCTCTTAGACCAAGGCGACCTCGCAATGGGTTTTTTGCTTTAAAAATAATAATAATAATAAATAAAAAAATTAAAAAACATAAATGAAGAAATGAGAAACAAGAAAAAATAAAATGAAGTAATAGGTTTTTTTAGTATACTTTGTTTTTTGTTGAATTTACATGGTGAAATCGATAGCCACCATGAATCTGGATAGGTTGTCCAACTTTTATGGCTGCCATAGTATTTAGCGTTGTTTACCCTAGAAGTTGTCACATAGTTCTTCACGTAGTCCGCACTTATAACCACCATGCCACAATCATTTAAAACATTTTATGTCATTGAAAACACTAGGAAAAGGATAGTCATTCAATTCGAGGAGGCCTGATTTAAGTATTTTAATATACTTAAATAAATATAAACAATTAAAAAAATTGTGTTAAATATTACAATGTTAGAATTATACTTAAATTATTAAGATGAGTTTATATTTATGAAGATAATTAAGATTATATTTAAATATTAGTCTATAAATTTTCATTTTGTCTCAGCTTGAATCTTGATATAGAATTCAAATATCTAATTATATTAAAAGGATTCTACCTTTTCATAAAGACCTACTAAATTTTATAATATAATATTATTAATTTTAATTTAAACTTAAACCATAAAATAATTTTAATAATACAACTTAAACAAAATCATATTCATATAATTTATTAAAATTGAACATAATTCAATCACATATTGTAAATTTACTATAAAAAACCAAGTATTTAGAAAAAATATTTTTAATTTAAACTAAAATAAATAATTAAATTTTAACATTCATAAATATAGAAAATATTAAACTTAAGAAATTACTAGTGTGTTACCATTACTAACATATTAAATAAATAATATCCGCCCATGTAGAGGAGTTGGAGAGCAAGTGGGTAGTTAAACCTCTCTAGTTGTTGAGAGGCCCGTTCAAATCTCTCACCTCACATGTTGCGGATATGTTATGTAATGGTTCCCTCTCGCCCTTTTTCCCCTTGGGCCCACCAAAAAAAAAAAAAAACATATTAAATAAATAATATGATTCTATAAAACTAAATATTATTATATATAAATACATTTTTAATTAAAATGTCATTATCATAAGATAATAAAATATCTCATAATTATATATTTTTTAAATAAAAATAAAAATAAAATTCTAAATAAAAAATCTACAAAGATTAAGATTACACACCATAATATTTTAACCAAAATCTAAATAAATGTATATATTAAATAAAAAATACTAGTTATAAAAATTATTATTATATTATCCTACTTAGATAAAGTTACTTATTTGATAGGTCCCTCCAATCCTGTATGTCATAAATTTTACGTAGGGTTACCTAACCCTTATGGTAAGAATTTAGAAACATTGAACTCTAAGATATTTTGGAGATATCAAGGATTGTCTTGATTGCGGCTACATTGTATCATTTTGACGTTGTAGTATTCTATGACTAATTGATAGTGTTTTGTTGTATGGCTCACTTGACCTCCATAAATATCAGTTTAGATATTATATCAGTAGTGAGTATGCTCTTCAACATTTATTGAATTAGAAAACAAACCTACTCTAAGATTGGTTGCCATTTAGATTTAGAAGCCAATACCTATGTAATCCATCCTTTCATATCTATTTTTAGGCAAGAGGTCGTGTTGAGGGTTTCCTAAAGCACAAATAAGGGTCACACTGGAAATATCAAAGATGACATCTACATCATATGTTTTGGTTAAATTTTTTTCTGACTGCGTTAAATTTTTTTCTGACTGCTGAAGCGCTTGTATCAAATATTAATCAAATTTTTGTTGAACTAAATCTCAGTGTTGACTGTCATCATAATTTTTTTAGATTCCCTATTAGGTCTTGTAAATGTTCCCTTAAATAACAAAGTTGTTTGTATAGCTAATTATCCTAAATTTGCAATCTCCCTATCTAATCCCCATTTAGACAAGGTCTTCAAGCTTAAAATCAAAGCCATTGGTATTAATATGCTTGAAGGATCACATAGTTTAAATATCCACTAGAGATTAATTTTACGGATTACAAATACCTTGAATCCTACTATTAAAATCCATTCTCCCAAGGTTTTGTCCTTATTAATTAAAATAGGAAATCGAGGTCAAGTAATCAAACCAGAATACATTTCATAGGATAAATTATCCATTCCACAATCCTAGACATTTTCTACCAAATAATAGTTTCTTCCTACTCCAGTTTTATCTACTTCTAAATCACTATGCAACTATGGTGATTCTATAAAAATATCATTTTTTGAATTCTTTCAGATATCCTTCATGTCTATCAAGATGTTCTTCCACTATTTTCAAAATATTCACAAAAATCCCTTCTACACACTCTTTTGATAGTTTAGAATAATTAGAGTTCTAAAAGTGGTTACAGAGAAAAGAACATTCATGTCTATCAAGATGTTCTTCTTCTATTATAAAAATATTCACAAAAATCCTTTCTACTTTTGGTGGACACTCTTTTGATAGTTTAGAATATTCAGAGTTCTAAAAGTGGTTACAAAGAAAAGAACAAAAATAAAAGAATAAATCAGTATATCCATATAGAGATATTCAACCTGTGTCTAATCCAATGATAAATCATTTGTAGTGTAAATAATGTAAATAGATAAGTAAGCATATCAATGGTAAATAAAAAGAGGTAAATATATTTCAATCTCAGATAGTCAGATAGTCTTCTATCAAGATACACAAAGTGGTAAAGAAAATCAGAGGTATAGAAATTTAGAAATTCATAGATTCTCCAGTAGAATCTAAAGAAATAAATATGGAAGGTAGTTCCAAATCAATACAGGAACATACCATAAAAACTCCACAAGGAGATTTAAGTTATCATGAGGGTAAATTTTCCAAATTTTCATAGTTTGAGAAATACTTTGCTGATGGTTCTACTAAATATTAATATTGGCCACAAAGAATATCTCAACCATATTTTGAATAAGAAGAACCAGTAACAATTCTAAATTGGAAAAATTTAGCATTAAATTATCTAAATGATCAAGTTTCCCAAGTTACAGAGACTGTGTATGACATACAAGCCAATATATCTCATCATCATCTGAAAGTGACTGATGATTTATAGATAGTTAAATATGGGATCAAGGACCTCAAAGGTAAATCCATCATCTCTACATATTTTAACCCAACAATCCAACCCACAAATTGGATTGAATTCCAAAAGAAACACAAAGAAGAAAAGGGGGAAAAAATATTAGATAAATATTTAGAGAAAATTAAGCATGGACAAATGAATACATTGAGCATACAAGATACTGCTCAATTAGAAATTTTGGTTATAAAACTAGTCAATGGTCAAGAACCAGTTCAGGGTATGGCTCGAGTCCAAAATTTTCAACCTTTTGATCTGAAGGTTTTCAAATCTATAGAAATCCCGTAAAGGTGCACAAATTGACACATCACATCATATTTTGGGGTGATATCCAAACAAATCTCTTTGATAAATCAAATCAAGAGATTGTATTTACTATTGTTTATGGTTTTGTTGATAATATTAAGTCTTGGTTTGATCAACTATCACCTAAAGTAAAAGAGATATTAGCCCAACAAGGACATCAAGTTGTTTAAGTAATAGTAAAAGAACTTGTTAGAAGTACAATAGAATGCCAGAAAGAAGAAAAAAAATAAATTCTGAAATATAACCTCTGCAATATGAAATATTTTGAAGAATATTTATGTCATATGGGTGAGCTTTATTACCAATCAGGGGAAATTCATAACCCACTAATGAAAAAAAAATTGATTGCTTCTTTACCAAAATGGTTTCAAAAAGATCTTGAATATGCACACCTTGAAGGATTAGAAGAACAATCATTTGGACAAATTGTGTGGGATCTAAAAAAATCTAGACATAGAAGAAAATTAGGGTGAACAAAACCTCCAAAAGAAAATGACAAATTCTTATAAATAAAAGACAAACCCATTCAATTGCAATTCAAAAATTTATGTAAGAAATTCATCTCAATAAAATTTCACAAACATTGTCACTGCAAATCTAAGCATTTTGCATCCCAAAAGAAAGAAAAAGTATCTTTTCAAAAATAAAAGGAAAAATAAACAATGGTTTTAAAATATTTTCACCCAAATGCTACATCTGCAAATAGAAAGGACATTATACCAATAAATATCCTAAGAAAAATTCTTTTAAAGACAAGAAAATAAATATGATCCCTTACGGAGAAGAGTATATATTCATTCTAATTATGAGTATGATTCTGATGATATTTTTCTATCAGATGTTTAAAATTAGATAAATATTTGTGTTGATATTGATAATAAAAATGAAGAATGTGATTGGGGTAGTAATTCAGTAGATTTTGAGATTGATTTTCAGATAAATATGTTCTCTTTTTATAACAAATAACACAATATAGAAGAACTCGAACAAGACGAAAAATCTTATTATTTAGAATCTTGGGATACTTCCAAGATTATGAATTTACAACAAAAAATAAAGAAGTTGCAAGAACAACTTCAACAACTTGATTGGAATTAAAAATAAAAGTAAATAGAAAACAAAAATGGCTAACTACTATAGCATATCCAATCAAGACTCCTATTGTTACTCAGTCATCAAAGAAATAGCTTGGTAGCTATTACATCAAAGACGCACCAAAAAACTATTTAGATCACCATAAATGGTGTATTGAAACATTACAGGCCTTGGAAATCTATATCACTAGATCCCAGAAAGAATTTGAAGAACTTTCCAGAGAACAATCATAAAGTGAACACTGCCTATAAAGATGACATTTCAAAAATGGTAAAACAACACCATAGATAAGCCACATATCAATAGATTGAGCAGTACAATGATACAGAAGTAAATAAAAAATATTCTTATAAATCACCTATTTGTGAGGTACACATCAAGTTTAGTCATTTTAAAATATTTGTAAAAGAACTGGTTTAGTTATGTCTTTGACAAAATATGAAATTTTTAAATATTATTTCATGTTACTTGATGTAACTATTAGAAATGGTCAAGTTCATGTTCTAAATAAAATCCTAAATTTCTCTTATGTTTTTAGCTAACAAAGCTTAAATTTAGTAATTTTTAGGATGTATCAACTACATCGCTCTATTTTATCATCATGTTCTTGAAGAAAAATTGATCCTTAATCAACTGCTAATGAAAGATGCACTGGTCTGGTCAAAAAAGAATACTGTAGTTGTTTAGTATATTAAAAAACAACTTGAAAATATTCCTCCCTTATATCTTCTAGGATCTAGTGAGAAAATTATTTATATTGATGCCTTTGCTAATACCTGGGGAGCCACACTCATGGAAGAAATTTAGGAAATTGAAAAAAATTGCAGATATGCTTCCAGTTTCTTTAAGAATGTAGAACTTCACTACCTAAGTTGGCAGAAAGCAATTCTTGCCATTGTGAAAGCTTTCAAAGTGTTTAAATTTTTTCTTGCTAATAAGTATTTTTTGATCAGATTAGATTTAAAGCATTGGCAAAAACACCTTGACAATGCAATCAATGACACTACTAAAGGAAGTCACCTAGTTCACAGGAATGTTTTTCTTGATAACTTTGAATTTGACACTAAATATATTGCAGGAAAGATAAATGTTCTTGCTGATTTTCTCAATTTATAGCTAGTCCAAAATGAAATCAACATATTTCAATATGAAGAAGACCTGGATGAATTATATGACTCATTTCTCTGGGTTCCATGATAAATTATTTGGCGTAAGGAAGAACTATAGAATTCTCTACAAAGCCAAGTTATTGACGTAAAAAATGCTTTAATTTCTATGGATCAACTTTACTATGACACTTCCATTAGAAATTCATTATCTGATGTTTTATTAAGATATAATTCTTAGAATTATTTTTCAATTAGAATTTCTTCAACCCGTTGTGAATGGTTTGATAAAATTTTCAATTGGCCAGATTGGAATTTTAATGTTCATTTTGTATATAATTGGTTATCACCCATCAAATATCCTCTCAATATTCAATTTGAATTTCTAACTCAATGTTATTTGGATGTTATCAAGAAATTATATTCTGACTAGGAAAGTTACATTCAATAGTAAATTGTATTAAATTCTACCCTACTAGAGATATGTTTACACCAATTTTCCATGGCAAATCTAAAATAGATTGACTCAGAATTTATGTCTTTTTGAAATGGATCTTCAAATATATGGTAGGCATGGAACTCCATGGCCATACTACGTATTCAAAATAAACTTCAAAATCAAATACAATGTTCCACCACCAACTATCTATTTTGAATGTGATTTTTCTCTTGATGAAGATTCTTATGAATCTTCAGAGTTGTTTGATTAAATACATGGTGGGTCTAGTTTCCCACTTATTTATAAAATTTTCACGTGGGCTTATCCTCAACAACATCCACTTTGTAAAGTTTCTTGTGTGCTTTATCTGTAAAAGTCTCCACTTTGTAACATGTGTCAAGGCCTAACATTGCAAAGGCACTCATCCTCTAAGGAATATTTTTTTCATGAGACACATAGGTAGTCTAAAAATAAATCTCTTAACAAGATGATTTTTAGTCATGTGATGCAAAGAAAGTTTGTAAAGTCATGTGATACAAAGAAAAATATCTTTACGAGATAAACTCTCTTTACGAATAATGTTTAGTCATGTGATAGGATAGGAATAATAGAAAAATATCTTTATGAGATTTTGACCAAGCATAGGATAACACTTTATGGCTTCATCATAAATTTTTTAGTTCTTAGTTGCTTAGATTACGATTGTGTAGCCAATGTGCTTGTACGAATTCAAATAATGCTAGCTTGTACTTTTGGCTGACAGTACCCAAACCATTTTATTTCTTAAGTAGTGCTTTGTTTTAGTAGTAGTCAAGTAGTACATTGTTTTGATAGAATATTACATCAAGGAAGAAAAAATATTTAATATGATTCATTTTATACTTGCTATCCTTTATACATATTGTAATTGGTTTTTTCTTTTATTGTTTTTTAAAAATATAATGTTGAAATATGTTTTAATTTTATTATATTATGTTAATTTTATAATAAATTTTATAATATTAAAATATTATCTACAATTATTACAATAATATACATATAAAAATGTTACAATTACTTTAATTTTTTCCAACATAAATCTTTCTTATAAAAAAATAATAATATTATTTTATTAGTAGAAAGGATTTTGAAAGTGCCCTTGAACCTTTTACAAAATGAGGAAGGGAGAGAACCCACTGGTCATCAAGCCAACACAAACTAGAGAAAAACATCAAAAAAATAAACAAAAAAGAGATAGCCTAGGCAAAGCAAACCCAATTAAACGAACACCAAAAAGGAAGAAGAAACGCAAGAGGAAGAGTTACTCCACCATTTCCATCACATTGTCACATTTAAAATTTATTTGGAAAGTCATTGAAGACTCATTGTTGATGGTATTGATATATTTGGCCACCCCAATCACGTGTTGAAGGACCATGCTATTTCTACAATGGGATGAATAAGAATTTTCTAGCATCTCATAAATAATGATTGAAGGATCATGCTTAGCCCAAATAGTAGGTTAGTGTCTTTTTTTTAGGAATATATCCTTGCAGAAAAATATTTAAAAGTTTCTTGACCTAAGTATTTCTTCTTTGACATTATGGTTCTGGGGCAACATTGTCGGATGATCAAACATACTACCATATTACTAGTAGGTTTCTTATCCAAACCCTTATGCACATCCTCGATTTTCATGATACTAATGGGGATGAAAAATATTTTGAGGGCCACTTTCTGGAGCATATTATAGAACATAATAAAGTGCGTAACTTGGTATTTAACATGAGACATAATACCTTTTTTGATTCCATCCATAGATATCTCCATCAATATCATAAAATATTCAGGAACATTAACTTCTTTGACATCTCTTTGGTGGTTCAAAAAAGCAAGACAAAATATTTTCAAAGGTTTGTCCATCTCACCCACCATGAAATATTACATCATGGGAATTAGCACTCTATTCTAGGGCTCAAGAAGCTTACTCCTGATGATTCCTCCTTTATCTCTAACTAGTTTTATTTATCTATCATTGAAGTGTTTTAGCTCCTCCACTAAAGAATTATTGTCTTAATAAATCTTCTAACCATCATCAAGAAGCATTGTTATCTTAGCAAGGAGGCTCACGTTGATCTAAAATTTTAGACCTTTGAAATAAACCTAGACATTATCCCAAGAATTGATGAAGTCTTGAGTAATTTCATTATTAATGCCCCTAACGTTTCTTAGGAAATCCATGAAGCCATTTTTTTTAGGATTACTTCAACATTAGAATCAATATTCAAGGATTCATGTTCTACCAGGGTCATCTTGACAGAGTGAGAATTGATATAAATAGGAAGGGATGCAAGGATAAAATAAATTCCACACAAGATAAAAATAGGAATGAATTGGGCATACTTAGAAATAAACCCAATCCACTTGCTCATGTCACTAGAACCGAGATACAATTGGTTCAAAAAATTAAAATGAGAATTCTGAGTGGGTTTGACAATGTGATGATGAGACTCATGCTTTAGGATTTGGGTAATTAGATCACGACTAGGCTTGGGAAGACCATCAAGAATGAAATAATTGACTTGATCATCACGAGTTAATTCGTAGGTATGTGGAGGGTGGATACTATTGATTCTCATTAAAGTATAAAGAATGATGCAAACAAGACTTAATAAAAGCCCACCTTTTTCTTGGAGCTTTAAAATGAGACATCTCATGTGAGCTTGGGTACTTGGAAATCAGTCAATGGGAGAGCTTCAAAGTTGAATATTACCAACTTTGAGGTAATTTTTATTGGAAAACTTAATATGGTAGATATAGTTCTCCATCATACTTCCTCGATCCGTGATTTCAACTTTGAAAAGCCAATGCACTTTGAATTGGATGATAATAAAAACTGAGGTGTATTCCTCAATAGCAAGGTGGCTATTTTGGATGAGTCCTAACTGTATCTAGGTCCTTGTTTCAACATAGAAGAAAAAAATTATTTTCCAAAAACTCTAGCATCACAATATTATTCAAAACCAAAGTAACCTTCCACACGTATTTGTGGAGTAAATTATGGTTGGAAAAACTAGAACAGGTGATGCCTCTTAAGGAAATACAATTCATCATGTGGTCTAGCTTAAAGAAGTAAAATATCATCATCATGATTGGATGTCTTGAGGTGCTATGGAAATTCGGTCTTCCACACATGAAGGATTTTTTCTCTGATACCTATGTTGGCCAACCAATTGACTATATTATTCCTTTCTCTATAAACATGTTGGATAATGATATTGGAATACTTATAAGTCTTATGCACTTACAAAAAATGTTTCACAAAATCAACGATGGATATTGAGTGGCTTTGAGGAAGTTGATGACAAATAAGGAATATCCTTCAACAATGATATTTTTCATATTGAGTCCATCTAGGATAAGCAACCCTTGATATAGAGCTCTTTCTTTAGCCATCTTGTTAGACTAAAGGCCAATATTTTAACATAAGCAAAAATAATTCTTCCCTGATAATTTTAGACTATACCTCCACCATATACTTTTCCAAGATTTTCCTTAGCTGCCCTATCAAAGCTAAACTTGATTCACTCTATAAGAGGAAGGATCCACCTGATACTAGACATGTCAACAAAAAAATTAGACGTGCCATCTAAGAGGTTAGTAAGTTTAAATTGAGTGAACAAGTGTGACTCAAGATCTGGTTTAAGGGCATCAGTGGATGATATGAGTTAAGCATTATCAATAGTAAATGTGGTAATTCATAGGAAAATAGAGTATGGGTCTTTAGCAATCCCATTGAAAATCCTATTATTTCAATATAGCCAAATTTTCCATAGGTAGTGGTGTAAGAAAGAAGCCTAGAGAAAATCAAGTTGGAGATTGGTAAAGGCTTGGGCCATTGCTGGAATAAGTGAGTGAGCGATGATGGATGGACCCAAACAATGTTAACAAGTTCAAATAAGGAATTCAAGATTGATAGAGATTTGGGACATTCCAAGAATAGGTGAAAGGTTGATTTCCAATTTTATTTGTAGAGAGGACAAAAATTAGGAATGTGTAGGCCTCTGATGATTAGATTATCCATGGTTAGTATTCTATTTTGGGAAGTAAGCCATGAGAAAAAACCAACTTTAGGTATAATTTTTTTAGCCATATACACTTGGCTAATACCCAAGATATAAAGAGTTAATATTAGGAATGATAAGAAGATTTGAAAGTGAAAATACCTTTCTTAGATAGTTTCCATATAGTGGAATCCATAGTCTAATTGCTAGGGATGACATCAATTCTTAACAAGTTTTGAATAGTTTTGATAGTTGCATTAATCTCATTACTGTAACTATTGGTAGGAAGGAGTTTCCACTACTTTCAATTGGAAATTTGGATGATGAAATTGAAAAATCTGCTACCAAAGATATGATATGTGATGGGTTTGAGAATAACAATATTTGGATCATTGATAAGGGGTTGATACTTCAACCAAGCATCTTCCAAAAATATGATGACTCTACCACACTCAATATGTCATTTAAGAGCTTTCTTGATGATGTCCCTAGTCTGGATAATTGAATTCAAAAAGTAGGACCCACTAGGAAGGGAGTTCTCATCAATAATTAAAATAATTAATTAAAATAATAATACTTGATTTTTATATTATATGTAACATTATTTCACATTAAAAAACTATGACAAATAAGAAACAAGGATATCTATTTGTTTATCATACATATATTTTTTTTTATGTATACAACACAATAGGACATCATTATGTGAATGATGTTATAGGACAAAATAAATTCCATCCTCCTCCAAATCTAATCACACCTTTTAGCAGCTCTTTCCTTACTCTTTATTGACTTATTTTTTCATCATGGATTTTAACATTATATTTTTTCCATAGCATATAATATGTTATTAAATGAAAAAATTAGCACATATCTAACAATCATGAATTCCAAACAACCTTGAGATAACTTATATATATATATATATATTTTATTTCATCGCATGCAATAGAACCGTGCATCATTTGGTGAATGATATTCTAGGATGAAAATTTCCATGATTTGTCCCTCCTTGTTTGAATCCAATCATAGCTTTTTGCAGCTACTCGACCATTGTTTATTGGCTTATTTTTCACCCTCTTTTCTCATCCTCACCTTAGCATTGGGTTTGACATCATTACTTTTATATGGAAGGTTAGTAAGTGTACAAATTAGAAATTGAATTTTTGTCATTTTAAATTTGTCCATCCTCTAGGTTCTGGTCGGGTTTGGATACTAAAAGGATAATAAAATATTATACGATGTAACAAAATTCTACTATGTCAAGTATTTGTTATAATAAAATTAAGTATGTTAGAATATTTTTAAGTTGTTGTAGAAAATTTGTAAACAAGGCTATTTACAAGAGTGGTATTTCTAATTCACTATCATGTAACATTAGAGGATATTTTGTAAATTTGATATATAACATAATTATTTTTTATTAATTGAATAAGGTATTTTGAAATTATCTTCGAACCTTTTACAAAGAAAAAACTATTATAGTAAAAAGAGATAAAAAAGAGACAATAGGTCTGTGTCCCAACACAGGGCCCTACCATTAATTGAAATTAAACCAAATAGCCACAGTAAAAAATAACACCAAAGATACCTAAACAAAAACTACCCAACCAAGAGGCACCAAATACATTCCATGGCTATAGAAGAACAAGGAGGAACCAATCAAGGAGGGGAGTAGAACAGTCTCACTCCCCTTAAACAACTTCTGAAAATCAAACA
Organism: Wollemia nobilis; assembly: GCA_028583015.1. NCBI lineage: Eukaryota > Viridiplantae > Streptophyta > Pinopsida > Araucariales > Araucariaceae > Wollemia > Wollemia nobilis. Next base: position 228,155 of record JAQPPZ010017186.1, read on the forward strand.
TTATGACCTGTCACTGGTCCTAGTCTAAGACAACCTTCAACTCCTTAATCTCACAAGGTATCTAAAAGGATATTAATGCCTATTAAATTATTTGATTATATAATAGTTTAGTATATGATTAGTATTTTATTTTGGAGAGATTTTAATATTTAAGTGTGAGTTTAATGTTTAGTTCTAGAGTATATGTCAATGTGTGAAGTGCACAAAGTGTCAAGTATGCAATTGAAGAGTCATAGGTGATATGTGGCAATTATGAAAATGAAGAATCATATATGATAGGTTTCAAGTATAGAAGCGAAGAGTCATACAATATGTGTCAAGATGTAAAGTGAGAGGTTATATAATCATGATATTTTTTTCATAATGTGAGTTATGTGAAGAGTTGCATCTTCAAGTGTTAGAGTTGAGAAAAATTCAAAAGTATTATTGTATATTATAGATAAATCTCCATGCAATGTAAATTTCTATGTAATGTTTTATGATATATGAATGTAAGTTAAGTACTTTTTTATGCAATATTTTTGTTACTTGTTGATTTGATTTTAAGTGAGCAATATTTGATCCTATAAAAAGGTATTAAAAAAGGAGATTTTTAAAGGGCCCCAAAACCTTTTACAAAATGGATACAAAAAGATTCGTGGAGGCAATGTCCATGGGGAGATGGTATCCACAAGGATAAGAATTACAATGGAGGATAGTCCTAGGTGAACCATTCATAAAACCTTCAAAAATAAAGTACGATAAAAACCCATGTGATTGAAAACAAGTGGTAATAATTGGAATGATAATTACAATGAAGAGTTTCACCAAGAAAGGGCCAGGGATAACATGGAATTCGAATAAAGTAATCCCACCCAGGCGGGGTTCATATCAACACATGTAAAAAAATATAAAATTTTAAAATCTAAGTCATCCCATATAGGCATGTCTGGTATCATCATGTGTAGAGAAAATAGAAAAATAAAACTTGGAAACCCACCTAGGAGGGGCATGTAAAACCAGAAACTAGAGAAATTAAAAGTGGGAATATTAAAATTTTTAATTTGAACACAATCTCCCACCTAGGATGGGCCTCGAAAGGTGATCCTATAAGAAACAACTCATGGCCTAGAGAAGGGACTAGCAAACCATATAATCTACATAGGTCATGATATCCCCTTGCATATGAGGTTAAACTACGAAGAATATATAAGAAACCAATGAAAGCAATGGATCCACAAACCCAAAGTGAAATGGTGGATTCGAGAAACTAGATTAGAAGATACCTCAGGATTGTCATAGCTAAAAACAATAGATACAGGTACCCCTTAAAGACCATGAAAGATAGAGCAGATAGTCTCGAGCAACTATAGATAAAAGGCAAATGAACACCGGCCATGAGAAGCAGGGGTGGGAAGGACCTAAAATACCATATATGAAGGAGCCATGGGATTAACACAACTACATGTAATAGGTATAGGTCCCCAAGCAAGACCATGAAATATGTAACGGATGACACCAAGCAACCAAATAAATTGGGTAAACAAATTCCACCAACCCTGCACATAAAAAGCTTTAAATAATTGGACTTGGAGAAACCACGATATTATCCTAATAGCAGGAAATAAGCACAAGCCCCCCCCTAAGGACTTTTGCTTATAAATTTACCTATGATATAATGTGACATAATTTTCAACAAAGTTTTCAAAGTCATCTTGGTGAAATGTATTTTGGTTCATAGCTATGATTGAGAGATTGATGATTGTGAGAGTGATTGTTGCTTGTGATATTGGAGAAGCTACACTATGAGAGATTGTAGAATTTAGAAATAGGATTGATAATATTGTGTATTTTGAAGAATCCAAACCTCGTAGAAGAAAATTTCATATTTAAGGAAGACAAGTAGTGAGAATACCATACTTATAATTCAAGCCTTGGAAGAGGAAGAATCATAGTGGAAAAAACATAACTGTAACAAGTCCTGCTTTGAAGAAGAAACATCTATGGTTGTACTAAAGTTATTAGTGATAAATTAAATAATGTAGCTACAAATATTGAAGATTAATTGTGAAGAACATTGGAGATAAGGAAATATTAAAGAAGAAGATAACACAAAGAAGAACAAATATTGAAAGTATGACGTCACCCAAATTGAGGCTGTATTGAGAAAACCATAATTTTCCAAAGAATGTAATTTTTTTAAATAATTCATGAAAATCAATTATTGTCTATAAAAAGAAAACTTACAACTTAGGTAGATTCAACAAAATGTGAACATCCTCATAAGGAAAACTAGCTAAGACCTACATAAGAAAATTGGAAAGTGTTAAGAGATACCTCTACAAAGCAACCTAAACATATACCAAATCTAAATTATGAGCTTAAAATGATGAGAGGTGCACATAGGCTATGGAAAATTAATGAATGATATGTTGTAATAGATATGCTAAAGCTTACAAATAGGATACAATTTTGTGTACATAAAGAAGATAAAATTGATTGCAAAAACAAAGTTCTTGAACCACATGTCAGCATAGGTCAAAGAATGGAGAGAGAATATGTTATATATTTTACAAAATGATCTAGGAATAATGGAATGAACATGTATATAGAGGGATCAAGTACTATAGGCCCCACTTGCATACAAACATTATGAATATTTATCAATCAATTTTTTTAAGCAAAAATTAAATTATTTCAAGTTTTTGGAGAGGCACCTCTAGTATTGACTATTGTTGTAGGGTGAGTAATGGCACATATTTATTGTATAAAATTAGATATTTCTCAAGAATGCATTATCCACACAAAGCTTTAGTTTTGTTCATCTTCCAATAGGATGCACTCTCCTATGACAAGATGTCAGTTTCGAGCTAGTGGCTTAGCTCTTTAGCTTCTTGTTATGGAAACAATATTAGTGATCCTTTGTGACATGAACAAATATCCACCCAAGATGCCTATTTTAGATCATATTGTGTGTGAAAGTAATTTCTAGTGATAATCAAGAATTGGTTATTGGGTAGATTGAGATAGTTTATTTTTATGAATCATATAGACATGATCCTTGTTGGTACTTTAAGGGAGAAAAGTGGTTCCTTGGATGATTTCAAGGATACTTATTATCTATCATTGTAGATCAAAGAGCAAATCATAATATTTATGACCTAAAAACCCATTTTATAGCATTCATAATAGAGATAGACATACAAGGCATGGATTCCTCTCCTAAAAAATGGTAGTATACTATCATTAGCGTGATGGAAACTAGAAATATGGAAAGCATTAATGTAAGTGGTTACTTATTTGGAATCTATTACTAAAAGAAAGAAACACTTGGATTTATGTGGCATATATTCAAAAGGGAGTAGTTTTATTATATTGAAAAATTAAAATAGCATTATGGATTATGTAAATGTGGATTTGGACTTCACTAAAGTCCAACCTTTGAGTTAAATTTATATTTTATTTCAAAAAGAAAATATTTTTTGAAATAATGTAATATAGGGAGGTTTTGACAATATTACATTGTTTGATCATGTAGTAGTTTAGGTTGTGATTATTAGTTTGAGGATATTTTAATAGTTGACTGTGTATTTAATTTTTAGGTCTAGATTATGTGTCAATGTGTAAAGTGTACAATTACGAGTACGCAAAGCATCAACTATACAAGTGAAGAGTCATAGATGATAGGTGGAAAGTATGGAAGCGAAGAGTAATAAGATATATAGGTGTCAAGTATGGAAGTGAAGAGTCATATGAGATGTGTCAAGATATAAAGTGAGAAGTTATGTAATCATGAGAGTTTTTTCATAATGTGAGGCATGTGAAGAGTTGCATCTCTTGGGAGATAAAGGATATAAAATATTAGAAGTATTATTATATATTGGAGATAAAGCTCCATGCAATGTAAATTTCTATGTAATATTTTATGATCTATGAATGTAAGATAAGTATTTTGGTGTGCAACACGTGCATTACATGTGAATGTTATTTTATATGAGTGATATTTTCTCTAGAACAAATTTACCTATGATATAATTTGGCATGATTGCCAACAACAATATGCTCATATTACTTTATTAAGTAGTATTTGGTTTAATAAGTTACATTTCTTAATTTTTAAGGAGAATATTGAAGATTTATTCTTGCCAAGAGACACAACTATAATTATCAAGATCTCATAATACTACTATATCCTAATGATATAATATGAGCAGGAATTGTTTCAACTTCATATAATTAAATGTAAAAATATATATTTATTATTTAAAAATCAAGAAAATATACTATGAAATTAGAAAAGATGTGCCAAGTAAATTATTACAATATTAAACCCTCATTTTACCTCTTAAAAGAGTAAAAAATATATTTTTATCATTAAAATATATTAGAACAAATTTATATGATTGGTTCAATCCACCATCATTACTAATATTATAAAATTATAAAAAGATCTCTCAAAATACTTTTACATCCTTTAAAGGATGAAGACAAGATATTACTAAGAAAACCAACGTGTAAGAAATAATATTCTCATCATTTAGGATGAAAGGATAAAATGCATGTTTTGATAGAGAATAAGTGCAACAATAAGACTCACCTTTTGAGTTCTTATCTAGATTTTTAAGTAATTCATAAAATAGTTTCTCATGAGGAAAGGAAGGTAGCACTAAAGTAATATCATTTATAAAATCCATAAGTGGAAGGATTTAATTTATAATTTGGAAATGGTTGTGAATAATGATATGATCAAGCCTGATATAATAATTTTTAAAAGCAATGGATTAGTAAACAAGTCAAATAATATAGACTATATTTTACATAGTTTCAAAAATGGTTCAAATAGAACTAGAAATTGAGTTTAAATTATTCAATAAATTTCCTCTCAAAAGGATATTGTTGTCATGATAATTAACTTTTGAATTTGGGGATAAATTAATGTTTGGTGGCACATGGTTTATATGGGGAGATGGAAGGTATTTAAAACCATGGAGTAAGAATTGTATTTGCAAAGATAAAAATTATTAAGAACATTGTAGTGTGGGTTAGACATTTTAGAAATTCATACTAATTTTTTATAAAGGATATTTTTAATAATATTGATAATATTGTAGACGAGTTTATCTAAGGGGGTCTAATTAATAAGATGCAAAATAATGATATGTATATTATCTCCACGTGGGAATCCATGTATATTGCAAACTCCTATAAAAATCCATCAAGATTGTATTTCAATCAATACAATGGGTTCAATAAATGGATTATTAAAATATTATATTTTGATGATGTAAATTTTATGAAACTAGATACGTTATGATAGTTTTAAAAATAAAAATAATTTAGAAGTATAAGGAAATCTTTGGTCATGAGACAACATAAATAAAATGTAGGGAGATCCTATTATAGTATATGATTATGTAGATAAAGGATTCTCCTATTGTAAATTATTGGCAAAGATTGAAATGTGATTATATGGGGAAGGATTTTATGAATTTATTTAGAGTAAAAAGTAGATAAAAATGAGATGGAATTAAGGGATGATGGATTACAATTAGCAAAATCAAACTCTAAAATAATTAAAATTGTGTGAAAGAATATATGGTAAAAAAAAAAATGAATATGATTGAAGAGGTCAAGTTTCATGAAAGTAAATTATCTTTGTTTTTAAAGTGTAGAAAATAGCATCCTTAGAATAAAAATAAAATTAAAGAGTAGGGCTTACCACTTATATTTTAGTGTTTCAAGTAAATCATAATAAAGAAAGTAGTATGAGGAAAATTCATTATTTTTAGGGTTTGCAAGAAAGTATAAGAAATAAAATATTGTGTAGGATGGCCCCTTCACATTAGGATTCTAGAGAAACATAATGAAGAGATAACTTTTAAGGTTATTCCTAATATTTAAGGTTTCCTCATGTAATACAAACTTATGGATTATAAGTCATATTACAAAAAAAATAGATTAATGAAAGATACTAATGAAATTTAAAGTGTAGGTGGGAATGAAAAAGGGAAAGGAGGGACCTCAAAGTAGGAATAAAGAGAAAATCAAACATAAAGGAATATAGATTTTTAAAATGAGAAATCAAATATCATAAGTATTAATAAGTGTGTTCGAGTCAACGGGGCTAGTGTGCCCACTCCCCTTCCCCCCCCCACCCCCCTCCCCAACCCACACCGCGACCCCCCCCAACGGGGCTCCCCCCCCCCCCCCCCGACCCCGCACCCCGCCCACCCCCCCCCCCCCCACGCCCGCCCGCCTCCCCCCCCAACCATCCGACACCACACCCCCCCACACCCCGACCTTCCCCGGGACACCCCCCTGGCTCCCGACCACCCCCCAGGGAGAACTTTTAGCCGGCAACCAACAAAAAAAAAGTTGTTTTATCCCACAAATAACAATAAAAAAACAATGATGAAGGTGGGGTATTGTAATATAAGGGGTGCAAATAATGACTCTTGAAAAATATATATCATATAATTATTAGTTTTTATAGTATTAATTTCTTTAATACAAGGAAAAATAGTAGTATGGATTGTAAGGATGCAATCAAAAAGTTTTTGAACATAGAGCATTTTCTATAATTTCTTCTATAGGAGATTCGGTAGGAATTTGAAAATAATATTACAATTGTAAATAAAACGAGCAAATTCTTGAAGCAATAATATTTGGGTTGTTTGTTTCTTTACTAAAAAAGAGAAATATATTATTTTATTTATAAATATAAATGCTCCAACTATACCTATTTTTAATGACACTTGTCAAGAAGACTTTATTTTATTTATATCAATAATAAAGCATAATTTTGATCTATGGATCATTGGGAGAGAATTTGATATACTTGTATATCCTTTGGTAAATATGGATGGTACTTCTATATGGTCTATGTCAATTTAGCATCTTGTTTATTTTTTCAATTAAAATAACCTTTTTGATACCATTATTTTAGGATTTTAATATGCATGGGAAAATAGATGTATTGTGTAAACTCATATAGGAAAAAATATTAGATAGTTTTGTTATTGAATGCACTGTTATAAATAGATTATACATTTTATTCATCTATATTACTGTGAATAACATCAAACATCAAACCCATTATCTTAAGATGTGACCTACATAGTAATGGTATTTGAAGGCCATTTTGGTTTTGTTTTTGTTGACTTTGTTTTATCTAGCTACAAGACATATTTTCTATTATTTCTCCTTCGAGTTATTATTAATAATAGAAAATAATGATTATGAAATGTAGATTTCATCTTTACAATTTTATGAGAAATATTTAATATATTAGGAAAAATAATAAATTCAAATTTTATAATGGGATTTTATTGTGGTTAAATTACATTAGAATCATTAATTAGAGTGTACCATTTTATGCATGTAAGGGACTATTAGTTGATCTGATTATAGAGGAAATAGAAAAACCTTTACTTAGATTATTTCTAGTATAAAAAAGTGGATAACCTAAATGAATGAGTGATGGAAACTAACCCTTGATATGAAACATTATTTTCTATACTTTATGAATATAAAAAAAATAGTAATTATACTTATAGATGATAGGCTATTTGAATGCACAAACATCAAACTAGTATCCTTAATTATTGTTCTTTAAAATTAATTCTTCCCATAGAAAAATACTATCCCAAAATATAACAAAACTAGCATCCTTAATCCTATTTATTACACAAGATTTTAACCTCCTTGAGCTTTTTAGGGAATGACTTGACCATATTGTGATCATCTATTTGGATTGTATTGTGCCCTCAAATATTAAAGGAACATCTTAAAAATATTGAATAATTTCATTATATACTCCATCAAAATAAATGGTATTCCAACCTATCTGAGTTTTCATTTACACAAATATCAATTTTCTTCTTTGGATATATCATTCATATGGAAGGTATTTGAGTGGATCTTAGGAAACTGAATGTTTTCACAATTGGACACAACCATCACTAAGTTAATGATTTTCCTTAGAATTGTAAACTTCTATTAAAAAATTATTTTTCGTTACTTGAATATTACTTTACCTCTACACTAATTAATAAAAACAATGTTACTTGTTGATGGATGAAGGATCACTCCCATGCATTCCATAAATTAACATAGAAATTATTTTTAACAATATTACTAATATTACCCAACACGTCATAGACTTATAATATTGAAACATATGTATTTTAGTTTAAATTAGGAGTGGTTTTGATATAGAATTGTCATCTAATAGTTTATCCTTTAGGTATGTTATCAATAGAAAAAAAACTATTCCATATATGATATAGTTTTTTATCGTTAAAAGGATTTAATTAAAAGTGGGTTTTGAAAAGAGCCCCAAACCCATTTTACAAAAAGAACAATACCAAAAGGTCAGCAGACCCAAAACACCAAAAATAAAGGTTTGGCCAATGAGGGAAAACATCATTAAAAAGAAACAAAGAGCCAAATGGGGAGATCCCATAGGGACAATCCTAACCAAACAAAAATTAGGGATAGAGGGTGGTCTTAGAAGGGATACCCCATAAAATATAGGAATACATAATCAATATTTAGCACTGGCATTTGGAGGATCATCAACCTCCTTGAAGAGAGTCTTGAGGTGGCCATGGATTTTATCCATTACCTTCGTTGCCTGATTGTAGAGTGACCACGTTGCCTTGGAAGAATTAGTAGTTGCTGAGAAGGTTACCACAATGTTATAAACATGACTAAGGATAGAGTTTCAAAGAATAGCTACTAAAGGATCGATGCAGTCAGGCATCAGTTCCTTAGGGGGAATCATCTCACTAGCCTTTCTAGGGAAAGGTATCTCCATATTCAATTTTTTTAGGTGAGGGGAAGCCCAAGTATAAGTTGGGTTGGGATAAAATTTGGCCTTGGATGATGAGCACCTGGAAGGCCAACGTTTGAACTTAAATTTAAAAAATAGACACTCTTCCATGAGTTCAAAATTGAGGGTTTGCTTTAGGGTAGATGAGGAAGAAAAGTTAGGGTCATTATCATCGTTGGGGACCTTGTGGATAGGAGTTTCATGGCTATGAATTTTGGTGGTTTCAGGTGGATTAGGGAAATTGGGGATTTGGGTGGGATTTGGAGGGGTAGGGTAGAAAGTGAGCTTTGCTTTGTTGGAGTAGAATTCGAGAGCAAAGTTTGTATAAAATAAGATGTAGGTTCTAATGGGTGGGATGGGTGGATTTACCATTGTTTATATTGTTGATGCATAACTCAAGGGATCAAGATAGATAATTGAGGATATTAATATTTTTTATCCCCCTAAGATGTTTTAGGAGGGCTAAATGAAAGCTATGAAGGGAACGTTGATTTTTTCAATGGTAAAATATTGTAAAATTTGAGTCATAACATGATCCCAGGGGCCAACAAGGGAAATTCTATCAATTCTACCATCAAAAAAAACCAGGTACTTACCTTTATTAGTAAATAATTCCTTCTCCATTGTCATAGTTTGCTTGTTTTGCTTGATGATTTTTCCATCAATCGGGAAAGATGTAACCTTGGCTAGCATTAGGACATCGATAAGGAAATCAAGGTCCCTAATTGTGACTTGGCCCTCATCCCAAGAGATATTACCTATAGATACATTCCATAGGTATTAAATTTTAGGTATGGAGACAATTGTGCATATAGATTTTATGTCTTTACATTTTTTAATTGTAAATCAAATTTGATATCGAGTGGGAATCATACTTACAAAAAATTTATTTGATCATCAATTATAAGAAGGAAAATATTATCACTATTGTAGGTTATATGAACAAACCTCCATAAGCTCATGCCTTGATTGTGGTCACCATTTTCAACCTTTGATTTTAGACTTGGGGTTATTTATATGCAAATGATCCAAATTTTATGCTATTATATAGAATCCTTCAATGTTTGACATATTCAAACCTAGAACCTTTCCATTATTTTTCTATCAAGGGAAGGTCATTATATAAAATTGATAAAATTTGTTTACCCTACAATAATCACACTTCTCTTCTAAAGGAGGCACACTCTATACTCTATTGTTATCATTTTTCTAAGCTTAAAAAATCTCTAACTATATTCTAATGCATCTTCATGGACTTTGTTAGTGGTTTTCTAATGATATTCAATAAGACGATTATCTTTTCTTGTTGTTAATAGTTTTAGAAAGATTGTTAAATTCATTCCTTGTTGCAAGGCCGATTCTACATGTGACATAAATCTTTTGTTTATTGATTACATTTGACAATTATTTAATGTCCCTTATAGAATTATCTCAAACCATGAGCCAAATTTTGTGGAAAAAAAATTTTGCCCCTTGTGCAACATTTTAAAGTTCCTCTCAATTTTCCATGGATTTAAATCCATTTTTAGATGGTCAAATAAATATAGTGAATCATACATTTATTTATAATGTCTATATACTTTTGACTCCATAGTTTCATTATCCCTCCATAAGATATATTGAAAAAAAAACAAAATAAGGCATTTCATTTGCACAACATTAACATTATCTTCCTCCTAAAGTTACAATATTTAGAATACTCAATAAAATAATAAATAACTAATTGATTGTTGTTGTGTCTCTCAGAATTCTTAGATTGGATATAAAGAGTGGTTGTATTTGGAAAAACATTGGTTCTAGCACAAGGCATATAGTAAGTTCAAAACTCCTCACTACGGACCTTATACTCTCCTTTAATAGGTTTTTTCTAAAAAAATAACATGATATTCTATATCGTCTAGGGATTTGGTATGTTATTAGTGTTGGCATCTATAAATCATATCTTGAATAAATATTGTGGTCCAAATTTTCTATGAATATTACAATAAATATTGTTCTTAAAATCTAGCTTTTTCTTGATGTAGATAAATATTTTAACATGAGTATTTGACAAGCTCAACATGGTTTGACTACTTCTTACCTAATAGAAAATTATGGACAACTTCCTCATCAAGATTGATGAATACTTGAACATATTATGTCTCAACTATTCCCCTCTTTTTTGTAAGCATTAGATTCCAATGGTTCTATTATTCAAAGGTATGACTAGGAATAAAATATGTAATTTTTGTGATGCTCGTTTTCTTATAGATTTGTTATATTTATATATTACTAGGTTTATTAGAAACCATGGATAAACTATTTCTATTTTTATTAATATCTATATTGATACATCTAATACTTTTTAAAGGCCTTCTAAATTAATGGAAATCTATCTAGAAATAAATTCATATGAAAAAAATAGACATCCTTATGAAATTATGTATGAAATATGGTAGTGTTGGCATTTTTGTCACCTTGCCACATTAAAATTTTGTTAAAATTTTGTTTATTTTTTTTATTGTAAAAGGCGAAGTATAATGGATAATGTAGCACTTAAAAAATTTTCCGATATATATTTTATTACAGTTATTTTGGTTTTAAATATCTTCCATTAAATTTTCATGGACGTTGCACTAGGAGATAATGGAGTTTTGAAAATAAAATTAATGTCATAAGTAAAGGGAACATGGAAACATGGTTAATGGAAAGTTAAAGGCATTGATGGAAGTGAGTTAGCCTTGAGAGAGGGGCGAAAGTCATTTGTGCCCTCTTTGGGGATGAAAAATAGTATTAAAAGTGATTGCGCCTAGAAGAAATCAAAATCACTCAAAAAATGCCTAAGGAAAGAAAGAAAAATGTGTTTTCACCAGAAATGAACCTTGAAAGTAGTTTTACCCCTTCCTTGGGGTGAACATCAGTTTAAAATACAAGTGGGCAAAAATCATGATGCGAATGAGTTGAAAGACATCAAGCAAAGAGTTGAGGTTCGTTCACCCCAAGAGAGGGACAAAAACCCTTTTTGCCCCCTCTTTGGGGAAAATATTGTTTAAAAGAGCAAGTTGCTACAACAACATGAAAAGTTGCCAGGTTAAAGTTGAAAAAAGGTTTTCACCTAGGAGGGGCGAAAATCCCTTTCACCCCTCCTTGGGGTGAAACATAGAAAAAGGAGGAGTTTAAGAGATAGTACATCATGGGCCCAACACGGACAAATCAAAGCAATATTTAAGGAGGGCTTTCACCCCAAGTGAGGGGTGAAACTCATCGTCACCTCTCTTTGGGGTGAAAAGGCTAGATTAAAATATTTTCAATGCATATGCTAGGTAACAATGTGGGGCCTTATTTTAACATGCATTGGTTTTTTTGCCCATGGTGAGGTAAATATAAAAATGTGAGGTAAAGATAAAAAGGTGAGTGCTTAATGCAACATTAAGGCATAGAAAATGAAAGGCACCCCTATTGAGCGGTGCCATGTGAAATCACCTCTACAAGGGGTGAATGATGTTTTTAAAAAATCAATTTTGGGAGAGACAAAGTTGCAATGCATGGTACTTTGAAGTAAAGCAGTCAAAGTTGATGTCACCTTTTGAAAGGGATGAAAATCCCTATTGCCTTCCCTTGGGGTGAAATCAGTCAATTTTGCTATTATTCCAAAGTGGAATGTATTCTATAATTTTCAATGATAAAATTTAAACACAGGAGAGTTTCAAAGAATTATGAATGTGTTTTCTTTCGGGAATAAGAAGATGATAATATGAAGAAGCATTTCGGGCAATGTCATCAAGACATCAGTTAGAGGTTGAGAAAGTTGCTTTTGTCACCCATTATGGCCCCAAAAAGGCTATTTCAAGTTATTTTATGGGTAAAATCAATTCCTTTGCCTTTATTCTCAAGATCATTGCTTCCCAAGGTGCTATGTTTGTAGATTCTCTTGAGAAGGGCCAAATAATGGTAGACTTTAATTTTTGAAATGATGTAAGAAGTGTTTACAAAATTTCTACTTCGAATTTGCAAGAGGAAATCCCATTCTTTTTCATTTTCAATGCACTATCCACCGATATTGCTATTTTTCAAGATATATTTAATGCTTAGTGGACTTTCCTGATGAAGGTAGATTTTCAAGGAACAAGGTCGAAGCAAATTCGATGAAAAAGTTCTCGATTTCTAGGAGAATTCATTGCATTCCAATGCACCGATACTGAGGTTTGCTTTCTACCATTTAATCATGCTAATTTCCCCATGTTATTCTCCCACCAAAGTTGGATCTTGGTTTCCATAAAGAATATTTTAACCAGAACATCACATATGCCGAGGAGGAAATGATTCTCACTAGTTTTTGATCTACCAACATTTTGTTTGTAAGTGAATTAAATGAAAGAGGTGTAATCCTCTATAAATACTAGTCATTTTTATGTAAGAAGGAGGTTGTACACTGCTAAAAAATACTTCAAGTTTTAAATGTCAATAGAAATACTTTGGCTCCTGATTCGTGTGAATGGTGTTGTATTTGATAATCTATTGTATTCATTTTTTATTACATTCATCTCCATTATTTTCTATGTTTAAATTTTACATTTGAAATTAATATTTGTGGGTAAAGGAATGAATACTGAGGTACTATTTGGAGGTTTTCATTGTAAAATTGCTAGTAGTTCATATGATTCTATTTCTATTGCATGCTAATTCCTTCTTGAATTGAATTTTTACTGTTAGTCTATCCCCATCCTACACTTTCGAATTATAGCCATATTTCCCTATTTCTTTCCTATTACCCTAAGATTTAAACTAGAGTAGATTAGAAAGGGAGCCAACCCTCTCTGGAGATTGGCCCAAAGGACATTTCTCTCCTTTGACCTTTCAATGTTGGTCGGGTCTAGGGTGCACAAAATATAGATTTTGTAACTAGGTGGATTCATGACCAATAGTTTTTGGCATGCCCAGTGGGACTCTCAAAATGTTCCACTTTCAATAGTATTAAGGTTTGATGTTCACCTTTGTATTTTATGATTAGGACATATGGAAACTCATCTCTACCTAGAAGCCTATGAATGTGAAGTGAGCGAAAGATTTCTTCATGATCACAAGATCAAAGGCCAAAAATCTAGAAGACCCCATTGAGTTTTACAAACTTGACACCCAAGTGCTAGGAAAATACCCTAGGCTAATTAATCCAACTATACCATCAAGTACAACATCTTCTTAGTTAGTTTGTGTGTTTTTTGTTCCTTCGACTCCTGCTAGTACAGCCACTAGTTTTCCACCTCCCCAACCACACAACAAAGTCAACATAGCTCAAAATCCACCACCACAGTAGCCACCACCAAGGTATTTTCCATCATGGAACCACTTTGGACCTTTAAATATACAAGCTCAAAACCCAATCCTACAAGAAACAATGAAGGCTTTACCAACTTATGATGGTACGAGGAAGATGACTTATGAGCATGTTCAATATGTAGTTGCTTTAGAAAAAATTAATGGCATCATAGAAGAGGTTATAATGGTAATATTTATTGTTCTCTCTCTAAGGGAAATTTATTAACTAGTACCGGTTATTACAACCTATAACCATTACCACCTAGGACTAGTTAACTAAAATTCTAATAAAAGGATTCAATGAAAAGGTAGGTATGTTCTCCTTGTTGCATTAGTTCACTACTATTTAGAGGTATCCTCAAGAGAAAATCATGGACTTCAATTTCAAGTTCACCCAAACTTAGCATAGGGTTCCTAATGGTCTTTGGCCAACTCCCGAACAAGCAACCTTCTACTACCTCAGAGCTTTCAACTCTGAAATCAGTATGAGTATTTGACATTCCAATTCCAATATGTTTCCTAAGCTATATTCTGCAACACAAAAGGCTAAAGCTGATCTAATTGCTATCAGTAAGATTTTACCAAAAATTGTCATGCCTATTTTCCCTGATATTTTGCAATATTTGTAGGCCAATGCATCTTCTCAGCCTTTTCCCATGTTACCCATGTATCCAATTCCTTCATGTAATCCAAGTACACACCAAACCATGGTGATATTTTTTGTCCCTCAATTCCTTGATCCAACCATTCTACATTTACCATACCCAATTTCATTCCCAAACCTACCATCTCCACCTATTCCATTACCATTACCAACTCCTCCAGCATCCTCAAACCTTGATCTATAAGACAAGGTGCTGAAAGAGTTGTAGTCCATGAATTATGCTATAAGAGTGATGGGTAACAAAATTATGGTGATAAAAAGGAAGTAGTTAGAAAATGATTTCAAACCAAGGATATTTCAACCACTAGTGATCACCAAATAACAAATAACTACCCATAGAAAAACTCCTAAAAGAGGTACTATTGTGCTTGCAAATGAAGAAATCGATCCATCAGAGATAACATTCTGGTGTTCTACTTGTAACGACCCACATGGCAAAGATACCTGCATGGTTAATTTGAACTATTTTTAGACATTTTTGGATAGCTATTATAGTGGTCAATTTAACATGATCATGAAAATTGATCACAACTTCATGATCCCATCAATTGATAAATTTTTAGTTCTCACAATATCTAGGAAAAAACCTATCACTATAGATTCAGATGAGATGGAGCCATTGAAGGTACCTTCTGAGTACAAGATGTAAAATTAAAAGAGGTAGCCTCAAGTGAAAGTACCTATGCTGGCACCTAAAGAAAATTAACCGGTCTTGTTGAAGGATCTTTTTCCCACACCATTGAAGGATAGATTGTAGGTAAAACTATCAACTTCACAAAATTTGGCTACACAAGCATAGAAAAAAATGAAAGAGCAGGCAAAGGAGAGGCTTAGATACCCATCCTTGGCCAAGCATCAGAGGGTAGAGGCTACATAGTTTTATCAAAGTAAGTACAAAGCTACTAGTGAAATAAGAGAGTCCAATGCCTAGTCATACAATATTATTGAAGAGCTAAAGAGGATGCCTACCAAGGTGAGCCTCTATGATGCGCTACAATTGCTTGGACACGTGGATATGTTGCAGGAGTCATTAAATTTTTTGAAGGATAAGAAGAAAAACCCTACGTAAAAAGTGCTAGCTCAAATCCTACCCACTTCTACCATGAGAAAAAATATACCTCCCTATTCTATCTGTCTCAGAATGGAGGGTTGGATCATGCACAACTATATTATTTATTGTAGCATAGTGAAAAATATCATGCCAAAGGAATTTTATGAAATCATGGGTATGTAATACATGAGAAGCAACCCAAGTTTTTTGCAGTTCGATGTCACTCCTATAAAAATAGTGGGGATGATCAAAGATATCATGATTGTCTTACATAGCACGCCCATATAACTATCATTCAAGAAGTTTTTGTGGTAGATTTGGAGCCATTATTCAATATGTGCCTATTAAGGGATTTTATATCCAAGTTAGGAGTCTATCTATCTCTGGACTATTCTCACCTTGATATTCCATTCAAAGGAAAGGAAAATACAGATTTACAATGAGAAGCCCTCCACGTATCATATTGAAAATATTGAACAAGAAGAAAAGGTTGTAGATTCGGTCAATATGGTGACTAAAGAACTAGAGGAGATGGATTTGATGGAGGAAGCTCTAGACTAGTTGCAGTTAGAGGATGAATTTTTGATTCTCAATTTCAATGCAATTATGAAGACCAATTGGCTATTACATCATAACTAAGCCTGAGAATGTTTAAGCAAAGGTGTCTGATGATTTAGGTTTCGCATCTGACCAATTATGGGAAATGTACTTTGATGTTGCCAAGTGCAAGAATGGTGTCAAAGCTGGAATATTATTTATCTCTCCTTATATAATTTAGAAGATATATTCATACTGGTTGACTTGGAGTTGTACAAATAATACCACTGAGTACGAAGCACTATGCTTGGGCCTGAAGAAAGTAGAAAATTATTGGGAACAAATAACTACAGATTTTTAGACATTCTAAGCTAATTTTCAACTAGGTGACCAAAAAGTGTATTTCGAAATAGCACTACATAAAGGCCTACCACAACAAGGTGTGGGATCTATTTGAGTCTTTTATCGCATTGAATATTCAAATAGTTTTGCGAGAATGAAATAACATGCAGATCTACTGGCATCCTTTGGTGCAAAATTATCTCCTATTGAGCATGTGGTAATAAAGCCTAAGACTATAAGGTTAATATATAGACCTTCAGTCCCTGACAAAAATATCTACTAGTAATTTTTTGAGAATGATGAGAAGATTGTGAAGTTTTTGATTAAATAATTTTGTAGTGTGGAGGGAAGGACACTGGATGAAAATGAAGTTGAAGGTTTAATCCAGCTCAAAAATAATCACATCCCAAAAGTATTTTTTACTATTGAGAGCCTCTTTGATCATAATGATAGAGTAGAGAAGCGTAGAATAAAATTTGATGAGAAAGAGTATACTAAGCTGAAGTTGGAACCTATCAAGATAATCAAAGTTGGGACAGATTGCTCTCTAGAGGAGCTTGAACAAATTAAGGAACTATATTTTTATTTTCTACATATTATTTCATGGAGCTATCATGATCTTAAAGGCTACATCAAAAATATGATCCCACATACCATCAAGTTGCAGGAAGGGGTAAAACCCTTCAGACAAAAACAAAGGCCCATTGATCCAAATATTGAGGTATTAATAAAGGTGAAATTACTAAAGATGTTGGAGGTAAAAATCATATACCCTATAAAGTACTCAACTTGGATGGTGAATATAGTCCTAGTACATAATAAGAATAGAGACATTCACCTGTGTGTGGATTTTAATAATTTGAATCAGGTGTCACTAAAAGACCACTATCCTTTGTCATAGATTGATCAAATCCTTCATGTAGTTGCTAGAGCACAAAGATTCAAACTATTAGATGATTTATCTAGTTACAACCAAATTTGGGTAAAGGACAAAGACCAACCCAAAATGGCGTTCACTACCAAGTGGAGCACTTTTGCCTACCAAAAAATGCCTTTAAGTCTATCAAACGCTAGTGCCACCTTCCAGCGAGAAATGGACATAACCTTTGGTGAATTTTTTAATTGAATTATTGTGATATATGTAGATGACATAAATATTTTTACCATGATATAAAAGAGCATGGTTTTCATAAAATATATTTTTTCTAGAAATACCATGAGTTTGGAATCTCTATCAATCCTAAAAAATTAATATTTGCTATTAAAGAGGGGAAACTTGTCGGTCATGTTATTTCGAAGTAAGGTCTAGCCATTGATTCTATTAGAGCTAAATATCTCTTGAAGCTAACACTTCCAACTAATAAGAAAGAACTACAATCATTTTTTGGGCATAATATTTTTTTTCAAAATTTCATTGCAGAATTCGCTCAAGTCATGAAGCCGATGACCAATCTCCTTAAGATGAATGTATATTTTAAGTGCACAAAACAGATAAAGTGAGCTTTCCAGGAGATCAAGGAAATAATTGTCGAATCCCCTGTCCTAATAAATCCAAATTATTCAAATAATTTTATCCTTTACGTTGTGGGTGAGCAAGAAATATATGTAGATGTGCTCACACAAAAGAGAGATGATGGAGATGAACAACCAATTGCCTTCCTAAAACAAGTCATCCAGTTGCATGAGGAAAAGTATAACTTTACTAAGAATCAAGTCTATGCAATTATGAAATCTCTAAAGAACTTTTAGCACTTTGCTTCACAGAGAAAAATATTTTTTTATGTCATCCTTCCAGATGTTAGAAGTTTCATTATTCAGGGTCAACTTGGTGATAAGAGAGCCGACTAGATTTCCAAAATATAAGAGTTTGATGTAGATATTCATTCAACTAAGCTATTTTGTGGTTGAACACTCTGCCAAAAACTTGCTAAGAACATCGCTTCTCAATTAGTTGATCTCAAGATCGATAATACACTAAGTGAGAGTAATATCACTAATCAAGCTTTGGTCGGTCGTGATTGGACAAAGGACCTTATTGAATATTTTAATTTAGGAAGATGTCCATCACACCTAAACCCCTTGCAAAGAAAGAGATTCAGATTATAAGCCCTTAAATATGTGTTCTTACCAAGCGGTTTGTTCCACAAAAATATTGATAGATTTCTTCTTAGATGTGTTAATGAGATGGAGAAGCAAAATATTCTAGAGGATTTTCACTTCGGTCTACTAGGTGACCACTATGCAGGGAGGCCCATGGCACTTAAGATCATTAGAGTAGGATATTTCTAGCCTACTTACTTTTTGACACATTTAAAGTCATTCAGAAATGTGATAATTGCTAAAGATATGTTGGTAGGAGTAAGAAGGTGTCTTTGCCCCTTCATACCATACAAGTCAAAGCACTATTTCAAAAATGGGGCTTAATTTATTGAGGTTATTGATCCTAATGTTTCTGCCCAACATAAGTATATTCTGACTGCAACAAACTATTTCACTAGATGGGCAGAGGCCATTCCAATAAAGAAGGTAGATCAGGCCATGGTTATCTCCTTTATGGAGGTGTTAATCACTTGCTTTGGCATCCCTGATGTAGTTGTGATAGATAATGGGACCCCCTTCATTGGAACTAGAATTAGAAAATTCACAATTATGGGATTTATCTGAAATCATCTTCTAATTTTTACCCATAGGGGAATGATTTGGATGAATGTACAAATAAGAACTTTTTGAGAATCTTAAAGAGGATCCTTGGAGACAACAAGAGGATTTGGCATCTAATTTTGGACCAAGCCTTGTTGGCAGATCACATCTCGATTAAGAAATCAATTAAGGCTTTTCCTTATTCTTTTGTGTATAGTAAGGAGGTAGTTTTGCCTATACATATTGAGTTGCCTATCCTCCAAACCATACAGATGCTTGTTGATGAGGATGATAAAGTTGACCCTATGAGCGTGATATTAGCACAACTCTTGTAAATGGAATAAGAAAGAGAGAAGGCATACAATGCTTTCATAGAGCACGCCAAAACAACACAAAAATGGTTCAGCAAGAAGACATCTGAAAGGGTATTTAAAGTCGATGATTTGGTGTTAAAGTGGAACGTGGATAAGGTAAAACCTGGCAAGCACCATAAGTTCAAAGCTATATGGGAAGGTCCATTTCATATTTCTGGGGTGAACTCAATCAATGCCTATTATCTCTAGGATATGGATGTTTGGAAGCTACCTATTCCATTAAATGGTCTTCATTAGAAGGCTTATTATCACTGAAATTTTTAAGAACAAGTATGTATATATGTATAGATGTTTTTTTTAAATTTATTTTTCAAGTATTTTATGCTTTTATATAAAAAATTGTCTTCTTTTACCCCTAAAAAGTCATTTCACCCCAAAATCACGTCCTCGATGGTAGAAAATTTAAATTCACCCGAAAAGAGTTTTTAGGTCCTTATTTTTAATCTTGGATGAAAATCATTTAAATCGCTCCTTGGCAAAGTGAGTTCGGAGAGAAAGTGAAATTATTTTATTAAATGAATAAAAAGGGGAAATGATCATATGATATATACTTTTAAAAAATATATAAAAATTCTTTCGTCCCATGTAAAGGGAGAAAATCACTTTCACCCCCCATTTAGGGTGAAAGGAGTAATAAAAGAAAAAAGAATTAAAAAAAAAAATCAACAAAGTTTTTTAATTTTTGCCCAAGTACAAATTTATCATGCAATTTTATTTGGAGGGGGGCAAAAGTCTATTTCGGGGTAAAAATTCAAGAGATATGGAAAAGTAAAAATCATGTAGTTTAGAACTCCCTATTATATATATATATATATATATATATATATATATATATATATATATATATATATATATATATATATATATATTTTCGATAAAAGCAGGGCAAAACTGATTTTTATTTTGCTTTTTTGGTAAAAGCACTGGCAGTTAAAAGCTTGTTTTTTTAGAAAGGTATTTTTTTGAGGCAAAATCAAAGAAGAAGATTATTTTTAAAGGGCTACCAATATTATGAATTTTCCAAGCAAATAGGAAGGACGATTTCCGAAGCACTAGATGAACGAAGAAGCAAGTTGTAGAGGTGTTTTCTCCGAGGGAAGATTTTTATAATAGGAAGCGCATCCATTAAATGGTTTTGTTGGCACAAAATATTTTTGGAGTGCCCAAGTGATGTTTTTTGTGTAAGTGCATCTCAAAAAAATTAAATTTTTCCTGATTTGCCTCAGATTGATGTTATGAAATTTTAAAGCTACGGAATCCTGAGGAGCATCTATATTCAACACTTGGAATTTCTTATTCCTAGGGCTAGCAGTTGATACCTGAGATGCACTTTTTAAGATTTAAGGTGGCCAAAGTATGAAGTTCAAGGAATATTTTAAGAAAAATGAAGTTGAATATAGTTAAAGAAATTATTAAAAATCATGTCTGGCAAGAGAATTGAGACGCACGTTCACCAAACTTCTTCAAAAATCAGCATATGCATTAAATCTAGTAGATGAAGGCGTAGTTATAAATTTGGTGCATCCACAAAGAGGAGGTAAAAGTATTTATATCCTCTAGAGCATTGTCTCATTTGGTTGTTTGGGTGCAGGCATGACAAGGCTTTTAAGAATTGTTGAAGATGGGTAAAAAAGTTGCAGAATCAAAGAGCATCGTAGAATCGAAGAAGCTACAAAAGAAATATGAGGGAGGAAAGAAGCCTAAAAAGCAAGGTGAAATAAAAATGTTGACATGGATTCATACTTTGATATGTTGTCTCAGGTTGGAGATTGCGTAATTTCGAATAAGGGCATTGAGAAGTTGCATTCCGATAGGGATTGACGTTGGATAGTCCTCTCACTATTACATATCATGCTCAATTTTTTTGTATTTTTGCACACAATTCCATTATTGTCCAGATTTGGTGGATGCAATTTCAAAGTTTTATAATCTTGATACCATATTTGTGGTGAATGCAAAAGGAGATGTGTTATTTACCATCTCATCTGATGATGTCCAAGAGGCATTCGCTTGTGGAATTAAACCTCCTTCCAATTTTTTTTTTAAGAGATTGCATCTTGGCGAATAGGAGGAAAAATATCAGTCAATGGTAACACTACACCAATTTATGGAGATCCAGCTGATAAAAATACCCCAGAATGGCAAATTATCAAACCTATCAAAGAAATTGATGAATTTTAAGAGCCGAGATTTATTTTCTATGGTGGCTTGGGTTGTGGGTCTTTCTATCGATTCAATAGTGCACAAATGACAAGCATATTTGGAGTAGTGTATTTCCCAGTTTAAATTCTACACCCCTACTGCAATGATGACGACGGAAAACCTTATTTTCATTGATTGGGTTGATTACACTGCCATAAGGATGCATACCCAGTTGGAGAAAATACAGAGTGAAGGAGCCATGGCATTCCAACATATTCAGAAAAAATTTCTTTTATAGTAGTTAGGCAGGTTGACAGAGAAAATAAGAGATTTCTAGTGTATTTGTAGACCTCCATCTTGCAAAGAAAAGAGTTTTTTTATATTTTTAACTGCATGTTTGTGGGTCCTGCCCTAGAGTTAATTTTTGGAAAATATGAGAGGGTACCAAGGGCAATGAGAGTGGAAATAATATCAAAGGAGAAGGGTGATGTATTTTTGCTAACACAAGGCATTATTTTACATATTTTTTGCTATACTGGAAAGCCATTTCTTCTTCCATATTTTTCCATAGGTCACCTTTTTGCCTTGGAGGTCGTTTGCCATCATGATTTTATCAACGATGTATATGGGGTAGGACAAGGAAAAAGAACCATGTACGCTATACCTTTTCACTTCAAAGGGATCGAGGTGAGCTAGGTGGGCCAGAATCAGTTAATTACTAAAACCTTCTATGACATCGATATGGTGGAATTACCATAGTAGTGGAAGTATGATCCTTTGGGTTGCTTTATGGAGTAAATTAAGGCCAAGAGTTTTCATTGTTACCCTAGGCCAAATATTTAGAAATGCTAAAATAATTCATAGGGGCATGAATTAGAGTGGCACATGGAAAATAGATGTTTCTCCCCCAAAAAACACAGAGAAACAAAATATAACACGAAAAATATTACAAACTAGTGGTTAAAGCCACAGAACGCGATGAGAAAAAAAAACGGAAAGAGAAACTGAAAAATAGTAGGGGAAAGGAAAGAACGCCAAAAGGAGAGAGGGGAAAATGAAAGGAAAGAAAATGGGAAAAGAAAACAAGAAAGTATATAAAAATAAAAGTGAAGGACTAGGAACATAGTGGGAAAAAAAAAGGAAGACGGGTAAGGGAGATTATAAAATTGAGGAAAAATTGTAGTGGAGCCAAAGACCAGGGAGAAGAGCCCACAACCACCCACCTGTTGGCTCAAATAATGTGAAGCCCAAAGGACATTTCCCCTTCCTTCTAAGTAGGATGACTATTCACAACACCTCTACCATTGTTCACCTCCAAGCCTTCCACCACCAACACAAGCCCCTCAACAACCATAAGTAATGTAAATAAACACAAGTCAAGAGTGTAAAGAACCGCAGACACACAAATATACAACAACAAAGGCACTCACTCAGAGGGGAAACAAAAGAAAAAAAGAAAAAACAAAACAAGGTTAAGAGCCATAAAAAAAAGTCCAAAAACAAGATAAAAAGTTTATTGACTAAAAAACAGCAAAGTCCCTAAAACCAAGAGAATGACAAATAAATAAGTAACATAAGATTACAAAATCAAACTACAATATAAAATACAGAAACACATGACAAGCATAAAGAAGTCATTTTCAAATTAGTAAATAAAAACTGCAAATAAGAAGGAAAACAATACTAAAAAAATAATAGGAAATACAAAAACCAGGCAAGAATAAAACAGATTAAGGAATTAAAAGTAATTAATGAAAAGAAATAGGTATACAAAAAAAAAACAGTAATATAAACCAGGAAATTAAATTATTACTTAAAAAAAATAAAAAAAAATTATCATTAAAGTAATAATCTTACTATTTCTCCCCCCCTCCCCCCCGCCAAACCACCCCCCCCCCACCCCCCCACTTGATATGGATTAAGTGGAGACCTTCAAGTACCTTATGGATTCACTTAATGTCCAATAGCTGATCAGTGAAGATGCTTGATCCAAAGCCATTATATTATTCAAAGCTATAGTCATGCATCTTTCAAAGGAAGAGGTTGCAGTTAAGGAGAAAGAGGAGAAAAATGTTAGAGTAAGCAATAAGCAGTCTGATGCACCAAGTGGAGCTAACACCTGATCCCAATGGATAAAGGCCTAGGGTTGATTGCATCCATGTGAGTTGGATAACCCATGAGCTACCAAAAATGTTGGTAGTTTTGTCACCTTGCCACATTAAAATTTTGTTGATGATTTTTATTGTAAAAGGTAAAGTATAATGGATAATGTAGCACTTCAAAGATTTTCCAATATATATTTTGTTGTAGTTATTTTTGTTTTAAATATCTTCCTTTAAATTTTCATAGACATTGTGTTGGAATATAATGGAGTTTTAAAAATAAAATTAATGTCATAAGTAAAGGGAATAGGGAAACGTGGTTAATGTAAAGTTAAAGTTATTTATGGAAGTGAGTTCACCCTGAGAGAGGGGAGAAAGTCATTTGTGCCCTCTTTGGGGATGAAAAAAAAAGTAAAAGTGATTTCACCTAGAAGAAATAAAAATAACTCAAAAAATACCTAACGAAAGAAAGAAAGATGTGTTTTCACTCGAAATGAACCTTAAAAGTAGTTTCACCCCTTCCTTGGGGTGAACATCAGTTTAAAATACAAGCAAACAAAAATAGTGATGTGAAGGAGTTGAAAGGCGTCAGGAAAAGAGTTGAGGTTCATTCACCCTAAGAGAGGGGTGAAAACCCTTGTCACCCCCTCTTTGGGGTAACATTGTTTAAAAGAGCAAGTAGTTACATAAGCACAAAAAGTTGGTAGGTTAAAGTTGAAAAAGGCTTTCTCCTAGGAGGGGAAAAAATCCCTTTCACCCCTCCTAGGGATGAAACACAACAAAAGGAAGAGTTCAAAAGATAGCGCATCATGGGCCTAGTGCTAAAAAATCAAAGTAGGATTTAAAGAAGGCTTTCACCCCAAATGAGGGGTGAAACTCATCATTGCCTCTCTTTGGGGTGAAAAGGCTAGATTAAAATATTTTCAATGCATATGCTAGGTAACAATGTGGGGCCTTATTTTAAAATGCATTGGTATTTTTTCCCGTTGTGAGGTAAAGATAAAAAGGGGACTGCTTAATGCAACATTAAGGTATGGCAAATCAAAGGCACCCCTATTGAGTGGCATCATGTGGTTTCACCTCTCCAATATGTGAATGAAGTTTTTAAATAATCAATTTCAGGCAAGATAAAGTTGCAACATGTGCTACTTTGAAGTAAAGTAGTCAAAGTTGATTTCACCTTCCAAAAGGGGTGAAAATACCTATTGCATTCCTTTGGGGTGAAATCAATCAATTTTGCTATTATTCCAAACTACAATGTATTTGTATCATTTTAAACGATAAAATTTAAACACAAGATAGTTTCAAAGAATTAAAAGGGTGTTTTCTTCTATGCATAAGAATATGATAATATGAAGAAGCATTTCGAATGAAGTCATCAAGACGTCAGTTAGAGGTTGAGCAAGTTGTGGTTGTCATCCATTACGGCCCCAAAAAGATTGTTTCACCTCATTTTTGGGTGAAATCAATTCATTTACCTTTATTCTCAAGAGAATTGCTTCCCAAGGTGCTATTTTTGCATATTATCTCAAGAAGGGCCAAATAATCATGGAATTTAATTTTTAAATGATGTAAGTAGTGTTTCCAATATTTTTGCTTCAAATTTGCAAGAGTAGATCCCATTCTTGTTCATTTTCAATGCACCACCCACCGAATTTGCTATTTTTTAAGATAGATTTAATGCTCAGTGGACTTTCCTAGTGAAGGTGGAGTTCCAAGGTGCAAGGGCAAAGTGAATTCAATGACCAAGTTCCTAATTTCTAAGTGACTTCACTACGTCCCAATGCACTAATGCTTAGGGCTACTTTCCACCATTTAATTATTTTAATTTCCCCATGTGATTTTTCCACCAAAGATTGATTGTGGTTTCCATAAATAATATTTTAACTAGAACATCACGGATGCTAAGGAGGAAATTATTCTTGTTGGTTTTTTATCTAAAACCATTTTGTTTGTAAGTGCATTAAATTAAAGAGGTGCAATCCTCTATAAATACTATTCATTTTCATGTACGAAGGAGTTTGGACACTCTGCAGAAAAACACTTCAAGTTTTTTTTCATAAATAGAAAGACTTTGGCTTTTGGTTTTGTGAATAGTGTTGTATTTGATAATCTTATGTATGTCATTTCTAGTTACATTCATCTCCGTTATTTGTTGTGTTTAAATTCTGCATTTGAACTTAATCTCTGCGAATGAAGGAATGAATACTAAGGTGCTATTTTGAGGTTGTCATTGCAAAATTATAAGTAGTTCCTATGCTTCTATTTATATTGCATGCTAATTTCTACTTGACTTGAATTTTGGCTGTTAGTATATCCCCATCCTACACTTCTGGATTATAGCCATATTTCCCCATTTCATTCTTGTTACCCTAAGCTTTAAACCGGAGTAGATTAGAAAGTGATCCAACCCTCTCTAGAGATTTGCCCAAAGGAAATTCCTCTACTTCAACCTTTCAATGTTTGTCGGGTCTAGGGCGTACAAAATGTATATTTTGTAACTAGGCGGATTTTTGACCAACTTGTAGGATTTATTGGAGTTTTCTACGTGATATTCTCAACAAGATTAGTTTTGATAAAGGTTCATGTGAATGCTTTATATGTTATTATAACAATTCAAAAAAATTGATATTAATGGATATCCTGGTAGATGCTTTTAGTCAATCATTAAATTTTCCATGGTGACCAAATAACTCCTAACATATTTATTATTTTTGTGGAAGAACAAGAAATACTTTTACCAATGGAAGGATAATTCAAAGGTATTTAGGTTTTAAGAAATTATATTTTTGAATATGGTCTTATTTATGATATGTTTATCTTGGTTCATCCCTCAATATGTTACTACATGGGGATTAGATAATTATTATCATTATATAAGAAGGTTTCTAGATAGTTCTTTAAAACTACAAAAATTTTAGATATTTTTCATTAACAATGCCCTAGATTTATGATGGATTACAATATATATTTTAGGCTATAAAATTAAAATTTTTACATTAACATATTAGGAAAGTCACTCTTCTCATAAAGGATAGGAAAATAAGAATTGGGAATAGACTTTGGATAGAATGAAATCCTATATGGTATATTAGAAAGTTAAGTTCATAATCATGAAAACAGGGAAACAACTCATAATGAGTACATTGGAATCCATCCCTATATATATTATGCCACTTTCAAGATTGAAAAAATGTATAACATTTGAATTTGATAAAATTCAAATAATTTTTTTAAAGGATGTGATGTAAAATTAGAATACGAGCCAAGTGGATGAGGTGGAGGGACGTTTTTCGCAGGACTGCCCAAACTGTCGAACTCGTTTTGGCCATATCTCACTCATCCGGACTCGGATTGAGCTAAAATTTTGAGGGTAGATGCCTGAAAAACCCTAGAACGTCTCCACCAATTTTCATATCATTTGGAGCAACACAGATCCTAGCGCATCCCTATGTGTGAACGAGATATTTGGCAAGCGGCTATGCGAGGGTTTCATCCGGGTTGAGTGCAAGCAGCTCCAGAGGTTGGTTTTTAGGGCCTTCGGGCCCTAGCAGCCAATATTTTTGTGGTTTATGCTCAATATTTTAGCAGGAAATGTTGCAGGGGATCCAATGATGGGTTAGAAATTTGTCTTTCAATAGATCATACTGTGAACTTGAGTGACAACGACTTCCAATTTGTTGCACAAAAGAAAAGTGAAAACCATACCTTTCCACGGCGTCTAGGGCAAGGATTAAAGAGATCACGAAACAAGTTTCAAGCAGTTGATCAAAAAATGGCTCATATCTCAAGTGAATCTGGTGCTAAGGTGCACCCACAAAATAATTCTACTATGAAAACCCTTGTCAAGGGTAAGAATTTCGAAGACTCAGCCCCAAAAATGAATTTTAGGGATGCCCTTCATGGTGGACAGCCTCAGACCCAATGCTAATATCAATCTTAGGGCTTCCCATAAACCTCTAAGAATGCCTAAGATTGATCCCAGGAAAATGGAGTCAGGATGTCTTAAAGCAGCTGATGGAACTCCTATTGTTAAGCTTGATATGGGTAACATTCAGACTGGCATTGAAGATTTGGAAAAAAGAGGACTAATTTGTCGGTTCGTGGGTTTTCGTCCGAGTCTATCTGCTTTCAAAGTCTGGGCTGCAAAAAGCTGGAAAACTAAAGGTGAGTTACAAATCTCTATTTATCCAAATGGTTATTTTCTTGTTTTATTTGCTAATAATGAAGATAGAGAGAAAAATTTTCAAGGGGGTCCTTGGTTTTTTGGAAGGGCGGGGCTTTTCATGAAGCCCTGGCATACTAAATTTAAAGCCGAAGAAGAGATGCCTTCTATAGCTCCCGTGTGGGTTAGACTCTTTGGCCTCCCTATTGAATTTTGGAATCCTACTATTTTTTCTTCAATTGGAAACTCTTTAGGAACTTTTATGATGACTGCTGATTGTACTCAAAATTTTGAACATATTATTTATGCTCGAATTTGTGTTTTAATGGATTTTGACAAACCCCTACCTAAAAATATCACATTACAATTTGGGGAAGACACTTGGGAGCAAGTAGTGGACTATGAGAACATTCCTTTTCATTGTAGAATTTGCCATGAATATGGTCATTTGGCCAGTGCTTGCCCAAATAAAATTCCTGATCAAAAGAAAGAAGATATAAACTCAACAGGTTTCCAAATACCTAAGAAGAAGAACACTCGAAAAAAACCAGTTATGAAGGATCAATCAAAGTCATCTGCTAATATGTTTGAAATCCTTTCCACAAATGATGTCCCAAGTGAGGAAGAGGAAATAATGGAAACTAAAATCTTAGAAACACAATTTAAATATGAAGGGAAGAACTCAGAGACAAACCAACAAATCAAAGGTTTTCAACAGAAAAAAAAGGGAGAAAATTTACACAAGAAAAACAATCTTTCAAATGTCAAAACTTTAAATAATGCAGGTCCCAATATAGACTCCGTTGAACCATCTAGTAAAATTTTGGTTGTGTACGAGCATTCTTCAAGGTTAGAAGCCATCTCAGATTCAATTGGAATAAGTCAAGAAACAGGAAAAAAAATTGAAGATGGATTCTAATCAAAAAGCAGGTCGCAAGACCAATCAATATCATATGGTAAAAGAAGGTGAAAAGCTTGTAGAGGAAGGTAAGATTAATGCCCTTCCCAAATTTTTTAGCCCTGGTATTAATGAAGATCATCACTTGGAATATTAGAGGACTCAAAGGGAGTCTTTCAAAACAAAATGAAATTAGAAGAATGATTCAGATAAATCATCCACATCTTGTTTTCCTTCAAGAAACAAAGATGTCAATGGAGGATATGGACTCAATTGCCGGTAAAATTTGGCCAGCTGGAAAAGTGGTTTCCCTCAGTTCCCAAGGGACTTATGGTGGCATTGCTTGTCTTTGGGACCCAAAAGAGGTAGTTATTCACCATATGGTTGGCAGTTGGGGTTTGTTGGCTATAGCTATTCAAAGTAGACATTCCAACCAAATTATGCTCTGCATTACTGTTTATGCTCCGACTTCTTTGGAGGAAAAAAGAAGACAGTGGAAGGATATTACTCATATTATCTCTCATTTTCCTGAAGCTTGGATCTTGATCGGAGGAGATTTCAATACCATCCTCTCTCTGGATGAGAAAAGGGGGGAAATAGAAATTTGGACAAAAGCACCGACCTCATGAGCGAATATATTGCAAACCTCCATCTTGTGGATATCCAACCAGATAATGGCCTTATGACTTGGTCTAACATGAAGGCAAGGCTTAGCTTGTATAATGGAGAGATTGGATAGGTTTTTGCTCTCTAAAAATTTCTTAATCCATGGTCACATTCCTAAAGTGAAGACTCTTAATAATGCTGGTTCGGATCATTGGCCGGTCATGGTGGAAATGTGGAAAACCAATGTGAGTTTCTCTCCTTTTCGTTTTCAATTAATGTGGCTTAGAGACATTTCCTTCAGACCTCATGTGCAACAATGGTGGAAGGAAGGTAAACCTAGGCATGGGACTAAGATGTTCTATTTTGCCAAAATACTGCAATACATTAAATCCAAAATCAAGACTTGGAACTGGAAAGAGTTTGGGGATGTTCATAAAAAAAACATGAAGTTATTGCTCATATTGAAAATTTGAATAAGAAAATCCATTTAGATGGCCTCACAGAGAAGAGAAGTGCGAATGAAATTAAACTCACAACTCAGTTAGAGGAATGGGAAAAAAGAGAAGAAATCTTATGGAAGCAAAAATCTAGAATTCAATGGCTCAAAGAAGGAGATCGAAACACAAATTTCTTCCACAAATCTCTTCTAGCTCGAAGATCTCACAACTTTATTTCTTCCTTAAAATCAGATTCTGGAGATGTTGTTTATACTTGGGATGGCATGAACTCTATTGTTGTTGATTACTTTTCCAATATTTTTGTTGCTACTCCTCTTGACTCAGCTTCACAACAAAATGTTCTTCAAGCAATCCCTTCTCTTATCACTTCTGAGGAGAACTCTATTTTGACTGCTCCTGTTACTATCAATGAGCTTCAACAAGTAGTTTTTAAAATGCAAAAAGGGAAAACCCCAGGTCCTGATGGTTTTCCCATTGAGTTCTACCAAGAGTTCTGGGATATCCTTCATGTTGATTTATTAGAGGTGGTGGAAGAAGCCAGGAAAGCCAAAGAAATTTTGAAGGTTATCAATAAAACTTATATTACTCTTGTTCCAAAAGCTCAAGAGGTTGATCATATCTCAGCTTTTAGACCTATTGCTTTATGTAATGTTCTTCTCAAAATCATTACTAAAATCATGGTAGAAAGGTTGAAGCCTCTTTTGCATAAGATTATTTCCCTAGAGCAAGGGGGTTATGTGGAAGGACGTCAAATAGTAGATGAGATAGTTCTTGCTCAGGAAGCCATCCATTCCATGGATATGCAAAAATCTCCTTCCATGTTCATTCGGTTAGACTTATCCAAAGCTTATGACAGAGTGGATTGGCACTTCCTTATCAAAGTTTTGAGGCAATTTGGTTTCTCTAAGGATTGGATGGATTGGATTATGGGATGTATCTCTTCAGTTTCCTACTTAGTTCTTATCAATGGTAGGCCTTCTCAGTCATTCCCAGCTTCCAGAGGTATTAGGCAAGGTGACCCGCTATCCCCTTATTTATTCATCATTCTTGTTGAATGCTTGGGTAGGACTATAACCAAAAAGAGGGAAAACAAAACCCTTGAGGGAGTTACCATTGCTCATGGAGCTAGACCTATCTCTCATCTTCAATTTGTGGATGACTCTACTCTTTTAGGTAAAGCTAGAGTTAAGGAAGCTTCTAATATTAAGCAAATCATTAGCTATTTTTCTAAGGCTACTGGGCAGTTGATCAATGAAGACAAATCTAAAGTTATTTTCTTTCACTGCTCTGCTAGACAAGAATCCATGGTCTTGGATAAATTAAGATATAAGAAGACCTCCCTTCCAATCACTTATTTAGGTATTCCCATAAATATTCAAAGGCAGAAAAATAAATATTGGAATTGGTTGTTGGACAAAGTCAAGAAGAAAATTGGAAAGTGGACCAACAGGTGGCTTTCTTCCGGGGGTAGAATCACCTTGGTAAAATCAGTCCTTCAAGCTATTCCTATTTATGTTTCTTCCATTTTGAATATCCCAAAGGTTGTTCTTCGAGAATTGGATCAAATCAGTCATCGTTTCCTTTGGAGTGGTACTAAGGAGAAAAGAAAATGGGCCTTGGTGAAATGGGATACTTTATGTCTTCCTAAGAATGAAGGGGGGTTAGGATTCTGGTCTTCTATTAATAACAACAAAGCTTTAGCTGCTAAATTATATTGGAGGATGTTGCATAACCCCAATGCTCTTTGGGCCAATAATCTCTGTGCTAAATATGTTGAGAACAAAAGTCCCGAAGACCTTGTTCGCTATCAACTTCCTACCAAAGGTTCTCCCATTTTAGCAGTTCTTAAGACTGGTGAGGATTTGATAAAGAAAAATTTATTTTGGATCATTCATAATGGTCAACAGGCAAATTTTTGGACAGATTCTTGGGATGGTCACAAGCCTTTGATAACTCAGTTTCCCGATTGGAGGCCTTGGATGGAGGAGCTTCACCGAGCTAATTGGATAAAGGTGGCTAATTACTATCGGTACCATACTGGTAATTCAAAGGTTGGTAGATATTGGATCCCTATTGAGGACTGGCCTATTCAAATCCCAGAAAGGCAAAGACAAGATATCCAAGGCATCCTTCATATGAGATCCCTCTCTTGGTCCCATGAAAAAGATTGTTTTGGATGGAACAACACTACTAAGGGTGAGTATTCAGTTGCTCAAGGTTATTTGACCTTATGCCATAATAATCCCAACCATTCTTCTGACATATTTTCTCGATTGTGGGCTCAAAATATCTGGCCTAAGGTGAGGTTCTTTAATTGGCTTTTATTGCATCGTAGGGTGCTTACTTGGTGAGCAACTTATGAAGCATGGTTTTCATGGCCCTTTTAGATGTGAAATGTGTGAAGAGAATGTAGAAACTCTCAACCATATTTTTATTGAGTGTACTTTAGCCTCCGAGCTATGGAGGAGAATGGCCACTTTACTTGGCTTACAGTGGTCCAATTTTTTTACTTTTGAACAACTTTGGAGGGATTGGCCTAATCAAGAGGGTGTTGATCATTTTATTAGGCGATTAGTTTGGATGGGTTCTACCATTCTTCTTTGGAATATTTGGAATGAAAGGAACAACCAAATTTTTAATCAAGATAGGAAGGATATTCACTATATTTGGCAAAATACCATAGCCAACTTAGTTGAATCAGTCCATCAACTCCTTAATCACCCCCAAAACTCCCACCAAAGATGGGATCAAGTGATGCAAATATTGAAGATTAAATCATTCTAAGGGCAACCAACTTAAAGGGAATGTGAGTATTAGTAAGATGGATAGGACAAGAAATTGGCAACCTCCTCCTAAGGATTTTGGAAAAGTCAATACTGATGGAGCCTCTAGAGGGAACCCTGGAAAAGTGAGTGTGGGAGGAATTGGTAGACTTTCAGATGGCTCCCTGGTTTTTACTTTTGCTTGAGAATTTGGGTATTCTTTCCAATAACCTTGCTGAGGGGTATGGTATCCTCAGAGGCCTTCAGGAGGCTACTAAGGTTGGATGGGAAAAGGTGTTAGTTGAGTCTGACTCTCAACTTATGATTAATCTCTTGAAGACTCCTTCTAAGAATCATAAGGTGGATTGGAGAATAAAAAGAATTATTGAGAAGATTCAATTAATCCAGATGGGATTTTTGAAAGTTGATTACAATCATGTGGTCAGAGATCAAAACAAGAGTGTTGATGCTTTAGCTAATTGGGCTTTGGACAAAGGTGATCTTACTTGTTATGGCCACCCTCCTAGATGGTGGGCTTCTCAAATTAGGGAAGCTCTTCTTTCTATCATTTCTTTGGATGGCTCCAATTTTGAAGGTACCTAGTTTCTTCTTGTTTTTTTTTTTTGCTTCTCTTTGGTTCATTCAGTTTTTTTAGTTCCCTAGCTCATTCTATTCTTTCTTTTGTTTCCTCTGTTGATTCTTGCCTTAATAGTCTTCGGTCTAGATAGGTCATTGTTATGTTCAATTTTTTTTTCTTTTTTTTTTTTTTTTTTTTGTTTAGTTTTTTAAGGTGGGTGGGTTCTTTTGTTTTGTTTTGTTTTTGTGTTCTTTGTGTTGTTTTTTGTTGTTCTTGTGTTTTTGTTGTTTTGTGTTTTTTTTTATGTTTTTTGTTATTGTTCTTGTGTTTTTTTCGTTCTTGTTCTTGGGTTTCTCTTTGTTTGTGTTAATTCATGTTTTTATGTGTGAGTGTTTTCTATGTTTTTTGTTTTTGTTTATTGTATGTTGTTGGTTGTTTTTTATTTTTATTTTTATTTTATTTTTTTAATTTTTTAGGTTTTGGTTGTGTTTATTTTTCATGTTTTTTTTTGGGTTATGTCTTTGTAGTGTTTTGTTGTTTTTGTCTTGTTTGTGTTTTGTTATGTGGTTCTTGTGTTTTTCTATGTGGTTCGTGTTGTGGTTTCTTTTATCTTATTGTGCGTGTTTGGTTGTGCTTTTGTTTTTGACACACTCAAGGAGCATGTTTTTTATTTTATTTTATTATTTTTGTTGTTATTTACTTATTTTTAAATTGGTTTTGTGTGTTTGTTTGCTCCTTGAGTATGTCAAAGGTGGTAGGCCAGGTCCGAGTCCTGGGCATTTTTGGTGGAATGGATACCCCTGCCTCCTTGGGTCTTACCCGAAAGTGGCATCCCTTTTGGGATGTTTTCCACAAATAAAAAAAAATTAGAAGACGAGGAAGTAGTTAAAGGAACTCCTATAGAGGAAGGAGATGTTGAAGAAATAATGTTTATAACAAAAAATCTAGAGGAAGTATGGTTGTCTTCTAAATAAGGAGAACACTCCAAATAGGTGGTATATAAAAAGAAGTTAAGAAAAGGGAAATCTTTGGAGAACTAAGAAGTTCAACAATAGAAAAATACCAAGGGTTCCAAAGAGGAAAAAAATTCTTCCATAGAAGAAACTAGTATGATGAGGTTGATAAGAAATACATGAAAAGCTATAGATCTAGGTAGTGTGACAAAGCCTAGAAGACCTCAACTAGTAGATTTAAGGAATAAGAAAGTAGCTAAGAATGTATCACATGAAACTCAATAGGTTTTGGTACTGAGTGGGGTGAAAGCTCCCACCAAAGGTACAAAATGAAAGTTATTTCCTAGAAAATTCAAGGACTAAATACCTCGAACAAACATAGGGAATTTAGGGATATTATAAAAATATATGGGATAGATATACTTTTACTTCAAGAAATAAAAATTGGAGAAGGAAATTTAGACAAGATTAAAAATTTGATATGGAATAAAGTAGAAGGTACCTATAAAATAGGTAGAGGTGCTTCTACAGGATTTTAGACTCTTTAGAATCCAAATAACCTAGAAGGAGAGTGTGTGCAACAAAATGACAGAAATATTTTGGTCCTATTTTTGTATAAATTAACTAATTTTTGTTGGCTAGATACAAATGTCTATGCCCCTATTTCTCAAGTGGATAGGATAAAGATTTGGGATCATTTATAGAGATTTTGTACTTCAATTAGTCTTCCTTGGATAATAGCGAGAGAATTCAACACTATTGTCCTACCAAGTGAGAGGCAAGGAGGAGTAGTTGACTTCACAAATATTATGAAGGATTTGGGTAATTTTTTCTCTTCTTTGGGTTTAATTGATGTGGATTTGTAGAGGATCAAGTTCACTTGGTCAAAACAAAGAATAGGATTAGGTCTCATCCAATCCAATATTGATAGAGTAGTAGCTTCTACTTATTAGTATGAAAAATTTTAATTTTTCTTTGATAACCTTACCAAAAATTGCCTCTAACCATAGCCTGCTTCTTTTATAGTTATATAAGGAAAAATGGATAAAAGGATTTCCTTTCTTATTTGAGATGATGTTATTGAAGCATCCTCAAATTGAGGATAGTATTAGAGATTGGTGGAACAAAAATGTGTATGGAACCAAAATATTTCAAGATTCAAAAAACTAAAAATCATAAAGACAAATATCAAGAAATGGAACTGATATGTATTTTGAAATATTTTCTAGCAAAAACATGAGATTTTAGATAACTTGAAGGAAGTGGAGTTGAATCTTCAATAGGAAGAAAGAACATTTGAGTTGGATAAAATAGAAATAGAGGTTCTTACATAGTTTCATAATGTTTTATCAAAGGAGGAAACTCATTGGAAGCAAAAATCTAGGGTGACATGGATAAAGGAAGGAGATCATAACATGATGTTCTTCCATATCTCAACCATAAGGTATAGATGTTCCAATAGGATAAAGGAGATTAAGCTATATAATGGTTATGTAGTGAAAAAGGAGGAGGAAATAGCAATAAAAATAATATATTTCTTTTAGACTCTATTTTCTAAAGATCAGAATGAAGATGAGGTAGCAATGGACTCCCTTCTTGGAAATATCCCTTCATTGATTTTAGAAGATATGTACAACTTATTAGTTACTTATTTCTTAGAAGAAGAGGTCAAGTAAATTGTGTTTGATATGGTAAAATATAAGGCACCAGGTCTGGATGGTTTTTTAGTTGGCTTCTTCTAGAGTTTTTGGCACATAATAGGAAAATATGTTGTAGAGGTAGTAAGATAATTTCAAGTCTCTAATTCATTACTTAATTATTAGAATAATACTTTTCTTATTTTGATCTTGAAGAATCATGGAGCCTCTTTCCAAAAATGTTTATGCATATTATCCTGTACAACTTCATATACAAAATTCTCACTAAGACATTGGCTAATAGACTCAAAAATGTACATCCAAGGATGATATCTTCCATGCAAGGAGGTTTTGTTCAAGCGAGAAAAATAATAGATGAATTAATAGTACATAAAATATTGAATTTGATGGATAAGAGTGGTGTTGTAGGTATTCTACTTAAACTATATATGAATAAAGCATATGATCTGGTGTTGTGGATTTCGTTGGATAAGGTAATACAAAAATTTGGTTTTCTTTTTAAGTGGAGATGGTGGATAAAAGTATCTCTTTTTAGAAAATTTCTTGATCATAGTTAATGCTAGAATAGTAGGTTTCTTTAAGAGATACTGAGGTCTAAGACAAGGATATCCTATATCCCCATATTTTTTCATCATCATGGCCAAAGATTTAGGTAGAACTTTTTGAGTAGCCACTACTACACAAAATATAAGAGGGATTAAACCTACAGGTAATGTTGTAGTAGTGTCTTACTAGCAATTTATGGATGATACTATCATCTTGGGTGAAGTATCAATAATAAAAGTAAAGGAGATACTAAATATACTACATCTTTATGAAAGAGCTTCCAATCAAATTGACAATTTTAGAAAAATTCATTTTTATTTTGTCAACATAGCTTGATATGTGCAACATAGAATATCTAGGTTCTGGGGATACAACATAGTATAATATCCATCTACCTACTTTGGATTACCTCTTTTCACAAGTAGAATTAAAGAAGAAATATGAGCTCCAATCATAGAATGAACTCAAAGAAATTTGGTGGGGTGAAAGTGAAATATGCTATATCAAGCTAGGATATTACAACTTCTAAAGGTAATATTACAAAGCATCAAAATTTACTACATATCACTTTTCATAATCCTCTACAAGTTCAAAATAGAATAGAGCAAATATTTATAAGGTTTATTTGGGCATGGTTAGAAGAAAAATAAAGGCTTGATTTGGTATCATGGGATAGAGTTTACTCTTCAAAGAGGGAAGGTGTTTTAAGGATAAGAAAGTTGCAACAATTCAATAAATCATTGCTAACTAAAATAGGTTGGAGATTGACCAAGGAACAAGATTTTATTTGGGATAATATTCTTAAAGATAAGTACTTGGAAGGTTTCATACCCTTCTTTAGAAGTTTAGACCCTCCTAAAGGATCAACAGTTTGGAATGGAGTTTCAAAAACTAAGAAATCATTGAGAGGTGATCTATGAAGGGTGGTAAGAGAAGGTAAGGAAATATTTTTTTGGGAAGACACTTTGATTGTAGATAGTCCTTTACAACATATGAAATAGTTAATAAGACTAGAATATTCCTTGGTTCAAAAATATGGACGACTAGTCAAAGATTACATAGAATTTGGGGAAGGTCAATTTTTTGAAAAGAACTAACATTGGATTTTATTGATTTGGAACTACAACAATCTCTACTAAATCTTAATAGGTTGTTGCAATAGTACCACTTACCTCATAATTAAGATAAGGACTCTTTGATTTGGTTTCCTACTTCCTCAAGAAAATTCTCTATGAAATCATCTTATACCTTGTAATTTGGAGGTGTGGAGGGGGACTTTCCTGTAAATAAGGTTTGGGAGAATGATTTAATCCATAAATTGACTTTCTTTATTTGATTTTAATTACAAAAAATATATTCTAACTCTAGATAACCTAAGTAAGAGAGGTTTTCAAATGATAAATATATGTGCTCTTTGTATGAAGAATGTTGAATCGGGTGACCACTTGTTTATTCATTGTGATTTTGTAAGTAAGATACTTAACAAACTAATGGAAGATATGTTCTACTCTTGGGTTGTCCCTAGTACTTTTAGGAAAAATTTTAACCAATGGAGATGGCCTTTTAGTAGTAGTAGGTTATCAAAACTCTTAGTGTCTAGTGGGGTATTTAGTGCAAAATAAATTACAGAGTATTCAAGGGGGAAAGTAAGGATGAACTTTTAGTGTCTAACATAATTAAAACTATAGTAAGGGAGAATTTGCTTACCTTTGATAACAATTTAGAATTTGAGAAAATTTTGGAAAGGAGGATCACTAGTGAATGACACATGGGAGAACCTAGAGTAGCACCTTTGTTGATCATTTGAAAAGAGAAAACACTAGATGGCTAAAACATAACGAGGTTTGGGTAAATTTAAACTTTGAAAAAGCTATAAAAGGTAACCTGGGTAGATCTAGGACGTGAGGTATCAATCAAAATAATAAAGGTGAAGTGTTATGGGCTTATACAAAAAGATATGGGATACAAAGCAATCACTATGTGGAAGCTAAAGCCCTATACTCTAGTTTTATTTTATTGAGACAAAAGAGTGTAAGAAAGGTCATCATAAAAGGGAACTATGAATTTTCTCAGGGATCTTAAGATAGGAAAAGTTGTTAATTGGAAGATATCATGTTTAATTAAGATACATCATCCCTATTAAAACAAATGGTAGAGGTAAATATCTTACATTTATATCAAGAATAAAATGCTATAACTAATTGTTTGGTAAACATTGGAGTTCATTTTTATTAGAGGAAGATATGGAAAAATAATTTTCCCTTATATATTTTAAGGATTACCTCATAAAAGGTAGAAGAAAATTAAATTCCATGGTGTGTTAAATTTTTATACTATGTATATTCTTATTGCTTCTAGAGTATTATGGTGCTATTGATGTGACTATATGTTGTTGCTTTATAGGAGTTGTTTTTCTAGAAAATGCCATGGTAATCTGATTCTACTTTTGTTGGTGTTATTTCTATTAGCTATTATTGAGAATTGGAGTGATTTATATTACTATTTGTGTAGAAGGGAGGCATAAACAATAGTCAAGTTGACCTTTGCTCGCTTGCTAGAAATAGATTTCGATGTCATCCTAAGTCTTATTTTTTTTTTAGTTTTAATCTAAGATTTTTTTTGTAAATTTATTTTTCTCATGTTATTCACGAACGAGGTTAACCTTGCATATATTAATTCTCTAACAGGGTTGGGGCCCCTCCAAAACCCTTGCTTTTCACCACTACAAAAAAAAAAAAATTGTTTATCCCTTGATGAGTGGGATAGGGTTTATGAATGAAATAATATTGGATGGGAAGGCTTTCATAATTGTAGACTTATCTATTTGGCCTAAGGAAAAAAACTTAGCTAGAGATTATTTAAATTTTAATAAAATAATTTGGAAAAAATAGAAGCAAAAAAGAACGAAAGAATTATCAGAAATGAACAAAAATTAATTTAATCAAAAAAAAAATTTAAAATACAAAAGGGGTATTAAATGGTCATTTAGTGAGGGGTACTATATATATTTTTGGTTTGAATCTTACTTAATCCTTATTATTTTATTTCTAATTGAAAATTATAATAATTGGCTTGAGCATGCCTTACCTATAAGGACCTAAAGATAAATGATTGTACTAATGTGAGTTGTATCTCTAAATCTTGATTTTTTATTAGTGACTTTGTTAAAGTAGAGAAACCCAAAAAACGAAAAGCTAATATTCAAAATGTTCCTCAAGAGTTCTATTTGCATGTATTTTTATAGAAAGATAAGTTAATTTAAAATCTATTAAAATATGGTGAATATGTTGCCAAGTTGGGATATGAGGATTTAGAGGAATTACAATTTTCCACTCCAAATGATTTCCCTGCAAATAAAATTTTTCATTTGAGGTCATCCCTAGGTCCTAAACATCTCTTTCATTTAAAATCAAAATAAATAATCTTATATGATAGTCTACAAATAATATGAGGACCTTTTAGGTATACATTGTGTGATATGGATCTTAAAACATCATACTAGTTGCTTCTTCATTCTTCATATAATTATATCATTTGAGACATATTTTACAATATATGATATTATATTGTATAGCTCTATCAATATTAAAAGAGTGGATGAAATGTTGTTTTAATTATTCTAAAACTAAAGCATTATGTGTTCTATGGAGGGTCTTTTCTATCATTATTTGTTAAAATTTATGGCTTGGAAGGAATAATACAAAATTTAAAAATAAATTTTAAAATTATACCCAATATTAGAATTGTATTTTTGTGAATATTATAAAATGTTTACATGCATGGTTCTTATAGTGTGAAGTATCAAGTTAAAAAATATTGTTTTCCTTTTGGTTATAGGACTTGAATGTACATGAAAGTATCATCTATGACAACATAGCTAGCAAAAAGGATTTTCTATAATCTATGGTTGAAATGAAAAAATCAATAAATTTGTGTTTTTAAAAAATAATTTTTATGGTGATTCAAAAGGAAATATAGAAAAATTGCTCCATGTGGTTTTTTTCACAATAATGAATAAAAATGATCATTTCTTCCTTATAATCATATGGAACTTCAACTAAAAACTACGTAGAGACCAAGTTACTTTTTATATTCATCAACACTGCAAGAAAAATAATGGAAATATATTTGAATAGAGAGGGATTCAAGATATCAATTAATATGGATGTGAGGATTAGAAAATTAACTTTAATGTTGATATTCATTAAATATTGTTGGAGCAATCTCTTTAGAATATGAGCATATATATAGAGAAGAAAATTTATAGTACATAATTTTGTCAATCAAGTTGTTGGTATTTGTCTTGGTGAAATTTTAATTTTAGAAAACATTCTATCAAGTGAGATTTTATGTTTTAATAAAAATGTATGAATAATATTACTATAAAAACATCTCATTTTCATGAAGATGAAGGAAATAGTTGATAGGAAAAAAATCAATGAGAATATTTAATAAAAGGACAAGTTGAACATGGATTAATGGAGCTAATAATATATTGTTATTTTGATGGGAATGACCATAATGTATAAATAGAAGGAAGGAGGCATATTAAGATAATTTAATATAATGAATTTGTATAGTGAAATAAAATAAATTTAATTAAGATTGAGGGATTTGGTGTATTAAAAGAAATAAAAATTATAGAAGAGGTTATATTAAGAAAAATAAGAATTTTATTTTAATATTTTTAAGAAAAATAGAGTGGATAATTGAAAGGTAGGAAACACTAGCAAGTTCATGGGTGCATGTAGGTGTGGGAAGAAATATTTTTGAAATTTTATTTTTACTTTAAAATATATTCAAACAGAACATAAACCCACAAATAAATGTTTGAATTTACAAATCCTAACACTCATGTGTTGGTCAAATTGGCATTGGGCTATTACCGGTGGTAGTATTCTTAGGGGGTATTAATAGACCTACAAACATTTTTAGAGGAATGAAGTCACTAAAAGGTCTACAAAAGGATTCAAATTAATAATTTTTGGCAAAAACTATAGATCTAGATAGGTTTTTAATGCAATTTTTTAAAAACTATACCTTTTTATAGGATTTTATGTGATTTATGATTATTTTCTATTTTGTAACACACATGAGTTTTTTTTTAAAGACACTACATTGATCTAAAATGATTATGAGAAATAAAATGACACCGATTTGTTTTCTAAAATTCATTCATTTTATAGGTTTATATGTGTACATTAATTATATTAAAATATAATATTTTTATTACAAGTTCATAGGATGTTTATTATAAAAGATAAACACCATAAACAAAAAATTAATAAAAATTAATATATTACTAAAAATAATATATTTATACCTTTCCCTAGATCTTTATATGTAGAATACATGTGAAGAAACAAATGGTTGGTATAACTCACTATATGCAAATTTTCATATAAATCATAGTAGACATGTCCTTATAAAATTAAAATATGAGAAATTACTAGGTATACTATTTATAAATTATGTTCCTTTTCTACACTTCACTACCAATATATATTTTTTTATTAGGTAAAGAAGGAGTTTTAAGGATCCCTGAACCTAAGGGTTTTGAGAATGACCCATAGCCCGAGATGAGGGTTTTGATAGGATAACACAACCATTACAACAAGCTCCAAAAGGGTTACCCAACAACAATCTCAAAAAGGAGAAATAAAATTTACATCCAAAAGGGTAACCCACCAACGAGGAGCAACAGCCAAAAAAACTAGCCACCAACCCTCCTACATAAAGTACATTAATAAAGTCCTAGAGGATATGAACTAAATACACTAGAAGGATAATAGTACCACATCCATCTAAGGCGATCAAACTAAAACTAGGAGTAGATCACTCCACCCAACGAAGGATTTGAGG
Organism: Wollemia nobilis; assembly: GCA_028583015.1. Taxonomy (NCBI): domain Eukaryota; kingdom Viridiplantae; phylum Streptophyta; class Pinopsida; order Araucariales; family Araucariaceae; genus Wollemia; species Wollemia nobilis. Next base: position 270,599 of record JAQPPZ010017186.1, read on the forward strand.
CTTACACTTCTAACAGTTCAAAAGAGAAAGTAAAAAATTTGAGTTGCCTAAACTGAAGCAAGAGATGCAAAACAAGAAAAATCTCTTAAAATCAAAAGGATCCGTGGTTTTTTTCCACGAATCTCGCTATGATAGCATGGCTCCTCCTTTCTTGACCTTTAAAGATGTGCTGCCAGCTATTATTAATTTAAAAGCGGCTCTTATATAGGCCAAGATTTCACCCCTTTTCAAATAGAGAGCATACAACATGTAGTCATATTTAAGGTGGACCCAATACATCCCTAAAGGTGTTACCTACTATAATAGAGGAGGTGAGGGGGTACTTTAACCATACCCAAAATATAGAATATTTCACTCATCGATTGAGCCCAATCTGCCTATTCTTTGTTGTTATGATTCTGATGCAATAGTTTCCTCCTCATTCCCTCGTTCTCTCCCACCCGCCCCGGGACGGGATGACCATAATCAATATAAGGATGGGGCTGGCGGGCGGAGAAGGAATAGGAGCCACACTTCAGCAAGTACAAAAAAGGAGATAGCAACATTCAACATCACACCTGAGAGGGAGAAGAGTAAGATCCCAAAAAAATAGGCCTTAGAACCCTAGGATCAAAAACACCACCACTGCTAGAACTAGAAAATATATCTTTGCAGATTGCCGAAGCTAGGAAACCCACCAGAGACATAGGGCCAAAATTTGAAAACCACCATAGCATAACAACCCACTTTCATACCAACTGGTTTGGGTCAATATTTGGCCCTATCTCCTCGAAATAGCTAGATACAACAAGAAATTACCAAACCCAAAATAAAGTGGCACAAACCAGCCACAAACCCACTACTGGTAGATAACCCTAGCAACAAAGCCATCCAAGCACCATCCAACTAGAGCATCCAAGCCATTGGAGCTAAAGCCATCCAAGGGAACACCATTAGAATTTTGCAACCAAACACCATACCAACCTCACCCTAATAGGTTTATGTCGGTAGATGGCCCTTTACTCTCCCTGGAAAGCCAAGAAAAACATGAAACTATCAAACCTAGAAGAAATGCTACACAATCCAAACAAGTCCCCAAAACTAGAAAACAACCCAGGAAACATTAACCACCCACTAGATTGAGAGGCAACCAAGGGGTCAATAGCTAGAATTTTCCATTGCATTATAACGGTCTAGGATCACCCCTATAAATTTGCATCAACATTCAGTCCTCTACCCCATATAAAAGTGATAATGCCAAACCCATAAGAGAGCATAACATACCAACAATACCCCCAACAAGTAAAACACCCTGGTCATGAACCACAATAGAGAAACTAAGCATGAATAGCATCCAGATCTAGAATAGGAGAAAGGATACCTCTCACTCAAAGGGTTTCAGAGTGTCGAATCTCCCAATATTTCATTAGGTTATATCTTCAGATTATTTATAAAACCATTATTTGTTTCTTGTTGAACATAAATGTATTATAATTTTTTTTAAGATAAAAGGACTTTCTAGAAGTCTTAAAAGTCTTTCACAATACCATTTATTCACCTTGATGCACCTTTTAATAAAGTTCCAATGCATTTACTACTAGTTGTTGAAGTTGAATGTAGTAATTTCCAATATATTACAAACCACAATAAGGATTTTTAATGATATGAAAGATAAATAAATATTTGTAACAAGTCAATGTTGCAAAATACGTTGAGATAAATATCCATAATAAAAGGATACATGAACTTACAAACAATAGGACTATTTTGTTATATGCAATTGCACAAATATTAATGTATTGCTAGAGAAACCACCTTTAATTAATATAAAAGAGTGAGAAATTTAGAAACAAAAATGATTGAGATAAATAAGTATAGTATAAATTCTAAGGAGAAGCACAAACAAGCTACATATATTTTGAATTTGGATGAAGCAAGCATGCTATGTAGCCTACTTTAATGCATTAGCCCAAGCTTGATTATCTTTTGTATTTTTCTTTTTTCTACTCAAAGAGGCAAACACATAACTATGTAAAATGTGTGGTATTAAATTATCATAATGGAAAAAAAAACTTGTGTAACATGTATAACAATAGATATACCAAAAAAAAGTTATTTACTAAATTATGTCATGTAAATAATTGTACTAAAAAAATAGTTAGTTTGTATTTGTAACCCTTGCAAATGCATAGGCAAAAGTTTAAAAATATCTTTAATCCATAGGGAACTCTATATGGTTAGTGGCTTCAAATCTTATGAAGAGTAGAAATTTTCTTTTTAAGTGATACAATTCTCACAAATCCCCTTAACCTCCACCAAAAAAAATTGATAAACAATGTTATAATTTGTTCTCCTCAATTCAATAATATGATAGAATAAAAGAAATAACAATGGACTCCCTTACCTTTTATGTGTTCAATGCATGCATCCTATAATTTTCCTTCATTTTAAGTACCATCTTATATTTATTAAACAATAGCACTTGTGAAGAATATAATTTTTATTGATAAAAGGGTTTTCAAAAGGGTCCCAAAAACTTTTACAAGTGAGTCAGGTAGAGGATCTCTACAAAGATAATGTCTCCACAAAGTGAACAAAAGCGAGACCATCCCATGTAGCACAAAATAGGATAACTACCTAATGGCAACCCAGGATAACAAAAAAATAGCAACATAATTGAAAAACATAGCTAATGGGATCCCAGGACAAACAACATTTAACAACTTAATTAAAAATCTGGCTTGTGGTTGTTTGGGACAAATCACAAAGGGATAAACCCATCCAGCATAGGAAATATGACAAGAACAGATTAAAATTTAAAATTTAAAATAAAAAATCCTACCCAAGATGGCCCAATAAAGGAAGACTAACTGGTAAAGTTTGGAACTGGGTGTTCCTCTCAAAAGCAAACCAACACAAAACTAGAACCTAGAATCTTATATAGAAAACCATAAAACTGTCCAAGATGAAGAATATGCCTAATGGGAGCCCAAGAAGTGCAATAGATGACAAATATTTCCCACCAATAAGGCACCAATGCAAATTTTGGAAAAATCCAAGAAAGGCTAGGTGCAACAAAGGAAGAACTCATCTAGAAAGGCTCGGGAAGAACTCCAACCTACCCATAATGGGCCAGGAAAACTAAAAAACCTATAAGAATTGGTGCATAAGTGTTAACCTTAGAATTAAACATAAAGGCCTTAAATAATATATTAGGCTAAACATTAGGTGATATAAAATAATATCTACCACTAACGTAGCTAGCAAACACACTAATAGAAAATAACACTTAACAACTAACAACTAACAATGTTGTCAAAATGACAACAATGACTAACTTACTAACCTAGGTAAATAGTAAATAGAAATAACCTAGTGGTAAAAAGTAACAAGATACTTTTTACCATAAGGTAAATAAACTCTACCTAGGTGAATCTTACAATTAACCAAATGAGGTAATAATCATAGTTACTAACATAGTAACTCTAACATCCCCCCTTATTACATTATTTGGGTAATGTATATAACTATCCCAATACAATGAAAAAGATGTTGATCTGCTGGTTCTTGCTCTAGCTGCTCCTAAGAAAAAAGTGGGTCATTCCTCACTTTGTCTTTACATCAACGAATGTCCCTATTTTAATCTTGTCATCCAACTAAATTGCATGGGTAACTAGTCGTTGCAACTGCTATGTGTAGTATAGTAGATCACTTCATACGAGGTTCATTCGATTACAATATGATTTTACAAAATGTTTCAATAAGGTAGCTAAGATGTTGGTCATTGCCAAAAATGCACCCTTATAATTTTCTTCCCTTGTTGCAAAACATGTTGTAATAAAAATTTTGTAAGAAGTGCGACTAAGTTGTCGGACGCTACCAAAAATGCACCCTCATAAGTCTTCTTTCCTTTTTACAAAAATGTGTGTGAAGTAAGAAAATAAATGTTTATCTCCCTTAATTGCAAAATATGTGCAACTTAAGAATCTTGTTAAGGCTTTTACAAATATTGCCTCCTATGAAAATTTTACACCAGAAAATTCCCCCCTTTTGTTACAAGTACTTCAAACAAAAAGAGTTTGATATTTATGAAGCATAAAAAGAGGTATAATCACCCCTTTATTGCTAGCACTTAAAAAAATACTTATGTTATTTATGAAGCCTAAAAAGAGATTTTGGAAATGGAGCTTGCTTAGGGTGACAAATTTGTTTCCCCTTTACAATATTATCTTAGCCACGAGCACTTTGTGTGCTCTTTTTGAACCAGAATCAGAATCAGAATCAGACACTTCACTAGAAATAGGGCCTTTGTGATGTGCCTTTCCCATTTTAGTTTTTCTTGTTTGGAAACCACCACTAAATGGTGTCATGGTTGTTCTTTTTACAATTTGTGCAAAACTTTTCTTCCTAGGCAATTTTATCAAAAAAAAGTTCACCAAATAATCCTTCCTTATTGCAAGTACTTCAAGCATGGTTGCTATTATGAAGCCTAAAAGAAAAGGTATATTTTTTTATGACTTCTACTTTAATGATTGTCTTTACAAGTTTTATCTCCCTCTTGTCAAAATTTTTGTTTGAAGGAAGAAAGGAATTATCCCCCTTAATGCAAAATATTTGCTACTTTCAAGGTTCCTTATTTTACAAAAACTTGCTCTTTCTTTTGATATACCCTAGAAGAGTACCAAAAGATAACTCACTCAAAAGGATATTTAATGGCACCTGCCTAAAAATCCTCTTGAAGAGGAATAGTAGGCTTGAGGAAATTAATATAAACAAATAAGAGTGAATTAGGGGGTTTTTATTTAGGAGAGAATACCAAGGAAAATTGGATTTTAAACTGTGTAATGATTTACATAAATTATTATGAAATTTTTGGGTTTTGAGTGTTCTTGATTTTATGACTTATAATTGTAAAAAATAATGCAATAATAAAACAAGAATGCCCACAAAATTCTTATCACATAGGTGTCGGATGAAACCGAAAATGCACCTAATTTGTCAACAAAGGTGTTGAGTAAAATTGAAAATGCACCTTTAATTTTTGTAACAAAATTTGGATTTGTGTTTTGCAAAAATTTGATATTTTATGTCTCCTCTTGTTTTTCAAATTTGCAAAGAATGTGGCATAAAACAATTGTATTTCTCTTTTTTTTGCAAATTTAACAAGTTTTGATTTTTTTTTAAGTGCTCCTTACTTTTTTGTTACAATTTTTACAAAAGAAGTACAATTTCTTGTCTTTACCCATTTTTTTTGTAAAATTAACAAATTAGCACTCCTTCCAAGACAATTCAACATGCGACCGGTGTTTGAAAGGCTTCTAGAACCATTCGACACATGACTTGGTTTTTATGGACCCAAGGCATTTAATTGCTTCTCAATTTTGCAAAAGATAGAATGTGCAATTTCATGTATTATATCCTCCCTTTGGATTAAAAAAATGCACACTTTGCCTTTGAATTTTACAAAAAATTGGTGTCTCCTTGTGTTACAATTTGGCAAAAAAGAATTCAATTTTGAAACTTGATTGTATGCTAAATTAACAAGGTTTGAGAAGAAATTAGGTCTCATAATTTTGCAAAATAAGTGTAAACTTTTTGTGTTATATCCCTTCTTGAGAGAAAAAAAATGCACTATTGCCTTTTGAAAATGCAAAATTTATGTCACCTTGCCTTCCAATTTTGCATGAAATGATCAAATTGCCTGATTTTTGCCCCCTTTGAATGTGCAAAATTAACAAGGTCTAAAAGGTTTTTAGGTTACCTAATTTTGCAATAAAAAGGTGCTCTTCTATGTCTTTTATTTCTTTTTCTGAGAAAACAAAAGCACACAATTTGTTGTTGTTGCAAAAAAAAATAGGGCTCCCCTTTTTTTAATTTTTAAGTTTAGTGCATTTGTCTAATTATTTTAAGTTTAATTAATTAATAACAAATTTTTATTTTTTTTTTAAATACTTTTTATTAAAAACATAAATTTTATATAAAATAATATTTAAATTATTAATAATTTTAAACTTCAAAAACAATTAAAAGAATGAAATAAACTTTAAAAAAATATATATTTACCTTTAATGAATTTGTGGTGTTGCCTTTTAGCAAAAGAAAGGGCATCATCTACCCAATGGGAGTCAAAATCCCGACCTCACGTCGGGAAGTTCCTTAGCATGGGGCTCCAACCAACCTAGCTAGCACTACGACTAGGAGCCAAGGAAAACAATCTCCCTTTTATCTTCCTCCTTGTTCGTCGATGGGAATTTGAGCATGCGCCTTCGCGCATGATCTAAAGCCTTTGAAAGGCTTTGGGACTTTAGTCCCAGATTCGCTCTACAAGTGCATGCAAATCTTTTTAAAAGAAACAAAGCTCCGATTTGATTTCGACTGCCTATAGGCAATCAGCTTGTTGATGAACCCTTTTATCGAGAAAACCAATAATTGGATGCCACGTAACCCACCTTTATCAACCGAAGAGAATTAATCAAAATTTGCCACATCATCAAGTCGATGCCACCTCACATCGCCACCTCTCACCTTGTAGATCGTGCATGTCAAATGTTCATAGGGGGGCCATGTTAGCCCATCTCATAGGTCATACCCACCACCTATAAATTGTTCGTGGGGGTCTCAAAGTCTATGTCAGCTATTTGTAGGAAGGCCACATTAGCCCATCTCGTAGGTCGTGCCCACCAATTGTCAACCTATTTGCAGGGGTCTCAAAGTCCATGTCAACTGTTCATAAGGGGCCACGTCAGCCTGTCTCATAGGTTATACCCAAAATGGTTGGTTGCGTCAGTCCTCATAGGTTGTAGTCCATGTTTTAGGTCCTATCCAATTGTGTTAGTCTTGGTCAGTTGTGTCGATGCTTGTTCGGGGTGCTCCTACCCAATGGTTGTGTCATATCCTGATAGGATTGTCTGCCCTATCAAGTGTAGTCACATCAGGCTAATAGGGGTAATCCCTATATTAAGTCAGGGTGCTCCTACACTGGCTCTTATCAGTGGTGTCGGTGTCGGTCCTATAGGAGGGAGCTCCTACCCTCCTCATTGGGCCGATCATCAATGCATGTCGATCATCGATTGGTGGTATGATCACATATGTGTGTCGATTGTCAATCAGTGGGTTGATCACTGATGCGGGCTGGTTGCTAATGTAGATCGGTCATCGAATAAAGAGGGTGTGCTTGTCCTCACTTTTTAGTCGTCGGTAGAGACCACATTTGATCGACCATCGATGGTCAGATTGAGGTGATAGCTTCCCTCATTTAGAGGGGGTGGAGACACCAAAAAAATGGTGTTTAATACACCTAGTCCTATGGGTCTTAGGTCAAAAATAAATTTGAAACCTTAGAGGAGTTAGAAAAATAATTAATTCAATAGCCAATCAATTCAAATCCTCCTCCTTGAAATACATGGAACAAGATTTCACTTGCATTGTCCAGCATGGAAATTGAACACCTCTCCCCTTGTCTAGCATGAAACGAGATCATCTTCTACCTTTTCTAGCACCTTGCCTCCATTGCTCTTGCCTCCTCCATAGTCGTAGCTCTGATACCAATGTAAGAATTGGTGCATAAGAATTAACCTTAGAATTAAACATAGAAGGTCTTAAATAATACATTAGGCTAAACATTAGGATATATAAAATAATATCTACCACTAATGTAGCTAATAAACGTGCTAATAGAAAATAGTTCTTACAACTAACAACTGACAATGTAGTCAAAATGACTACAATGACTAACTTCCTAACCTAGGTAAATAGTAAATAGAAATAACCTAGTGGTAAAAAGTAACAAGCTAATTTTTACCATACGGTAAATAAATTCTACCTAGGTGAATCTTAAAATTAACCAAATGAGGTAATAATCATAGTTACTAACATAGTAACTCTAAAAAACCCATCCAATAATGTCTGAGAATAACTCCAACCTACCCAGAATGGGTCAGGGAAACTATAAAACCCATCCAAGAAGGTACGGGAAACCCATTCACTAACCCAACAAAGAAAATCCCACCAAATTAGTGACAACCCATAAAGAGGATCAATAACATGAAGATATCACCATAGACAATGAGATCTGGCTGTGAAGGAGACATGATGCACAACCAAAGGATTGGAAAGCCCAAAAAAAGTATCTAACCACCATGGCACCTCAATATTGATTGGAAAAACCACCTACTGGGATAGTCATTAGGAATAAACTTCTACAGTAGATAGGAATGCATAGGGCCCCCCAAAGATAAAAGGGACTACAAAAGATACCCATAAAAAAGTTACCCATACTGGAATACCACCAATCCACCACAAATCCATCCAGGAAGAAACCAGAAGACACCATCCACTGCAACTACACGATAAATCATAGGATCACCCCGAAGATCGTAAGGGAGCTGTAGAAAATGAATTTAGTGGTATTCGCTAAAAAACAACAAAAGGATCTTCAGAGAACAAAGATCATAAACCCTCTCTCGAAAGCCCATCTTGAAAAAGCAGCAAGAGATCTCCAACTACAGATGATAAAACCATGGCCCCATCCCAAGATCATAAAAGGTGTAGAAGGAAACCCTAGGTTGAAAACAAGACATACAGACAAGAGGGGAGCACACATTTCAAGAGCCTATATCATGGATAAAAACATAGAAAACCATCCCTAAAAACAACAAGAAGCACAGGGTCCACCCCGAAGACTAGAAAGGCCTATTAGGAAAGGCTTTACATCTCCCACTCCTGAGCCAACCCACCCAAAAACTAACCTCCACCAGATGCCACTGAAGAAGAAACTTTGTGACAAACCATGCAACCACAATAAATACATAAAGATAGGACAAAACATCTTGGAAAGCACATAACTATCTCGTGGTGGTCCTAGAAATGCGGTAGGGTGATCCTAGGACACTAAAAGGAGAGGAAAAAAAATTGAAATGAGATCCTCTTGCCTAGAGCAAGGAACCTCCTGCACTCCTCTTGTGAAGAATATATTGATTAAATAGTCTTGTGACACTTTATTATACAATTCAACATGATACATACCTTTAATATCTTATATTATTATTACTTTTAATAGCACAATAAATAAAGAACTTATACAATGAAATTATGTAGAAAAATTAATACCTTTATTTAAATTAATATCCATAATTATTTCTAATTAATAAATAACCAAAGTTTCCTACCTTTTAATTTAGTGTGTTATTCTTGTCTCTTTTAGTCCTTGCCTGACAAGATACTCCCTCTTGCTTTTTGTTGAAGGCATTTTCTTCCTTCTTCCTATTTGTAACTATTTTGATGTATGCCCTTATTGCTTGAGGTTATTCTTCTCTTAATGTTGTTGTTTCCATTATACCTTTCATTGTTAAAGATTAGAGATCCTTTCAAACTCTTATGTTTTCCTACCATATAAAAATAACCAAAATATTTATTATTATTTTAATTTTATTTTTTTATTGTTAGCATTATTTAAATATATTTTTAATAATATATTATAATTTTTTTCTTTAAGATTTGGTTATTGTGAGAAACCCCTTATGACCGACGTACACGGCTAAGCAGTCTCTCCCAACCATGTCTTATGTTTTCCTACCAAATAAAAATAACCAAAATATTTATTATTATTTTAATTTTAGTTTTTATTGTTAACATTATTTAAATATATTTTTAATAATATATTATAATTGTTTTTCTTTTAGATTTGGTTATTGTGAAAAACCCCTTATCACTTACATACACTACTTTGCAGTCTCTCCCAACCACGACCCCTGAGTCTCCTCCCAATCATGACCCCTCCTACAATGGAGAACTATACTTTTCAAAAGGGAATTTAACACAAAGCCACCACACACACCTACCGCAGCCTTGGTTTGGACCTTGGACTAATTCTTTTTCCTTTGGGTCTCACCTAAAAGATTTTAATACCTATTGTAGTGTCCTAACAAAAAAACATTTTATACTATTTTTTATTTATTATGGATTGAATGAAAAATAATATATTAATATTTTTTAAAATTTTTATTGATTGAATAAAAAATATTATATCAAAGTTTTTTTATACTATTTTTATTTATTATGAATTGAATGAAAAATATTATACTAATGTTTGAAAGACACGGCCTCTTTTATTATTATTTTTTATCATCTACCATATTTAAGTCAAAGTAGAACCAGCCACGTAAACATCAATCGATATTTGATGCAAGGATATATTTAAAATAAAAAAAATGAATATACGTTTTATATGTTTAGAATGTTATGTTCAGCAGTATTTTACGCATGTTTATGCTTTTATATATATATATATATATATTAGTTTTATTTTCAACCATTAGTAATAAAGTGAGTGGATAGACATGTAACACTTTGTATAATTTATTCACCGTTCCATGTCAAGCGAAGTTACACGACCTCGTTGTACTTCGGATATAAGGTGAACGTTCTAAGAAAGCCGTGAATATCAGTGTTTGTAAAGAGTCCCCAGATAAACCAAGGAAAAGACGGTAATGCCAAAGTCGCGCAATATTTGATAGAGAACTCAAAGTAATCATCTGGAAATTCAACTTTAAAGAAAAAAAATCCATACATTAATCTGACAGAGAAAAGTCAAAGTAATGATATGGAAATTTAGCTAGGGAAAAAATCCATACATTAATCTTGAGTAGACATAATTGAGATTCGTTATGAAGAAATTAAAGATTAAAATTTCGATAACATTCAACAATACCAAGAATGACTTGATGGTCTAGGTCCCATCCTTCACTCTTAAATCTCTCGTGTGCAACAAATGCACAACAAACATCAGTCACTCAGAATCGTTGTTGCTTGTGGGATGGAGTCCTCAGAACTGACTTCTGTTCTTCCACTGGACTGCAAACATTCAGAAATTTAATTCTTAAATCTCTCGTGTGCACCGAATGCACAACAAACATTAGTTGCTCAAGTTAATCGTTCTTAAAAATCTTCTACCCGTAATCAACCTCTCCAAGCGTCTAATACTCTGCGTTTCCCAGCTTGTGTGTTGAGAAGCTGCAGAATTTTCTTCCAAATTTTAGTGCAGCTTGCATTCCTTGGAAATCTCAGAATCATTGTTGCTTGTCGGACGGAGTCCTCAGAACTAAATTCTGTTTTTCCACTGGACTGCAAACATTCAGAAATTTAATTCTACACGAGACTATTCGGCAGCATTTAGATCTAACCCAAAAGAGGACTGCAAGCCAAGACGAGACTACTTGAAGTAAAATCTTGTAAAAGATTTATATAAAAATGCCCTATTAAATACAGAAAAATACGAGGATTCTTTCCAAGGCCTCCCGTTCCTGGTGTGTGGTGTTAGATTCACCTCTAGCTCTCTGCTTATCGATATGCAGAAAGTCATAATTGATGCAGAACTGGAACCCATGAACAGAAATAGAATAAGAATATTTCCTTATCTATATTACCATGAAATTAATATATATATATTTTTAAACAGGTTACCTCCCTTATAGTAAGAACAGGTTTTTTTAGTAGTTGTCGGTTGCTCCGGTCATGATTGTGTAGACGATTTGCTGGTACATGTGAAAGCTTATAGGGGTTGGAATCCAAAGGATGCTAGCTTTTACTTTTGTTTGACAATAACTTCAAAACGTACTATAACAGTTAATCAATTTGACAATTTGTGGAACTATATGATGAAGAAGGATGGAGCCAAGTTATCGTCTAATTTCATATTCGAAAGAAATCTCGTACATTGCATTTGATTTTGTAGTAGTCAAGAAAATTGATTCGTCTAGACTTTTTAATATAAGATCTATTGTTGTGCGATTCATTTCATGTCTCGCGGTGCATTCCTACTTTTATTGTTTTTTAATATTTAAATTGAATATGAAATTGAATTATGTTTTATTATGTTATAATTATTTTTATATTTGGTTTTATTTATATAGTATTTTTATAATAAATTATTTTATTTTTATAGTTTTTATGTTATTTTTTTAAATGGATTTTATGAAATTAATATGAAATTTATGAGTATTACATTAATTTTTTAAAGTAATTTTATAAAAAAAAAATAGCAGATTATATGAATTTAATATATGCTTTTTTATCAATGCTTCAAAAGGGGATTAAAAGGGCTCTATCCATTTTATAAAACATGTTTAAAGATTTTACATTTGAATCTTATCATTTAGAATAATAACTAAAACAAAACAACAACTATAAACAAAAACAGTTACAAGATAAACTTCTAAGAAAAATTTTAGTAGCTAGATGAGTGGAGGAATGATAAACATAGAAATGCCACCTACACTTAAAAATCAAAATATTGACAATTCCACAACAATAGCTCTAGGTCTTCTCTCCACCAGGAGATTAAAAATCGAATCCAAATAAATGTATGATAAAATGAGTGGATTCAACTCTTGTAAAATGTTAATGAGAATATTTTTGAGCTATGTAAAATCATATCTAGTTGACGATCTTATCTTAAAAAACAACCCAATTTTTTGATGAGGCATTCAACCCCCTAATATTCCAAGACATTAATTTCATTACTTACCTTCCAAAGTTAAGGATCATCTAAGTGTCATTCACCATCTCAATAGTAATTTTCCTCTCTTTGAATTTTACCTTCAATGGCCTTCACTTCTAAGAAACTGATCTAACATCTGCTTTTCCTTTATTTTGGCTTCTTGTAATCCTATTTGGATTACTGCTCTCCCCTCTTGATTATACTATAATTTTCATTTCTTTATCAAGATATCAAGGGGTGATACTCATATCTACTTTGTTTCCTTTCATTCACACTGTTTCCTCAAAACCAAAACCATCCACTCGGGTTGTTTTATGCACAAACCCTAGCAAAACACCCAATGGAACTAAGCACAAACCCTCACATATCTCCCCACCTTCTCATATTTTTGGAACCTAACTACATGTTTTATTTTTTCAAAGTGAATTAATATTATATCTCTACTTCATCTAATTTGTACACTCAACTTTACTATATTTTATTCTCTATGGTTTCTCCTACATATCTCCTTCAATGTTGCCTATCACAAAATAGGTCTTATTATATGATAAGACCAAAAATAATTATCAATGATGTAATGAATAGTCATGTTATAATGGTTCATAAAAGCAAAACATTATTATAAAATTTGGAGGGATACTAGAAATTTTGCTAGAGATTCAAAGTAGATTAAATAAAAGTGGGAATTAAATTTAAATTATTGAATGATTTTTCATTCAAAAGTAAAATTTCAATCATTTTTTCTAGTTGAAAAAATAGGGATGAAATAATGAGTATTATTCTAAGATTTAAAGGATAGCTAGTTTGTATTATAGACCATGTAGTGACCATTTTAAAAGAATTAAAATGATGACCAAATGGATTCCAATATGGATTAGGATTTTTTAACAACCATATTAGTTAATCAACATGAATACTTAGAAGAATATTTGTAGTGCTCTAGGAGAGTTCATGTATGAATGATGAGATTTTAAGAAATAAAAGAAGGCTATGTATACTCAAGTTTATGTTAGTATTTACAAATAAATATGTAAATCTATAGAAGTTGTAAGCTCACAACAATGGTAAAGTTCTTGGGTTTTCATTCCAAAGACCCAAGTTCAACCGGGACCCTTTATAAAAATCTATGTAAACATAAATTTTTAAAGATTTTAAGTGTAGACCATTTGGTGCAAAAAAATCCCATAAGGGGGATGGACCCGTAGTGTTCATGTATCAGGTATCATTGGACTGAACTCTTATCCTTTTATTGGTGCTTTCAATAATGTAAAATATTTAAAATGACTATGGCAAGGTGGTTATAGGGGTAGACTATATGAAGCATTATGTGGTGACTTTTGGGGTAGACAACACAAAATATTTTTTTGACCATAAAATACAACCAATATACCCAAATCATTGTGGTGGCTATCGATACCACCATGTAAAATAAAAATTAAAAAAAAATGTAAAATAAATTTATAGATAGTGAGTTAAATTTTGAACAATATCAAAAAGTAGAAGAGACTAATCAGTATAAAAGCATAAATATAAATGCTAAAAGGGATGATGACACTTAGTAAAATAATTTTTAATGGAAAACTATAAATATTAACATACGAATTAAAAATAACTACTTCTAAGCCCATAAATGAGAATAAAAATTGATGATGATGATGGTACATTGGAATATTCATGAAATGAACATGGCTTCCAAAGAAATAACTATAAAGGAATTAATAAATAATTAATATTCACTTTATTGTAGTCCACAAAACAAAAATAATTAGGGAGGAACATAATAAAATATTTTAAAATATTGAGAGCATGGGAGATTATATATTTATTTATTTTATGAGAGGTTAAAAAGATATTATAATGGTATGGAATAGATACAAATGGAATGGAGAATTCATAGAAATAATGAGTAATAGGATTTTCAATTATTTGTAGGATAAAGGAAGATATAACAATTGAAGTCATAAATACTTTAAATATAGTAACTATTTAAGATACATATTAGAGGGACCTAATTTTATTCATGTCAAGGTAAATTACAATATTTAGATTCTTGTGTTGTGCTTAAGCATATTTCTATCTATAAAAATGAACATTGGTACATCTGGATTTTGTAGATCAATGTAGGATTTTAATTTCATTATCAATTTAATTGGTCTTTTGGATGTTATTCCTTATTGATTTTGATATACATTGAATAATAAGTACATTATGAAACTTACTATGGTAGAAAAATGGATAGGTTATTCTTGGTTTTGAAATTTTCCTAAGTGAATGAGATGCACCCTCAAGACCTCAACCAAGAGATTGGATGGTTTAAAATGGGGTTCTCTAAGTTAACCTATGGAGAAGATCAGTTCCTATGCCTAACTAATCTAACTAAATAGGGGGTTACAAACTAAATTAAGAAATGTAAAGGATTATAATGATGATCTAAAAGTGCCAAAATAAAGAGACATGGTGCAAAGAGTCTCACAAATTGAATTTAAATTAAACCACCTAACAGAACAATCTACATTCCTTATGCATTCAAAATAAATATCATTAAGAAATTTGAGTGATGCTAAATAATTCTATAACTATAATAATAAATCTAACTAGAAATCTAAAATGTAGAATAACTATAGTACAATGACACATTCCTAGCTTTTACAATAAACCTTTAGCTACTCAACAAGACATACATACATATTTTCCACAAGAAGTTAGAAGGACTCTAGACATCAATTCAATTATCATTCCAAAAGGTATATAACCTTAATAAATACAATAATACCAATTGTAAACACCAAAGAGCAGACCATTAGAATGTCTTACATTCTAGAATATATAGATTTATAATTATAATTTATTATTTTTCATTATAGTTTAGAGAGTGGATTATAGTTCTGACAGGCTATTGTAGCACATGTGTTCATATCCACAACTCATTTTAATATAACTAATTTGGTATCATGGCACCAATGTGTTTTATTCCTACTTTATCTGAGGGAGTGATGATTATCATGTCTTCATCTGGTGCATAGTATTCTTTGACATATTCATTCTCATTTTAATTGTCCCACTACTTTCCTAACTATAATGGCACATGTGTCATCTAGAGAAGCTTATGAGTTTGTTAGGATCCTTTGACAACATATTTGATTGTAAGGAGTACATATAGTCAGTTTAGTGCATGATTTCTCTTGATATCTCTTTCAACTCTTTTCCTTTTATTTTGTTGAGTGATAGGCTCTCAATTTGTTTCTACCAAAAATTCTAGTATCCCTTGCTGACATCAACACTCAAAATCATGCAACACTTCTATTAGGATCTCATATTAATATTATTTTATAATTATCATTGCTTATGTCATAACCCACTTCCAACGTGGAGGATCTTATATATAATGTTATTTTGAAATATTTTTTAATGTATGTGGTAATTTAGGCTCCTAGCCAAGTGAGGCCATTTTATGTAATCGTTATCAATATTGTAACAAATGTTTGGTAGATTACTATAGCTCGAGTGATATTTTGCATGTAATTCAAATCTTGAGCTTATATTTAGGGTTTCATGAAGTATTTCTTTAAAATCTATGAAGCCATGTAGGAACGTATCTTTTTGCAAGTGAATGAAATATTGAAGAAGGTTGCTCCCTTGAAGAGGCCTAAAATTCAGTTTTTATTATGAAAGTGTTTAATTTTACATTTACTTTTTGTAATGTGATATTGCATGATTTTTTTTCTTAATTTTAGTATGTTGTGTGAGTTTTATTAATTTAAATACTAGGTTCCTAACAAGTGGTATCAGAGTGCTTACCAAGACTAAGCTCTATTACGATTGTGATAATTCTTTCTCAAACATTTTTTCCTGTTAGGTATAATTTTCTTAAGTTTTTCATTATATTTTCCTTTATTTAAAAACCAAAAAATTAGCAAAAACTATAAAAAAAAAATAGTATTTTTTTTTAGTAGTTGAGTCCACTAGAAACCCTGTGTTGGGTATTTTAAAATATTTTGGAGTTGTCATTATTGGCTAAGCTAGATAGCCCATAATGAGTCCAATAAAGTGAGGGGTGATCACGATCCAATACCTAGGCCTCATATAGCACTCGTGTATGGAATTGAGATCCCACGCATCTTTGGGTGTATTGAGAGACCATTTTGTTAGAAATATATTATATTACATCATTTGAGTCATGTAAATGTACCTTCCTAGCTATATACTTATGACATTAGATTACTTCATGGGGAAGTTATCTATTTACTTTATGCAATGTAATAAATGCACAAGTGTCAATGTGCAAGTTTTATATGTGAAAGTTATCCCTTGCATAACTAGGTAAAGTGTTGTCCAAGGAACCACTTATTATATAAAAAGGGACTCATTGTAACAAGTAGGATATGTAATCTCAGAGCATATTCATAGGTAGTAGCCTAATATTGTGTACATTACCATATATTGGTGATGGGTGCAATGTAGTTTAGTATATTTGTTAATGGAGTGTCCATTTCCTCCATAGCTAAATTGTATTTATTTTTGTCATTTATATTTATAGCATATTTCAATCATATCATAGATTTAATTTCTTTCATATTATTATGCATATGTGATTATTTTCTTCCATTGCATATTGCATCAAAAGCTAATAGTGGTATGAGAACCATAGTAGATCTAGCCACAATAGATCAATAGAAAAACCACCATTATCATTGAGTTTGAGTTTTTATCAACCTGTTGCACTGCTGGACCAGCCAATATCACAAATTATTAGAAGAGCCTAGGTGGTATAATTAGGAAGAGCCACAAGTGAGGATTGAAAGAAATATCAGTTCTAAAATTATTGAGATTACATTTGACTAGAGTCTTTCCATAGAGTTGCAGGAAAAATCATGAAGACTAGGACTCAACATTCAATCCACTAGATTGACAAATCATCTAGTGAATATGATTAAAGACACCTAGAATTTGTTAACTATTACCTAAAGTTTATTTTGTTGTAGAAAATTAATTCTAAGATGATTAAGACTCCTGCTAAAATAGAAAGTTAGGAGACTTCCAATTTTTTACCCTAAGGTCGATATTCCTTCATAGTGCAAAGATTAGTTCCTTGTGCATGAAAAGAATACTATGAAAGAAAACTTCTAGAGAATAGTCATGGTGAAGTTAGGAGACTCAAGATATCCATTTCTATATTGAGAACTTCATAGAATAATAAAAGGCCATAGAAGCCTTGTTCAATAAGAAAAAGCCATGAAAGCCTTGTTCTAGAAGAAAAGGCTATAGAAGCCTTGATCAAGAAGAAAATGCCATAGAAGCCTTGATCTGGAAGAAAAGTCCAAAAAGACCTTGATATTGAAGAAAAAGCCACAAAATCCTTGATACTAAAGAAAAGGCCATAAAATGGATGTGGAGATTGAATAAAAAATAATATTATTGTTGATATTCACCATCTATTACTAGAGGTAATCTCCTGGTAGTGTCAGAATATTTATAGATAAGGAAATTGAGTAGCAGATAAATTAGCGAATTATAGTGTTGATCTATATCCCCATGAAATTCAAATTTTAGAAGACAATTGGCCAAATGAGATTTTATATCTTAATCAAAATGATGTCAAGGAGTTGATTGTGGAAACATAGCACTTTGAGAAAGTTGAAGAATATATTTAAGAGAAAAAATAAAAGAAAAAATAGTGATAAAAATATTTTCTATAGTAAATGTAATATTCTGGTATTTTGATGGGAGTGGCCCCCAACACAAGCCACATATAACCTATTAAATATATATATAATAAAACTTTATTAAAAATAAAAACATTAAATTAAATATTTAAGATCTCCGGGGATAAAAAATAATTAATTAAATTTTATTAAGATCAAAAAATGTTGACATGAGACCAAAAAGATAACCCAAATTTGACAGATTTTTTCAAAAATATCCTCGAAAAGATGAGATAGGATACAAAAATACCTATTAGAACAAAATCTACCTTTGGTTACATTTGCGCCCAAGAATTTACCAACATTGAAAGACCAGGTTAGAACAATATCTTCCTGGTTTAATCTCTAGAGGAGGCTGGTTCCTTTGTTTCTTTTAGAAAAAGAGGGGGAAAAATAAAGTACAAAAAGAGAGGAAAATATAGCTAATGCTAGAGAATCAAAATGGTACATATTAAGCAACAACAACAACTATTACAACCTTTTGCAGAAAGTACAACAGGACCAAACATTGAGATTAAAATCCCTTGGTGAATTGTTAATAATACTCAATCCATGAAGTTTTATTGCAGATCCTTAACAAAATGATGATGTTAAGATTCAAATTAAGAGTCTATGCATATTACATTCTAACTATATTTAAGTAGCAATGAACAACACATAATCTGCTAGAGAAAAGTCAAAGTAATGATATGGAAATTTAGCTAGGGAAAAAATCCATACATTAATCTTGAATAGACATAATTGAGATTCGTTATGAAGAAACTAAAGATTAAAATTTTGATAACATTCAACAATACCAACAATGACTTGATGGTCTAGGTCCCATCCTTCACTCTTAAATCTCTTGTGTGCAACAAATGCACAACAAACATTAGTTACTCAGAGTCATTGTTGCTTGTGGGATGGAGTCCTCAGAACTGACTTATGTTCTTCTACTGGACTGCAAACATTCAAAAATTTAATTCTTAAATCTCTCGTGTGCATCGAATGCACAACAAACATTAGTTGCTCAAGTTAATCGTTCTTAAAAATATTCTACCCATAATCAACCTCTCCAAGCGTCTAATACTATGCGTTTCCCAGCTTGTGTGTTGAGAAGCTGCAGAATTTTCTTCCAAATTTTACTGCAGCTTGCATTCCTTGGAAATCTCAGAATCATTGTTGCTTGTCGGACGGAGTCCTCAGAACTAAATTCTATTTTTCCACTGGACTGCAAACATTCAGAAATTTAATTCTACACGAGACTATTCGACAGCATTTAGATCTAATCCAAAAGAGGACTGCAAGCCAAGACGAGACTACTTGAAGTAAAATCTTGTAAAAGATTTATATAAAAATGCCCTATTAAATATAGAAAAATACGAGGATTCTTTCCAAGGCCTCCCGTTCCTGGTGAGTGGTGTTAGATTCACCTCTATCTCTCTGCTTATCGATATGCAGAAAGTCATAATTGATGCAGAACTGGAACCCATGAACAGAAATAGAATAAGAATATTTCCTCATTCTAGCTTGTATGTCAAGGAAACAAAGGTATTTATCTACTGTGAAACCCATTTCCCAAGAGAGGAGAATTTATAGATTTAAGCACGGAAGGAGATTTAGAGTGCATCTGCTTTTGATTGATGAGTTTATAGTGGTAAGTGACTCACTTCATGCACCGGATTAGTGTTGAATGTAATAAACAGTATATTATTCTTAGCAGCAGGTTTAAATAGGTTACAACAGTGCCGGGAATAGCACTCCGGTAGAATAGAATAATAGGACTGTTACACTGTTGTAACAGTACGCTAAATGCCTAATATAGACAATAATAGTATAGTACGCTAACATCCCCCTTTATTACATTATTTAGGTAATGTAATAACTAATAGCTATACTAGATTACTAACATCCCCTTACATCATTTTGCAATACAAAGTGAGCTGCGAAACAATTCAAATTTGACACGTCCAAGTGCCTTAGTGAAAATGTCTGCAACTTGAGCATCGGTGGGAATGTGCTGAAGCTGAATTCGGTGCTTTGGAACTTCATCTCGAATGAAATGACATTGTGTGTCAATGTGCTTTGTTCTTTCATGGTGGACTAGATTCTTGACGAGGTTCATAACACCCTGATTATCGCAAAACAAGTGTATTGGAGATTTTGATGGATGGCCCATACTTTTCAGAATGCGACGTAACCATATCACTTTGCACACAGCTTCACGTGTGACGTGATATTCTGCCTCTGTTGATGAGATAGCAACCACCTGTTGCTTCTTACTGTGCCAAGAGATAGGACCAGATCCCAGATGAAAAATGTATCCAGAAGTTGACTTGCGATCATCAAATGATCCAGCATAGTCAGAGTCCGTGTATCCTTGCAAGAAGAATTTGTTGTTCCTCTTGTATTCTAGGCCATATTCCATAGTACCACGAACATAGTGAAGAACACGTTTCGTTGCTTTCCAATGAGTGGTCTTAGGCTCCTGCATGAACCTTGAAAGATAGTTGACAGCAAATACGAGATCTGGCCTAGTATTGGTCAGATATATGAGACTCCCAATCAACTGTTGATAGAGAGTACCATCTACCTGAGGTGAGTCATCATATCATGATAACTGAAGTCCATTCTCCATTGGAGTTGCCATTGGCTTGCAGTCAGTCATGCGATATTTATCCAGCAATGTCTTTGCATACTTTTTCTGAGACACTTTGATGGAGTGCTCCTTCTGGCTGAATTCCGGACCAAGACAAGTAATGGAGAAGTCCGAGATCCGTCATCTCAAAATATTTGCACAAGTTTCTTTTGACAAGTAGAGATCATAGTTTCTGAACTCCCTGTAATGAGCAGATCATCCACATAGAGTATAAGCAAAACTATCTCAGAACCCTGTTTCTTGAAATAGAGGTTTGCATCTGACGGACATCTCTTAAATCCATGTTGCATAAGGTGATTGTCCATTTTTATATACCAAGCTCGAGGAGCTTGTTTCAGACCATACAAGGATTTGACCAATTTGCAAACTTTCTGCTATTGGCCTTCCACTTCAAATCCTTCAAGCTGAGTCATATAGACTTCTTCTTGGAGATCACCATTAAGAAAGGCACTTTTGACATCCATCTGGTGAACTTTCCACCCATATTGTGCTGCCATAGCACACATAACCCAAATTGTGGTCATCCGAGCAGTAGGTGCAAAAGTTTCTTCATAGTCGATGCCTTCCTTTTGAGCATAGCCCTTTGCAACAAGACGGGCCTTATGCTTATCAATTGTTCCATCTGCCTTGTACTTGACTTTGTATACCCATTTGTAGCCAATAGGTTTCTTTCCATGTGGCAGATCAACAAGCTTCCAAGTTTTATTCTTCATCAAAGACTCATACTCTGTATCCATAGCGGCCTTCCACTGAGGCTCACTGAGAGCATCTTGCACTGATGCAGGTTCAAGACTATCTATAGTAGACATGAATGCCCTGTCATCATAAATATCCATATCCTCTACTTTTGTACTTGGAGTCATAGAAAGTTCCTCAAAAGATTGACAAAGATCATCAACCTCACTAGTTTCTTTGGCTTCTTTCTCCTTTTGAGCCATACTACGTGTACGAGGTCTATCCAAATCCAAATTGGGAGGAGTGGATAAATTTGCATCTCTGATTATATTTGTACACCATTTAGGATTCTTCTTCGGTGGTGGTGAAGAAGATGTAGAAGGACCTCCTGTCTGTGTTGACGAAGGAATCTTCTCTTCCTTAGTTTCCATAATATCTTGATGTACTGTAGATGTGCTCTGTGATGTGAAAGCTTCATCAAAGACAACATATCTACTGATATGAATTTTCTTGGTCAAAGGATCTATCAACCGATATCCTTTAGAGTGCTCAGAATAACCAAGAAAAATACATCTCAGTGTTTTCTCATCTAGCTTCTTCCTTTTCTCTTTCGGTATGTGCATGAAAGCTTGACACCCAAAAATACGTAGATGAGATATGGAGGGTTTTTGACCACTCCATGCTTCCTATGGAGTCATTCCTTTTAGGGCCTTTGTGGGTGCCCTATTCAACAGATACACTGCAGTGGTGACAGCTTCTGCCCAATATTGTTGCCCAAGAGTAGCTCCTGTGAGCATACAACGAACCATTTCCATGATAGAATGGTTCCTTATCTCAGCAACTCCATTTTGCTGAGGAGTATAGGCAGTTGTTAACTGTCTCTTGATCCCATGCTTATCTAGGAATGTAGAAAATTCATTAGAGGTAAACTCTCCCCCTCGATCTGAGCGAAGAGTTTTAATAGAAGCTCCTGACTCCTTCTCAACGGATTTCTTGAACTGCTGGAAGAATGCGAAAGCTTCAGATTTCAGTTGGAGAAAGAAAACCCACATCTTTCGTGAGTAGTCATCTATGAATAACTAAAAATACCTCTTCCCTCCAACACTGTTGGGTGTGAAAGGACCGCATAGATCGGTGTGAATTAACTCTAGAGGTTTTCTTACTCTTGTAGAGCTCTTCTCAAATGGTACTCTATGCTGCTTTCCTACCAAGCAGTCAGAGCACACTGGCAATGTGGCAGAAAGGGAAGGAAGACCCTTTACCATCTCATACTTGCTGAGCTCAAGTAAGTAGCCAGAACTAAGATGCCCATATCTCTTGTGCCATAGGGAAGTTGCCTCCTTGGTAGAGATAGTCATGGCAACATGTGGAGTAGAGATAGCATCTAGTGCAAATAAGTCGTGCTTATATGAAGCTGTTGAAATCTACTTACCCTTCCTGGTAATAGTACAACACTTCTTTCCATTCTCAACACGAAAGTTGACAACCATATTTCTGTCCAAGATTTGTGTCACTGACAACAAATTGTTGGCCAATCCCGGAACATAGAGGACTTTGTCAATCTGACACTTGCCATCAGGAAGAGTGACTGAAACTGTACCCTCTCCCTGAACCCTGTAGGTTTTATCATCAGCAATGGTGACAGGTTTGCCCTCCTTGGCCTCAAATGATTCAAACCACGATCTATCGCCAGTCATGTGTTTGCTAGCTCCAGAATCGACATACCAAATAGGATCCCTCTGTGTGGAATCTGTGGTAGTCATGAGCACCTTGTGTGCCCATTCAGAATCTGAGTCAGATTCTTCAACAACAACATTCACCTGGGGTTGCTTGTTTTTATTTTGTGGTTTGTTTTGGACTTTCTGCTTGTTCTTATGCCAACACCTGTTGGTGTCATGGTTGTCTTTCTCATAGATTTTGCACCACATCTTCTTCTGTTGAGGTTGTTTGCCTTTTCCTTTCGTATCCTGTTGAGAATTTCCTCCTTTTTGAAAGTTGCCTCCTTTTTTCCCATTACATTTCTTCCTAGAACCCTACCTGTTGGTGTATAGGGCTGTATTGGAAGAATCATACTTGTGAAGTTGGCGTGCCTCCTATTGTTGGAGTAGATTGACCAACTCGATGTAGGTAATTTGTCGTTGGCACACCTGGATGGAGGTTATCAACATGTCAAATGAAGAAGGTAAAGCTCTCATCACAAGTGAAATGAGAAGCTTTTCGTCCACAGTATCTCCCAGAGAACTCAATTTCTCTTTCAACTCAGACACTCTGCACAGAAAGAGTTCAATTGTTTCACCCTATCTCAAACTTAGGTTATGAAGTTTTTGTTGAAGATGAAGAATGGTGGATTCATTCTTCCCCTCATAGATGGTTCTAAGGGCATCCCATGCATCTTTACCACTTTCTTTGTCAGCTATATGAGGTTGCACTTCATCTGAAATAGCAAACAAAATTAACACCTTTGCTCTACTGTCTTTCTTGTCAAAAGCTATCTGATCTGCTGAAGGACCTATGGATCCTGCTGTTGGTGAAGGCCTGGTTGCTACTCCAGTAACAATATCCCACAAATCTTCCATTTGGAGAATAGCCTTCATTTTGTGTTTCCATGGTGTATAATTTGGACCTTTCAATAACTGATGCGGATCAGTCATCAATTTTGCAACAGCGGCCATAGTGAAGGTTCCTTATATCACCAATTGGTCCCCATTTCGATATACCTTTTTCTAGGCCAATATACCATACAAAATACCCGCCCTTACGTGAGGGAAACTATAG
Source organism: Wollemia nobilis (assembly GCA_028583015.1). NCBI lineage: Eukaryota > Viridiplantae > Streptophyta > Pinopsida > Araucariales > Araucariaceae > Wollemia > Wollemia nobilis. The sequence continues at coordinate 294,864 of JAQPPZ010017186.1, forward strand.
GTATTTAGAAAGATCAACAAAAATCACCCGCCCTTACATGAGGGAGACTATAGGTGAGTTTTAGAGATCATACGATACGTGGAACATAAGCGGTACTGAAAGGGAATCGCCTTGTTGATGGCACCTACCATAGAAGATTCTTCTCATGCGTGGGGCATAACTTCCCCTAAACACTATGAAGAATACTTCATCAGGATTTACGCCTAAACACAAGTGCGATAAATGGTAGTGGATGGAGTAAAAAAATGCAAAAATGACGTACTTATTCCTCCCCGACGATTTATAGAGAACAAGCTCAAACGTCTTTGTAGCAGCTATATTAGGCGGCAGATAAAGTAGCCAAATCACGACAGCTTTACCTGTAAGTGCTGGCCACAGGTATCACAAATACTGAACGTTGCAGTGCAATAAAATTGCACGGATGGGTTTTATATTTCGGGGACTTAAAGAGTGTTTTGATTTTAATTTTTAATGTTATAGTGCAAAAATGAAATATGCAACATACAACAAAAAAAATTGCCCACAAGAATAACCCACAAGGTGTCGGTCACAGCCGAAAATGCACCTTTTACAATTTGCCAAATTGCTATTTTTCAAAAAATTACTCACTATCCCCCTTTGATTTTTGAAAAAATATCCCCCTTAAAAAGCTTTCTTTAACAAAACATTTTTAATAATTATTATTTATTTAAAGTTAAATTTTTTTTTTTTAATTTATATAGTTTTTAAAACTTAAAAAAAAATAAATTAAAAATAAATTTTAATTTATAAAGTTTAAAAACTATTAAAAAATAAATTAAAATTAAAAAATTTAACTAAAAACAATAATAATTAAAAAAACATTTGTAAAAAAAATTTATACCTTAGGGGGAGTCGGCGGGATTTGAACCCCCGACCTGCAGGCTCCCAGAGCCTTACCGCACGGCTCACGACCACGTGAGCCAGCGGGCTGATCCGAAAGGATCAGTCAACCTCCTCTCCTTTATCCACCTCGGCCTGCCCATCCTCCGCTGCTTCCAGCTTCCCGAGCCTCCTCTGCAACTCGCGGCTACTGCCTCCGCAGCAAATCGCCGTATCGAAGTCACTTCCCCGGTCGCGGCTTCCTCCGCAGACGACGAGAAAGCGCACGATCTGGTTTTTTTTTTTTTTTCGTTTTAAAAAAAAAAATTGTAGGGGGGGTGGGCGCGCGACAGCGCAAGAGGAGTGTTTTTGTTGGGGGGCGGGGGGGGGGGGGTTTATACCCCAGCGGGAGCGGAATTTCAAATTTTCGCTTCCCGCGTAAGAAGGGGGGGGGTCTCCCCTCGGCCCTACGTGCGCGCTGCGCACTGTCGCACAGGCCTGCGCGACAGACTGTCGCACGTGTCGCGGATTGTAGAGCGCGACGTCCGCGCGCGCTCTGTCGCATGGCGCGACACGGGCCTGCACGACAGACTGTTGCACGCGCGCTCTACTGTCGCTGCAGACCGCAATGTGGGAGGAGTGGCAGCGGCTCCCACGATGCAGCGCGTCGAGCGGGGTCATCCGCGGGCCTGCGTGTCCTTCCCGGACCGGGGTCGTTTGCGATGGGGGGCGGACAGATGTCCGCTCGCCCTCGGCCCTGCGAGTCCTTCCCGGAGTGACCCGCCGTCTTCGACGTCGCAGAACGCTGGCAACCTTCGAACGCACTACGCGTTCACTGCATGACTTCCGCCCTCTTCACTGCAAGACGACTGACGCGCGATAAAAACAGGTCTTCATAAAATCATGCCCAGAAAAAAATTACGAACAGCTCTGATACCATGTTGAACGTAATGAACAGTATATTATTCTTAGCAGCAGGTTTAAATAGGTTACAACAGTGCCGGGAATAGCACTCCGGTAGAACAGAATAACAGGACTGTTACACTATTGTAACAGTACGCTAAATGCCTAATACAGACAATAATAGTATAGTATACTAACAATTAGTTTATGTTATTATCTTGTCCTGGTCCCATTAGTACAGCTTGCAGTTCTCTTTGACAGTCCAATAATGTGTCTGTCGTCACCGTGCAAGGGGTATATTCAAATTTTATAGGCCAATATTAACCTAAGTTTTAGAAACTACACAATCACCTTGAGTAACATATGATGATTGCTATCGTAACATATGACGAATTAAAAAGCATAAGTATCTTTGACAAAAAGTCATTCTTTTAAAACAGGACTCTCTATGTTTTCCACACCAATAAATAAACGTTTTCTTATCTATAGTTTTGTGGTTTCCCTTGTACGTTTAAGTTGACCTTCACTGTATAATATAATTTTTTTTAATTTCGTTTTATAAAATAAAAGAAATATAACTTTCATTATTTTTTAAAGGTTAAGTTTTTGTTCCACAAGTTTTTGGCTATGTGGATAGCTAGGGTTTAAGAAAATTCAAGTTTAAAGTGGTTCAGTATATGTGAGTTTCTTTTAAAAGGAAAAATATGTATTTTATAATGATATTATAAATGGGTAAGTAAAATGGAGACAGTTTAAATTTTATTTTTAAATTTTATATTATTTGATAAATTAAAACTAACCATTAAAATAATAAAAAAATATGATTATGCAAACCACGGTACACTGAACTGATTAAAAAAATAAAAATAAAATAAAATAATATTATATTAAAATGATAATTATGTAGATATTGGTTATTTCAAACCCATATAATACCATTTAACAAACCAGAGCCAGACATTTAAAACGAATTATTTAAAAAATAATAAATAAAATATTATTTGTTTGGATGATTATAATATTATTCGTATTATTATATTATATTATGTGAGCAACATAATAATTATAATTATTATATAATTATTTATTTTATATATTTATTATAAAAAATTAAACTTTAAATCTTTTTAAATTTAACCAATTAAATTAAGAAAATAATCTTTATAATTATTATAAATAAAAAAAATATTAAATCTTCTTAAATAATAATTTTTTAAAAATTATTAAAAATTAATCAACATAATAATCTATATTTTTAAATTATAATATATTATAAATAAATTTAATTTTTTTATTGAGTAAATACTTCTTATACGTATCATATCTGCGGTGGTGGGATTGAACCCTGTCACATCACCAATAATGCAAGTGGCGGTAAAGCACCTTACCGATAGACCACAACAGGGATAAATAACCAATTAAAAATCTATATTACCATGAAATTAATATTATATATATATATATATATATATATATATATATATATATATATATTTTAAGGAAGGGTTACCTCCCTTATAGTAAGAACAGGTTTTTTTAGTAGTTGTCGGTCGCTTCGGTCATGATTGTGTAGACGATTTGCTGGTACATGTGAAAGCTTACAGGGCTTGGAATCCAAAGGATGCTAGCTTTTATTTTTGTTTGACAATAACTTCAAAACGTACTATAACAATTAATCAATTTGACAATTTGTGGAACTATATGATGAAGAAGGATGCAGCCAAGTTATCGTCTAATTTCATATTCGAAAGAAATCTCGTACATTGCATTTGCTTTTGTAGTAGTCAAGTAATAATTTCACCACACAAGAAAATTGATTCGTCTAGACTTTTAATATAAGATCTATTGTTGTGCGATTGATTTCATGTGTCGCGGTGGATTCCTACTTTTATTGTTTTTTAATATTTAAATTGAATTATGTTTTATTATGTTATAATTATTTTTATATTTGGTTTTATTTATATAGTATTTTTATAATAGATTATTTTATTTTTATAGTTTTTATGTTATTTTTTTAATGGATTTTATGAAATTAATATGAAATTTATGAGTATTACATTAATTTTTTAAAGTAATTTTATAAAAAAAAATAGCAGATTATATGAATTTAATATATGTTTTTTTATCAATGCTTCAAAAGGGGATTAAAAGGGCTCTATCCATTTTACAAAACATGTTTAAAGATTTTACATTTGAATCTTCTCATTTAGAATAATAACTAAAACAAAACAACAACTATAAACAAAAACAGTTACAAGATAAACTTCTAAGAAAAATATTAGTAGCTAGATGAGTGGAGGAATGATAAACATAGAAATGCCACCTACACTTAAAAATCAAAATATTGACAATTCTACAACAATAGCTCTAGGTCTTCTCTCCACCAGGAGATTAAAAATCGAATCCAAATAAATGTATGATAAAATGAGTGGATTCAACCCTTGTAAAATGCTAATGAGAATATTTTTGAGCTATGTAAAATCATATCTAGTTGACGATCTTATCTTAAAAAACCACCCAATGTTTTGAAGGGGCATTCAACCCCCTAATATTCCAAGACATTAATTTCATTACTTACGTCCCAAAGTTAAGGATCATCTAAGTGTCATTCACCATCTCAATAGTAATTTTCCTCTCTTTGAATTTTACCTTCAATGGCCTTCACTTCTAAGAAACTGATCTAACATCTGCTTTTCCTTTATTTTGGCTTCTTGTAATCCTATTTGGATTATTGCTCTCCCATCTTGATTATACTATAATTTCATTTCTTTATCAAGATATCAAGGGGTGATACTCAGATCTACTTTGTTTCCTTTCATTCACACTATTTCCTCAAAACCAAAACCATCCACTCGGGTTGTTTTATGCACAAACCCTAGCAAAAAACCCAATGGAACTAAGCACAAACCCTCATAGATCTCCCCACCTTCTCATATTTTTGGAATCTAACTACATGTTTTATTTTTTCAAAGTGACTTAATATTATATCTCTACTTCATCTAGTTTGTACACTCAACTTTACTATATTTTATTCTCTATGGTTTCTCCTACATATCTCCTTCAATGTTTCCTATCACAAAATAGGTCTTATTTTTATTATATGATAAGACCAAAAATAATTATCAATGATGTAATGAATAGTCATGTTATAATGGTTCTTAAAAGCAAAACATTATTATAAAATTTGGAGGGACACTAGAACTTTTGCTAGAGATTCAAAGTAGATTAAATAAAAGTGGGAATTAAATTTAAATTATTGAATGATTTTTCATTCAAAAGTAAAATTTCAATCATTTTTTCTAGTTGAAAAATTAGGGATAAAATAATGAGTATTATTCTAAGATTTAAAGGATAGCTAGCTTGTATTATAGACCATGTAGTGACCATTTTAAAAGAATTAAAATGATGACAAAATGGATTCCAATGTGGATTAGGGTTTTTTAACAATCATATTAGTTAATCAACATGAATACTTAGAAGAATATTTGTAATCCTCTAGGAGATTTCATGTATGAATGATGAGATTTTAAGAAATAAATGAAGGCTATGTATACTCAAGTTTATGTTAGTATTTACAAAAAAATATGTAAATCTATAGAAGTTGTAAGCTCACCACAATGGTAAAGTTTTTGGGTTTTCATTCCAAAGACACAAGTTCAACCGGGACCCCTCATAAAAACCTATGTAAACATAAATTTTTAAAGGTTTTAAGTGTAGACCATTTGGTGCAGAAAAACCCCATAAGGAGGATGCACACCTAGTGTTCAAGTATCAGGTCTCATTGGCCTGAACTCTTATCCCTTTATTGGTGCTTTCAATAATGTAAAAGCTTTAAAATGACTGTGGCAAGGTGGTTATAGGAGTAGACTATACGAAGCATTATGTGGTGACTTCTAGGGTAGACAACACAGAATATTTTTTTAACCATAAAATATAACCAATATACCCAAATCATTGTGGTGGCTATCGATTCCACCATGTAAAATAAAAATTAAAAAAAAATGTAAAAGAAATTTATAGATAGTGAGTTAAATTTTGAACAATATCAAAAAGTAGAAGAGATTGATCACTATAAAAGCATCAATATAAATGCTAAAAGGGATGATGACACTTAGTAAAATATTTTTTTATGGAAAACTAGAAATATTAACATACGAGTTAAAAGGAACTAGTTCTAAGCCCATAAATGAGAATAAAAATTGATGATGATGATGGTACATTGGAATATTCATGAAATGAACATGGATTCCAAAGAAAAAACTATAAAGGAATTAACAAATCATTAATATTCACTTTATTGTAGTACACAAAACAAAAATAATTAGAGAGGAATATAATAAAATATTTTGAAATATTGAGAACATGGGAGATTATATATTTATTTATTTTATGAGAGGTTAACAAGATATTATAATGGTATGGGATAGATACAAATGGAATTGAGAATCCATAGAAACAATGAGTAATAGGATTTTCAATTAATTGTAGGAGAAAGGAAGATATAACAATTGAAGTCATAAATACTTTAAATATAGTCACTATTTAAGATACATATTAGAGGGACCTAATTTTATTCATGTCAAGGTAAATTACAATATTTAGATTCTTGTGCTGTACTTAAGCATATTTCTACTTTTAAAAATGAACATTGGTACATTTGGATGTTGTAGATCAATGTAGGATTTTAATTTCCTTATCAGTTTAATTGGTCTTTTGGATGTTATTCCTTATTGATTTTGATATACATTGAATAATAAGTACATTATAAAACTTACTATGGTATAAAAATGGATAGGTTATTCTTGGTTTTGAAATTTGCCCAAGTGAATGAGATGCACCCTCAAGACCTCAGCCAAGAGATTGGATGGTTTAAAATAGGGTTCTCTAAGTCAACCTCTAGAGAAGGTCAGTTCCTATGCCTAACTAATCTAACTAAATATGGGGTTACAAACTAAATTAATAAATGTAAAGGATTATAATGATGATCTAAAAGTGCCAAAATCAAGAGACATGGTGCAAAGAGTCTAAAAAATTAAATCTAAATTAAACCACCTAACAGAACAATCTACTTTTCTTATGCATTCAAAACAAATATCATTAAGAAATTTGAGTGATGCTAAATCATTCTATAACTATAACGATAAATATAACTAGAAATCCAAAATTTAGAATAACTATAGTAGAATGACACATTCCTAGCTTTAACAGAAACCCTTTAGCTACTCAAAAAGACATATATACATATTTTGCACAAGAAGTTAGCAAGACTCTAGACATCAATGCAATTCTCATTCCAAAAGGTATATAACCTTAATCAATACAATCATACCAATTGTAAACACCAAAGAGCAGACCATTACAATGTCTTACATTCTAGAATATATAGATTTACAATTATAATTTTTTATTTGTCATTATATTTTAGAGAGTGGATTACAGTTTTGACAGGCTATTGTATCACATGTGTTCATATTCACAACTCATTTTACTATAAATAATTTGGTATTATGGTACCAATGTGGTTTATTCCTACTTTATCTAAGGGAGCGATGGTTATCGTGTCTTCATCTGGTGCATAGTATTCTTTGACATGTTCATTCTCATTTTAATTGTCCCACTACTTTCCTAACTATAATGGTACATGTGTCATCTAGAGAATATTATGAGTTTTTTAGGATCCTTTGACAACATATTTGATTGTAAGGAGTACATCTAGTCAGTTTAGTGCATGATTTCTCTTGATATCTCTTTCAACTCTTTCCCTCTTATTTTTTTGAGTGATTAGCTCTCAATTTGTTTCTACCAAAAATCCTAGTATCCCTTGTTGATATCAACACTCAAAATCATGCAACACTTATGTTAGGATCTCATATTAATGTTATTTTATAATTATCATTGCTTATGTCATAACCCACTTCCAACGTGGAGGATTCTCTATATAATGTTATTTTGCAATATTTTATAATGTATATGGTAAGTTAGGCTCCTAGCCAAGTGGGGCCATTTTATGCAACCGTTATCAAGATTGTAACAAATGTTTGGTAGATGATTATAGCTCGAGTTGTATTTTGCATGTAATCCAAATCTTGGGCTTAGGTTTAGGGTTGTATGAAGTATTTCTTTAAAATCTATGAAGCCATGTAGGAATGTATCTTTTTGCAAGTGAATGAAATATTGAAGAAGGTTGCTCCCTTGAAGAGGCCTAAAATTCATTTTTTATTATGAGAGTGTTTAATTCTACATTTACTTTTCGTAATGTGATATTGCATGATTTTTTTCTTAATTTTAGTATTTTTTTTTAGTTTTCTTAATTTTAATAGTAGGTTCCTCACAAGTGGTATCAAAGTGTTTTCTAAGACTGTGTTCTATTACAATTGTGATAATTATTTCTCAACCATTTTTTCCTATTAGGTATAATTTTCTTATGTTTTTTCGTTATATTTTTCGTTATTTAAAAACCAAAAAATCAACAAAAACTAAAAAAATCCTAAAAAATAGTCTTTTTTTTAGTAGTTGAGTAGGCTAGAAACCCTATGTTGGGTCTTTTAAAATATTTTGAAGGAGCTGTCATTGTTGGCTAAGTTAGATAGCCCATAATGAGTCCAGTAAAGTGAGGGGTGATCAAGATCCAACACCTAGGCCTCATATAACACTCGTATATGGAATTGAGCTCCCACGCATCTTTGGGTGTATTAAGAGACCATTTTGTTAGAAATAGATTATATTACATCATTTGAGTCATGTAAATGTACCTTCCTAGATATATACCTATGACATTAGATTACTTTACGGGGAAGTTATCTATTTACTTTATGCAATGTAATAAATGCACAAGTGTCAATGTGCAAGTTGTATATGTGAAATTTATCCCTTGCACAACTAGGTAAAGTGTTGTCCAAGGAACCTATCTTCTTATATAAAAAGGGACAAATTGTAACAAGTAGGATATAGAATCTCACAACATATTCATAGATAGTAGCATAATATTGTGTACATTACCATATATTGGTGATGGGTGCAATGTAGTTCAATATCTTTGTTAATGGAGTGTCCATTTCTTCCATAGCTAAATTGTATTTATTTTTGTCATTTCTATTTATAGCATATTTCAATCATCTCAGAGATTTAATTTCTTTCATATTATTATGCATATGTGATTATTTTCTCCCATTGCATATTGCATCAAAAGCTAATAGTGGTATCAAAGACATAGTAGATCTAGCCACAATAGATCAATAGAAAAACCACCATTATCATTGAGTTTGAGTTTTTATCAACCTGTTGCACTATTGGACCAGCCAATATCACAAATTCTAATAAGAGTCTAGGTGGTAGAATTAAGAAGAGCCACAAGTGAGGATTGAAATAAATATCAATTCTAAAATTATTGAGATTACATTTGACTAGATTCTTTCCATAGAGTTGGAAGAAAAATCATGAAGACTAGGACTCAACATTCAATCCACTAGATTGACAAATCATCTAGTAAAGACGATTCAAGACACCTATAATTTGTTAACTATTGCCCAAAGTTTATTTTGTTGTAGAAAATTAATTCTCAGATGATTGAGACTCCTCCTAAAATAGAAAGTTAGGAGACTTCAAATTTGTTACCCTAAGGTCGACATTCCTTCATAGTGCAAAGATTAGTTCCTTGTGCATGAAAACAATACTATGAAAGAAAAATTCTAGAGAATAGTCATGGTGAAGTTAGGAGACTCAAGATATCCATTTCTATATTGAGAACTTCATAGAATAATAAAAGGCCATAGAAGCCTTGTTCAATAAGAAAAAGCCATGAGATATCCATTTCTATATTGAGAACTTCATAGAATAATAAAAGGCCATAGAAGCCTTGTTCAATAAGAAAATGCCATGAAAGCCTTGTTCTAGAAGAAAAGGCTATAGAAGCCTTGATCAAGAAGAAAATTCCATAATAGCCTTGATTCGAAAGAAAAGTCCAAAAAAGCCTTGATATTGAATAAAAACCACAAAATACTTAATACTAAATAAAAGGCCATAAAATCCTTGATATTAAAGAAAATACCACATAAGCCTTGATCCTGAAGAAGACTCTAGAAGAGAGTATCTAATTTATAATAAGATTAATATTTTAGTACTAATACTTTATTGCAAGGAAAGTAGATTTAATGAGTAGGGAAACTTCCTACAAGAAGGTTAGGAAGAGTATCTTATTCAAAATCAATCTAGAACCTAAAGAAAAATTTAATATAAAAAGACCAGGAGAAGATCTCATTGAAAAATTCCAATATTGGAAGAACAAGGACTAGTAGAGTCCTAATCGAATCCAAAAGCAATAAAATTAAATATTTATAAGAAGGTGTCACCACCAATAATTCCAAGAGTAGAAGGTTGAAGAAATGGACTCAAGGAAGACCGAAATAAGCTACAAGATCAAAGACCTTGAGGAGATCTCAATTAGCATCCAGTAAAATGCTTGGAGAGCCTTACTAAATAAATCATCAAAGGAGAAATCATTGGAGAAATTCACTATAGAAGATAGTGAAATATTTGAGATAATTATCACCATCTGAAAACAAGCCCAAAATAAGAAGAAAAGTTTGGAAAGGAGTGCCAAATATCATAAGATCTCAAGACATTCAAAATCTTGAGAAGAAGATCCTGTTTGAAGCCATAATTCAACAAGAAGACTTGAAGATAGAAGAAGCATACCAAATACAAGAGATTTGAAGATTACCTATCACAACAAGAAGGCATTATTTACTAAGATAAAAACTTATAAAAATCTACAACAAAAATGAGGAGACTACAAGAGGAGAACAAGCCACCAAATACTAGGCTTGTGAGAGAAATTTTGAGACCATATCTTGGTGAAGAAGGAGCTATTCAGGATAGTCTACAAAGAGTTGTAAGATCTTACTCAAGGTAGTAACTTGGTGATCTTAGACACCAAGATATACATCCTCTACAAAAGCTATATTTTTTAAAAAATATTTTAGAAAAAGGTAAGCAACTATTGGTGCAAGTAGATTCATTAATTGTATTACTTTTTAGTTTTGTTAAAGCACCTTAATTTGGATTAAATTTGTAAGAAGGAAAATTGGATTATAGTCTTCAAAAGTGCATAAAGAGAAAAAGTTCCTTTTAAGGTTCATTTGCACATTAGTTAGGAGTTAATTATATTTTAGAATTACATCTATCAACTACCTATCTTATCCTTTGAAAAAATAAGACTAAGTCCTACAATATTAATTATAGTGAAAATGTAGAATAACTCTTGAAGATTCATTTCATATTATTATTGATTAGTTGTAATAAATTGATTAAGTACACTTATACATTATTTTGAGATTTGATTGAAGTGATAAGGTGTGATTATTTGTGCATATTAGTTGGTTCATTTGCACTACTATATTACTCTTAAAAGTCTTAGTGTTTGTGTTCCTGAGAAAGACACAAAATTAGAACTTGTCAAAGTGTCTAAAAACACTCTTAGTGCATAAAAAGCTACAACACATAGTGGCCAAGTGAAGCCACAAAAAATAGGTTTAAATCCTCAAAAAACTTGGATAAGAAGATGACTAACCAAAATCAAAGGCTTCAAATATTGAGACTTGGTGAGTCTCAAATCCAAAGCATTATAGGGTTAGTTGCAAGGATAAAAGTGTAGAAAATTACATCCAATAAGGATATTATATCTACTTCTATATAATATTGTATTTTTCATCTAAATATCCAAGAAAAAAGGGAAAGGTGTATAATCAAAGAGATAACCTCAAAACCCCTACATTGCATTCAATATTTTTGTGATAAAAACTAGAAAACCAGACCTGCAAAAAGGAGTGCAAGAAAGGGTGCATAAAGTCATGTTATTTAAAAATATTGTTACATTGTATTGCACTTCTCTAATTAGTTCTACGTAGAAAATATGGTAGATTTGAAGGTGCCTCAAAGGCACAATATCCATAGGGTAAACTGGCCAAAGGTGGATAAATGCTAGCATTATCCCAAGCATAGCAAAAGAGCCACTCAAGAAGTCTCATATTCTTCATATCTTGGATGGCTAAATCTACAAAAGATAAGACACAAAGAATTGGAGAAATCAAGCAACATATAAGCAAGGTATATCAAAGAAAATAAATTGGAATAATACGTCCAATCAAGGATAATTCAATACCATCAGTGGAGTATTAAGAAGTCTCCATAAAAATATTGTTATTTGAACTCCATTCAAGAGCCACCGAAGCTCCACCAAAGCTCCTCCATATATCCACCAAAGCTCCACCATAAGTATTGCTCGGTTGGAAACATCTCAGCACCAATGAAGTACAACAAAGAATAAGATGAAAAAATATATTGAAGGGCTTGCAAGAAGGTGTTGATAAAACAAGGGTATGCCAAGAAAATAAGGTGTCACTTGTAATTCTTCAAAATAACCCTAAAAATACCCACAAAGGAATTTTGAATTTCACAAATCTAAAAGGAGACATTACAACATTGTTTTGGCACCCATGTTCCATATAGAAGAGGAGTTACTTTTAGCTAGATGTGTTATAGTAAGAGTTCTCACATACGCTGAAGAAGAGAAGCCACTTGGACAGTAAACAAAAAAGAAATAAAAATGTCCCAAGCAAAGGTGACACTTGTAACAAGTGTTAGAATAGAGTTGGTGACTCCACCAAATGTTTGAAGCATCATTGGAGTGTTGAATAAAACCATTGTGATACTTGTCACTCGTAAAAATATTGACCACATATTAAAGGCACCTTGGACCAAGGATAACGTAGCATTTAGAGCATTCAAAAGTATCAAATAGAAGTACTCTCAATCAAATAGTTCAAGGGAAGCATTAAAGAAGAGCATTGAAGCCAAGAAGTACATTGAATAATCTGTCATTACTCATAGCACCCAATAAGGACATATTACAACCATAAGTAATTTCATAAAGGTGCAAAGCTTTATTAAGGTAAAATTTCACCTATATAATTTGATTTCATTAAAAAAGGTGTTATAAGGTTATATTCTAAGGTTGAAGTATTAAAGGAAATCAATATTTATTTGAAAGACAAACATAGGGAAATTAAATATCTAAGTAGTCTAAGATTTGCAAAACACAACCTAGGAGAAATAAGGGATACTACTTGGAATTAATCCTTTAATGTTTGCAAATATTATTGTGTTCTAAATTTCCAAATTTGGGAGTTATAAGGGTTACAACACCAAACTAAGTTATTGAAAATTAGAAACATTGAAATCAAATCCCGGGGGATATTAAAAGAGGTTTTTAATATTTTTTTTAAGGTTGGAAATTTATAATATTCTTGTCTCAAAATTTTTCAAAAGGGGTAAAGTAAATCCAACATTAAAACCTCTTCAAAATTGGAAAAGTGCTTAGTTCAATAGGAGTAATAATGTGTTATAAAAGTTGATTTTGGATATTTATCAAACTTTACAAAACTTTACAAAATCAACAAAAATTGAACTATATTTTATAAGAGCACTATTTCATAGTCCAAAATCACTAGGGAGTCATAAGGTATTCTAAAAAACTTGATAATAATAGCATCTACCAAAAATTATCAATTTCTATGTAATTGGGAAGATATAAGCTTTCTGCAAAACCTAAAATTCCATTAGGTGTATATTCACTCATTACTAGGGAGACATAAGGATCAAGCTTGAATCAAATCAAGCTTATATACTTCAATTAGGGATCATATATCCTAATATATGGAGTCATAAGGTAGACTACAAAGAAAATTCTATCTTATTTCTTCAATTCTACTTCTTCAAATGGGAAAATAAATATTATACAATGAATGTAAAATATGCTCCAACAGAAACCATTTTACAAAACATGAAAAAATGTGGTATATTGAATCAAGATCCAGTCATCATACGACAAGAAATATACAATGGTTTCACTATCTTGAAGTTGCTAAAGGCTATAGACTAAGAATTGTAGATAGCTAAACTTATCCTATACATGGATATGGATGTGTAATACCTAACAAATCATTTCAAAATCTTTTACTACAAAAAGTATTGTATGTTCCTTGATTAACATTCAATCTCATTTCAGTAAGCAAGTTAGTAGAAAACAACTATATGATTAACTTTGGATATATGTATGAGATCAATACATGTCTCATCATGAATTAAGGTGAAATAAAAGCAACAAGATCAATCCATGGAAATACATATGTTCTAGACTCAATGGCAATATCTCAAGTATCTCTTTTTCTTCCTTCTTCATATTTGTAGTTATTTTGTTGTATGCTCATGTTCGTTGAGATTGTTCTTCTCTTGATGTTCTTGTTTCTCTTATACCTCTCATTATTAAAGATTGGAGATCCTTTGAAAATCTTATATTTTCTTACATAATAAAAAATAAGCAAAATATTTATTATTATTTTAATTTTAATTTTTATTATTAACATTATTTAAATATATTTTTAATAATATATTATAATTTTAATTCTTTTTCCTTTCGGTCTCAGCTAAAAGATTCTAATACCTTTACTACTGGAGTGTCCTAACCAAAAAAATTATTTTATATTATTTTTATTTATTATGAATTAAATAAAAATTATTATATTAATATTTTTTTATACAATTTTTATTTATTGATTGAATAAAAAATATTATATTAATGTTTTTTATATTATTTTTATTTATTAGGGATTGAATGAAAAATATTATACTAATCTTTGAAAGACACGGCGTCCCTTATTATTTACTTTTATCATCTACAATATTTAAGTCAAAGTTGAACCAGCCATGTAAACATCAATCGATATATATATAGTTCTAAGAAAGCCGTGAATATTAGTATTTGTAAAGAGTCCCCAGATAAATGAAGGAAAAGACGGAAATGCCAGGGTCGCACAATATTTTATAGAGAACTCCAAGTAATTATCTCGAAATACAGAAAAATACGAGGATTCTTTCCAGCGCCTCCCCTTCCTGGTGTTAGCTTCAGTTCCAAGCCTCTTGCAGAAAGCCATAATTAATGCAGAACTGGAACCCATGAACAGAAATGGAATGAGAATATTTTCTCATGGCCCAAGGAAACAAAGGTGTTTATCTACTGTGAAACCCATTTCCCAAGAGAGGAGAATTTACAGATTTAAGCACGGAAAGAGATTTAGAGTGCATCGGCTTTTGATTGATGAGTTTATAGTGGTAAGTGACTCACTTCATGCACTCACAGCAGACAATGCACTGGACTAGTTTATGTTATTGTCTTGTCCTGGCCCCAGTAGTAAAGCTTGCAGTTGTATCTGTCGTCACCGTCCAAGGGGTATGTTCGAATTTTACAGGCTAATATTAACCCAAGTTTTAGAAACTGCACAATCACCTTTAGACTCATTCTATGTTTGCTATCGTAACATATGACGAATTTAAAAGCATAAGTATCTTAACCAAAAGTCATTCTTCTAAAACAGGACTCTCTATGTTTTCCACACCAATAAATAAACGCTTTCTTATCTATAATTTTGTGGTCTCCCTTCTACGTTAAGTTGACCTTCACTCTATAATATATATATTTTTTAATTTTTTTTTATAAAAAAAAATAAAAAAATTAACTTTCATTATTTTTTAAAGGTTAAGTTTTGTATAAAGTGGTTCAGTATATGTGAGTTTGTTTTAAAAGATTTTTTTTTTAAAAGTGATATTATAAATTGGTAAGTGTATGCATATTGTTTAGTTTAAATCCTATTTTTTAATATAATATTATTTAATAAATTTAAATCAAACAATCAAAATAATTAAAAATAATAAATAAAATATTATTGGTTGCAATGTATATAAATGAACTGGTAAAAAATAATTATGTAAAGCATTTGGAAGCCTTGGGAGGCCATTAAACCCTGGATTTTTTGGAAAAGTAATAAAGGGGAAGTTGGAGGCTTCAATACCTTTGCTTAATGTCTGGTGGTTTTCGACCATCACTTTGTATCCCCTTGCTCAAGTCCAGTGGATACATGCTCAGAAATTTTATAAATGAGATATTGCTCGGTTATCTAATTTCATGGATTTTCATTGAAGGTCTTGGATACCTTGGGAAATTTTTAGGAATTTTTTTGGTTTATCTTCTGCTGATAAGACTATTTATGAGGTTGTTACTGATTACACTATTTTATCTGTTTGGAGTAAAAATTTTCGATATTATCAAAAACCTTCGTGGACTGATTGGTCTTGGCCCAAAGATGTTTCTCTCACCAAGTATAAACCTCATTTGGGATACTCTTGGCTTTCCTCTGTTGTTCCTATGGTTGAGAAGCTTAATTCTAGGTGGGATGTAGTATCTCTCAATCCATATGGACTCTCAAATTTAATACACTCTGGGCAAAGTATCTTGAACCTAAGAAAGCATTTTTTGCTTGGATTTTATTGTTTCAAGGGCCTCCTATTGGTCAGCGGCTTAGATATTTGGGTGTGAATGATATTTCTTGCAGATCTTATGGAGTAGAGGAGGATGTGCATCATCTTTTTTGGTCTTGTGTGAGAGCTTAAAAGGTTTGACAATGAATTTTCTCTTTTTTCAGACCATATATGACAGGTCCGTGTTCTTGGGTGAATATTTTGTTAGGAAATCCACTTTAGATTTTCGAGAAGCTTGTTCTTGTGTAACATATCTTTAGAGTGGGGATTCTTTTTCATTTGTGGAAAACTTTCAATAGAGTGATTTTTAGCCAACATGAGCCTTCTTCTACTTTTTCTCTTGCTGATAAGTATCAGGTTTTCTATGATTGTTGGCTGTAGATTTTATTGCAAGCAAAAACAATGAATATAGAGCTTCATCACTCATGGGACCTTATTGATCATTGAGGTAATTCTCCTTGTGCATTGAATCTCGTTCCTCTAGCCCCCCACATAGCAATGATGCATAGTCTATTAGTTGTTTTTTCAAGCAGTTTTCTGTTTGATTTTCTTGTGAACTTGTGTAAGTTATTTTGGTAGCTCTACTAGTTGTTTAGCATACACTTAGTGTGTTGGTTGTGTGCTCAAGGTGTGCTAATTCCATTCACTTTTTTTGTATGATTAAGTCATTTTAATATAATATATTTTCATCAAAAATGATAACTATATAAATATTGGTTAGTTCAAACCCCAATTTTCAATATAATATCATTTAATAAATCAAATTTAAACATTAAAAAAATAATTAAAAATAATAAATAAAATATTATTGATTTGGATGATTATAATATTATTTTTTGAAAGAAGTGTTTTTATATTATATTATGGCATAAACCTAATAATTATGTAATTATTTAGTGTATATATCTATTATAAAAATTAAATTTTAAATCTTTTTAAATTTAACAAATTAAAATAATAAAATAATTTTTATAACTACTATAAATAAAATTATTATATAAACGAATAATAAATTTCAATAAATTATTAAAAATTAATCAATATAATAATCTATATTTAGGTCCGAGGTGTAGACCAATTGGTTCATCCAAACCCCATAAGGGGGGCGGAGGTCCAAGGTTCAAATCTCGGGTCTCGTCGGACTGAATGTTTGTCCCTTTCCTGGTGCTTTTAGCGGCGTAAAAGGTTTTAAATGATTGTGGCATGGTGGTTATAGGTGCGGACTGCATGAATATCTGTGTGGCGGCTTCCGGGACGGACACCGCAGAATACTGTGACGGCCATAAAAGCTGAACAGCCTGCCCGAGTTCATGACGACTACCGATTCCACCATGTAAATATAAAAAAAAAATAAAAATCTATATTTTTAAATTATAATATACTACACGTAACAATCAAGTCCTTCCTAAATTTAAATTTTTAAATAACCAATTAAAAATCACTATTACCATGAAATTAATAATTCTTTTTAGGCAGGGTTACCTCCCCTTATAGTAAGAACAGGTTTTTTTTAGTAGTTCTCAATTGCTTCCGTCACGATTGTGTAGACGATTTGCTTGTACATGTGAAAGCTTATAGGGGTTGGAATCCAAAAGATGCTAGCTTTTACTTTTGTTTGACAATAACTTTTTAAACGTGTTATAACAAGACCTATTTCTTTCTCATCTTGTTGACCATGGAGAGTTGTTTACAACTCTTTTTCATTTTGTTGACTTTGAAAAGAATATAATTCTTTTTTTATAAGAGTTGTTATAATCATACTATTTTTAGTAGCTGATAAGTGTTTAATTTATCAAACTTATTTTACCACAGCCTTATTGAAATGGATCACCTGATGCTTGAAATTGGATTATACCATCAGTACATTCAAAGGATTCAAAACATATTATTACCTTTACAAGTTGACAGCCTGTCCCTAAACTTTAAACCCAAGTTGACAGCCTGTCCCTAAACTTTAAACCCAAATCTGTTCATGATAAATACTTGACCAATTATACCCTGTCAATCCACCTAATTTTTAGAAACAAAGATAATTGTTATCAAAGACTTTTGTGACTTGCAATTCCTCGAGAGAAACAGAACATCAATTTGAAAGTTTGCGGAACTATATGATGAAGAAAGATGGAGCCAAGTTATCGTCTAATTTCATTTTTAAAAGAAATCCCGTACATTGCATTTGCTTTTGTAGTAGTCAAGTAATAATTTCCCTACACAAGAAAATTGATTCGGCTGGATTCTTTTAATACAAGGTCTATGTCTCGTAGTGGATTCCTACTAGAATTGTTTTTTAATATTTAAATAGAGTATATGAAATTGAAATATGTTTTATTATATTCTAATTAGTTTTTATATTTGGTTTTATTTATATATTATATTTTATAATAGATTATTTTTATAATTTTTATATTATTATTTTAATGAATTTTATAATTTTTATATTATTATTTTAATGGATTTTATGAAATTGATATGGAACTTATGAGTATTATATTATTTTTTTTTTTTTTGGTAATTTTATAAAATATTAGTAGATTATATGAATTTAATATATGTCTTTTTTTAATTTATTAATGTTTCAAAAGGGGATTAAAAGAGCTCTGTCCATTTTATAAAATCATGTTTAAAGATTTTACATTTGAATCTTATCATTTAGGATAGTAACTGGAATAAAACAACTATATCTCCATGAGTGTGGTCTACCGACAAGGAGGCCACTTGCATTATTGGCACCTGGGTTCAATCCCCATGGTGGATGTGTATACGTATTACTCCAAAAAAAAAACAACTATAAAAAAAAACAACTAAAAGACAAACTTCTAAGAAAAATATTAGTAGCTAGATGAGTTGGGGAATGATAAACATAGAAAGACCATCTACACTTAAAACTCAAAACGTTGACAATTCCACAATAATAGCTCTAGGTCTTCTCTCCACTAGGGGATTAAAATTCAACTCCAAATAAATGTATGATAAAATGAGTGGATTCAACACTTGTAAAATGCTAATGAGAATATTATTGAGCTATGTAAAATCATATCTAGTTTATGATATTATCTTAAAAAACCACCCAATGTTTTGAGGGGGTATTCAACCCCCTACTCTTCCAAGACATTATTTTTTAATTATTGTCATTCACCACCTCAATAATCATTTCCTTCTCTTCGAATATTACCTTCTATTGTGTCTACTCCACAACGTACCCCAAAATTGGGGACCCACCTTTTTTGCATGTGTTCCAAGAAGACAGAAGTGGCCCATATGCTAAAGATCAAAGAAAAAAGCGAAACACCACAAGGAGAAAAAGTGTCGCGATATCACGACATGTTGCAGTTTCACGGCCAAAAGAGAAAAAGTGTCGCGATATCGCGACATGTTGCATCGTCGCGACCAAAGGAAGAGAAAAAGTGTTGTGATATCGCGACATGTTGCAGTTTCACGGCCAAAAGAGAAAAAGTGTCGCGATATCGCGACATGTTGCAGTTTCACGGCCAAAAGAGAAAAAGTGTCGTGATATCGCGACATGTTGCATCGTCGCGGCCAAAGGAAGAAAAAGTGTCGCGATATCGCGACATGTTGCATCATCATGACCAAAGGAAGAAAAAGTGTCGCGATATCGCGACATGTTGCATCATCGCGGCCAAAGGAGAAAAAGTGTCGCGATATCGTGACATGTTGCATCATCACGGCCAAAGGAGAAAAAGTGTCGCGATATCGTGACATGTTGCATCATCGCGGCCAAAGGAGAAAAAGTGTCACGATATCGTGACATGTTGCACTATCGCGGCCAAAAGAGAAAAAGTGTCGCGATATCGCGACATGTTGCATCGTCGCGGCCAAAGGAAGAAAAAGTGTCGCGATATCGCGACATGTTGCATCATCGCGGCCAAAAAAAGAAAAAGTGTCGCGATATCACGACATGTTTCATCATCGCGGCCAAAAAAAGAAAAGTGTCGCGATATTGTGATATGTTGCATCATTGCGGCCAAAGGAAGAAAAGTGTCGCAATATCACGACACTTTACATTTTCGTGGCTCAAAGCAACAAAAGAGAGCAAGGAGGCAAAAGTGTCGCGATATCGTGACATGTTCCATTTTCGCCAAGGTAACGGACCTGCATAGTGACGTGGACATAAGGAAAAAATCCAATGAATAAGACAAAGCATTACATAAGGAATATTTAATGATTTGAAATCATTTAAGATGGTCGTTACGCACGCAGGGAAGCAAACACAAGCCCATGTGGAGAAAATGAAATGAAGGGCCACAAAATAGAAGCGAAAAGTATTTTGGAAACCACCACACGCATGCACAAGGGAAGGTGAAACGAACAGTCAGGGAAGGTGAAACGAACAACCATTGGAAAATGAAATGAACAGTCATGGAAGGAGAAACAATTTTTTTAGAAGTTTAAATACGCCATTCAAAGAGGCCAGAAGGGGGTTGGAAACCGCTGCAAGCAGAGTTGTAGAGTTGAAGGCGAGAAGGCCATTCTAGACCTGTTTGAGTTGTTTTTCTTCCACAGACTGGTTTGGGAAAACCAAAAATTCTGCTATTGTAAAATGACATATTTTTAATGCAGAAGTCTTCAAAAATTTGCATCTTGTGGGAAAGAAAGAAGGAGATTTTCTTTGCATGCTATGGATTTAATGTTTATTCTTTCATTTTTTCAGATTTCGAATTTATAGATAATGTTAATGCCATTTTTCTGGGTTACATTAGGCGAATATTTGAAATCTGAATTTTATTTCGTACCCTAGGAACCAACACTTAGTCTATGGGGATTGTGCTTGTTTTGCAAGTCCAATAGGTTAGGTTGCATGCACGGAGACCTCACATCTTCGGTTTTGTCGAAATAGGATAGCATCATACTGAATGCATTTTATTTTCAGTTTTCTGCATTTCATTTTCATTTTTTTTGCATTTTATTTTTTCCAGAAATTTTAATTTATTTTAAATCTTTAGGCATTAAAATAAACATTTAAAAATTTTCAAAATCCAAAAAAAAAAAACAATGAACAATCACTAAAGTTTCATGGTGAAATAAACCAACATTGCCCCTTGTTTACAGTTACTTGCAATCACTAAGGTGTTCCAAGCATTTAAATTGAATATCTTTATTTGAGATTACTAATACACATATGCAAATGCTAATACAACGGAGACCTTGGGGAAGTTGTTTGTTTAACTTCTTTGCAAGAGGGGATTGAAAAACCAAACCCAAAAAGAGAATTTTTCACCAAAAAAAAAAAAAAACACAACAAAAAAAGGCGCTAGAAGGAGGGCCTGAACCGGTTTATTTTAGTGTGATTTAAATGCTATAGGGATTTAAATTTTGAATATTTCATGCCCTATTGATTATTATCTTTAGCCCTCTTTTAACAATACAACCTTGTAGTGTTAAAAGGAGGACATGAATTGCTATGCATTGTTCTAACGCTTTTGATTGTTCATACAGGAATAAGGTGTTTTGATTGTGCATTGTTTTAGAATATTGCTTTGTCATGGTTCCTTCTTTCATTCATGACTAACAAATTGGTTTTGAAGTTATTCTTTGAATTTCATTAATTACAAGATTTTCTTTGTGTCGTAGGTTTTCTTTGAGGTATTGAGAGTTTTGTCAGGTTTTGTAGGGTAGTTTCATTTATAAGCTGGACCCACCGCATCGCATCGCAACTAGGTCCAAAACAACCGAGGAAACCATATTCCAAAGCCTCTCAATCACTCATAGGAATCCAAGGAATAAAACCGAGCAAATTGTGGTCCCACCAGATATTCTTGTTATAGAAGATCCTTCTGTTTCAGGCACATCTAGCGGACTTGCACCGATGGTGTCATTTGCCACTAGTGTACCAATTATCAGTACCATTTCCACGGTTCTTGTAGGGTTATCATCATCGATTTTGAATCAAATGGCCCAACCTCCACCACCTCCTTGGTATGGAGCCAATAACATTCCTTTGAATATTGCAGGGGATATTCACGAGATCCCTAAGAATATAGAGATATTTTTTCCCAAATACAAACCGGATGGCCCAAGGACCGTAGAAGAACATATTCAGGCCTATAGGGATGTTTTGATAAGATTGCAAGTTCAACATGAAGATGTGGCTTGTAGACTCTTCCCCATGAGCCTAGACCAAGTGGCTTACGAATGGTATATTTGCTTACCTATTGGTTCCATTACGTCATGGATGCAAATGGAGGATGCTTTTGTCAATCAATTCAGGTCACCATTAGATCCCACAATCATCTATAATCAGTTCATTACATGCAAAAGAGGCCAGGGTGAGCCAATCCGAACTTTTAATCAGAGATTTCAGAAGTGCTATAATAGAGCAATTCGACATTTTGCCATTGATCCCGTAGTAGCTTTGCAAATATATTTTGGGGCATTGGATCCTATGACGGCAATGTTTGCAAGGCGAAATCCTCAAGTTACCATGCTTGCTCTAGCCTACAATGAAGCTATGACCATTGAACAACAAATGACACCATAGAGTTATGGGTTTTCCTAGATGCCCATGGTAGGACAATATGGTCCATATGGTCAAGCTCCTATGATGAATCAGATCATGGCACCACAAATATCAGGCATAAATGCTTTGCCTTATCAACAACCTTATTCATCAACACCCGCTTACGCACCCATTCCAATTCAACCAATCACATCCATTCCCCCCATTCCTTCATTTTTGCAAAATAGTCAACAGACTATGCAAGGAGCCAATCCGGTTAATTCTCAGGCTATAGTTCCTTTCCCCAATCCAATTTCGATTCAAAGTGTGAATCCCTACGCAAATCAAGTGGCTCAAAATCCAACTCAAATGTTAAGTCAAGATCTCACCAATTACGCAAATCCTACTGGAACTAGCAATAACATAGCTCAACCAAAAGAGATTTATTCGAGAGGTTGAAGAGCTCAAAAATATAGTTCACAAATTGAGTAATGATTTGGTTCAAAAATAGAAGTATGAATCCCATGCCCCTCACCCAAATTGAAACTTCAACAATAGAGGGAGACAAGTGGAATACGAAGCCAAACAATGGGGGTGTGCCTTCCCCTATTGCTAATCAGATAGATACTTCTACAGGACCAAGTCACTCTAGTTCCATTCTTAATATTTCTGATTTTGCATGGGAAAAGGGGTGTAGATTGCATAATACAAAGGAGCATAACGAATGGAATTGTCCCAAAATTGCTAGGTATACCCATTGTCTCCAAGCTCAAGTGGATGATTTGGAACTTGTGCCAAACGAGGGTCCACCCCAACATCAACAAGGAGATGACAACATTTTGGTGGTGGAAACTCTATATCGTCAAGAGAGTGAGAATGAGGAAGAAGAGGATGAAATCTTGGAATAGGAAGTGCAAGATTTTAGAGAATTTAGAAAGGGGAACCATGGATACCATTTGAGGAGTAAGTCCAAAACCCCTAAAACATCCTCAACTCCACCAAACAATTCTATTCTTCCTCGATGCTAAGGCTGATAATAATCCCCCTCCTCCATCTGGAAGAGAAACGTCTAAGGACACGCAAAAAACATTGAAGCCTGAGAAGTCAACTTATGACATAGTGGAGGATTTAAGGAAGTCCAAGTCTAGCCTTTCATTTTTAGAGGCGGCTAGGTTGCTTGGCCAAAAGGAAGCATTGATAAAGGCTTTGGGCTCACCTAGTCAAATACAAGAAGGAAAGGAAGTTGAATCTCACATGGTTTTATGAAAGGAAAGACGAGATGTCCCTCCTTTTTTATTGACTATGAGGATTGTTGGAAAAAATTTGCACAATTGTTTGGTGGACACAGGTGCCACAAGTAACCTCATGCCTACAGAAATTTGTCAAATGCTAGGCCTAGAGCCTATTTTTGCTAAATGCAAGGTTTTGCAATTGGATCGGTCTGAGGTAAATGTGGTAGGGACCCTCTACGATGTTAAGATCCAACTCAATTCTGAACCTAGGGTCCAATAGGTGGTTGATATTTTGGTTGTCAATATCCCAAGTCGATATGGAATGTTACTTGCTAGGGATTGGATGAAAAGTTTGAATGGTTATTTCTCCACTGATTGCTCGCACATGTGGCTACCCTGGAAAGGGATTGCTAATCAAATTAGAGTGGAAAATGAGCCAAGGCTTAAGGAAATCATCACAGAATTCAACAAGCCAAATGAAGTTCAATTTTTTGAACTTGAGTTAGGAGTCTACGCTTTTGATGTTGAAAGAGCTACCGAAGAACCTCAAAAAGAAACATTTTCTTGTAGCTCTTTTGAAGAAGATAATCTCGTGTGGTTACTCAAGTTTGATGGATCTAAGTCAAAACAGGGGGCAGGAGCTGGAGTTGAACTCACTTGTCCGGGAAGTAAACCATTGTTTGTTGCCTATAGATTGCAATTTCCTTGCACTAACAATGTGGCAGAATATGAAGCTCTTATCTTTGGATTACAATTGGATTTGAGCAAGAAGGTTAAGTGTTTGAAAGTATTGGGAGATTCGGAGTTGGTGGTCAAACAAGTTAAAGGACAATATACCTACCGTGATAAGAGATTGAGCCTTTATAGAACTAGGGTGAGGGACCTCATTGAGGAATTTGATGCTTTTAATATATCCCTTATTTCTAGGAAAGGAAATCATATAGCTGATTCTCTTGTGATCGCTGTAGGCATGCTAAATCCGGTTGACATAAAAAAATGCAAGAAGTTTTCCATTGAGTTGGTCCCTTGCCCATCGATACCTGATAACGTCAGAAACTTGCAAGTTTTTGAGAATGATAGACACATTTTCAAATTTGTCACCAATTCAGGTATTTTTGAGAACCAAGTGATTGATGAAGATCAAAGGTGGCAAGAAGAAACAGAAGGAGAAAGCGAAGTTACATTTCAATCCAACAAGATACCTAAGAACATCATTTCATTGGAGAAGGTGTTTGATATGGGATATAAAGCTAGAAAAGGAAAAAGGGTTCCACCTCCTAAAGATGCTTGTGACCTGATCAATATAGGGAGTGTGGATAATCCGCATGAAGTGTACATTGCAAAGGCATGTACAGCTGATGAGAGGGAAAATATAATATGTGCACTAAAGTATTACATGGATTGCATTGCTTGGAATTACAATGAGTTGAAAACGTATGATCAAAATGTTATTATGCACACCATCCCTCTAAAACCAGATTCCAAACCTTTCATACAAAGACAACGACCTGTTAACCCATTACTTGAGCCCTTGATAGAGAAAGAGGTCAAGCGATTGTTGGATGCGAAGATAATATTTCTCGTTAGGCACTCAACTTGGGTCGCTAATCTTGTTTCGGTGAGAAAGAAGAATGGAGAGATAAGGCTATGCATAGATTTTAGAAATCTCAACAAAGCCTCACAAAAGGATAATTACCCACTGCCATCAATTGATGAAATCTTGCAAACGGTGAATGGGTCTGAAATGATGTCTTTTCTCGATGGGTATTCTGGATACAATCATATTCTTATTCATCCCAGTGACAAGATGAAGATGGCCTTCACAACCAAATGGGGAATATTTGCCTATAGAAGAATGCCTTTCGGATTATTAAATGCAGGCGCAACATTTCAACGCGCCATGGATTATGCGTTCAAAGGGCTCATAGGTAAATGTATCATTGTGTATGTGGATGACATTCCTGTGTTTTCAAAGAAAAGAGAAGACCATGTGAAATATTTGAGGAAAGTTCTCCAAAGGTGTAAAGAGCACGGAATTTCTTTAAATCCAAAAAAATGCATCTTTGGAGTGACATAAGGAAGATTGCTTGGCCATATCATTTCAAAAGAAGGTATTTCCATTGATCCGAAAAGGATAGAAGCTATCCAAAACTTGCCTCTCCCAGCTAGCAAAAAGGAATTGAGATCTTTCTTTGGGAAAATCAATTTCGTGAGGAAGTTTATTTCTGGCTTCGTTGAGATAGCTAAACCATTGAATGAGATGCTCAAAAAGGATGTGAATTTCAGATGGGATGAAGAAAGTAGGGTTGCCTTTCAAAGCATCAAGGATGCTATTTCTAGAGCCCCTGTCCTTATAAGTCCAAATTATTCTAAGCCTTTCTTTATTTATGCTTTCGCATCTGAACACTCTTTTGCGAGTGTCTTGACTCAGAAAGGTGAAGATAACGCATAAAATCCTATAGCTTTTCTAAGCACTCCTTTGAAGGATGCTCAATTGAGGTATTCCATCCTCGATAAGCAAATGTATGCACTTTTCAAAATAGTAAAAAAATTTAGACATTACATTGTGCATAGTAGGGTCTTTGCCATTGTGCCTGACCCTACTGTCAAAACCATGTTTGTGCAAAACGAGCTAGGTGAGAGAAGAGGTAAATGGATTTCTACCATCCAAGAATTTGACCTTGAAATTCAACCCATGAAATTAGTCCGTGGACAAGGACTTGTGAAAACAATTGCTGAGAACAATCCCCAAGTCACATGCCAATATTCAGATGGAGAGCACATTTCTAAAGATGATTGGTATGTTGATATTGTGTATTTTCTATTAAATGGTAAGTGTCCATCACATCTTAATTCTACTCAAAGAAGAGCCTTGAGACTTAAATCTGCCAATTATCATATTAGGTCTGGTGTTCTTTACAGGAAAAATCACAAGGGAATTTACCTACGATGCTTAAATCAAGAAGAAGCTACCAATGTTTTGCAAGAGTTTCATGGTAAATATGGAACTGGCCATGGTTCGGAAAATTCAACAGCACATCAAATCCTAAGAGTGGGATATTATTGGCCCCACATTTTTAAAGATGCACATGCACACGTGCGATCTTGCCATATTTGTCAAGTGGATGCCAATAGAGAAAGGAATGCAACTATGCCATTGCAACCTGTAGTTGAGATGAGACCATTTGCACAATGGGGATTAGACTTCATCGGGGTTATTAACCCAAATTCTTCAGATTCCCATAAATTCATACTCACAGCTACAGATTATTGCACTAGGTGGGCAGAAGCAATTCCTACGAAGCATGCTACTACGGATGTGGTAATAAAATTCCTCGAAGATCATATCGTAACAAGGTTTGGAATGCCCGATTCTATTGTAAGTGATAATGGTAAGGCTTTTGTTTCCACTCAATTTGCAAATTGGGCATATGATAATAAGGTGAGTTTAAAGTTTTCGTCTAACTATTACCCTCAAGGCAACGGTTTGGCAGATCTTCAAATAAAAATTTGTTAACCATCATTAAGAATTTATTGGAAAAGAATTCTCGGGATTGGCACAACCAATTAAAATTTTCTCTTTGGGTAGATAGGACTAGAGAAAAAGAATCAATAGGGAATACACCTTATCATCTAGTTTATGGGCAAGATCCAATTTTTCCTGCAAATTTGAAGCTTCAAACCCTTCGTTTCACACAAGAATACCTTGGAACTGATAATCACATTGAGGCTAGATTAAGTCATCTAATGCACCTTGATGAAAAAAGAGAAGAAGCCATGCTCCACATGAGCAAACATCAAGATGTGGTCAAAATATGGTTTGATAAAAGAGCCAAAATTAAGTCTTTCAGGATCTCGAACTTGGTTTTATTGTGGGATAAAAAACATGATGAGAAAGGGGATCACAAAAAGTTTGATTGTCTTTGGTTAGGTCCTTATCAAATCTCTGAAATCCTAGGGGAGAGTACTTTCAGACTAAGAACTTTGGATGGGAAATATTTGACGTTACCGGTTAACGGGCAAGTTCTAAAGCATTATTTTAGCCCTTAAATCATGTGAGATTTGTATCATATTGTACATTTGTATATGATTTTTTTTTGGTTTTGATGTTGGTTTTGCATTTCTGTTTTGGTTTCAAGTTGTGTGTTGGTCCTTTGGACATTTTGGGTTTGTTTAAAAAAAAAAAAAAAAAAAAAAGAAGAAGAAAAGCGAGATGTCAACTTATGTCCTTATGAATGTTGACTAAGACAAGGAGAATATGAAACATCAGAATTTTATTGCAGAAAGCTCCGCGAGTATCACAAACACATTAAAGAATATCGTTTGAAACTTGTGATGCATGAAGTTGTCAGTTTTACAAATTATGGTAAAGTAGGTGATATACTCCATCCGCATTTCAAAAAGAGCAATGCGTTTATCCATATCTCATGTTACATTCGACATTGCATATACATTTCATCTCAGTTGCATCTACATTTCAAATACAATCATTGAAAAGGTGTCAAATCCTCTTAGGGTCATTACATAACATATATTAAAAGGATCCTAAGGTTGGGAACTGATGCCCAAACTATCTTGAACCAAGCACGTTCTACATATTTTAAAGAGGATCTTGAGAAAAATGGTCAAAACCATACTTGGAAGAAAAGGTGAGGCGAAAGGAGTATTTCGTGTCTGTCCTATCATGCAACATAATCTTTAAAATAGTGGTTTTTACCACTCCCATAGTGCTTAAAGTCTAAAATCATAGTAGTAAGGATAGGGTCTAATTCTCATCTCGCTTAGGTTGAGAATCCGATTCCCCAAAGCTCTGATTTGACCTTCATGGAGTAGTAAGGATAGGGTCTAATTCTCATCTCGCTTAGGTTGAGAACACCGATTCCCCAAAGCTCTAGTTTGACCTTCATGGAGTAGTAAGGATAGGGTCTAATTCTCATCTCGCTTAGGTTGAGAATCCGATTCCCCAAAGCTTCTATTTTTCCCACTCAAGAACTTGAAATCCCAAAGAAAATATTTTTCATTCTATTTTTTCATTTCTTCATTAATATTGGATTGGAAGGATCGTACTACATGTCCCTTGCAAGGATGGGTAGTCATCCCCAAGGTCCAAGAAATCAAAAGTAAAGCCAAACCATGGATTATGGGGTTAATCTCCACCGGGGCTATAGACACATGGCTGACAGTGGAGTATGCTCATGCATGGCAACATGTCTTGCCTAAAACCAAGACCACTAACTGTTCAAACGGACAGGCTAGCTTGATAGTTTCATCCATAACAGGTTAAATCATTTTGTTCAAGATGAGGTAATGAACTCCAGATCAGAGTAGTAAGGATAGGGTTAAATTCCCATCTCACTTAGGTTGGGAATCCTATTCCCCAAAGCTCTGATTTCACTTACACTTGCACATGGGTTCAAGATGGTAGGGGCACATAACCAACTTTGGGATCTAGTAAATTAATTCAGTATACATATATTTGGTCCTAAGAGGGTTTGACAGTTTTAATATGTTTGTTCATGATACTAGAAAGTTTGAGCCTTTGCAAAGCAGGTTGTTATATCTCTAACATAGTTGTCATACGTCAAATCCTGCACAAATCATTCATAGCCTTGCATACGAATCATAAGTGAAACTGACAATGGAAAGTTGAATGAGTTTCAAATGATAGGGAATGAAGCACATTGCACACACCGAGATGATGCTTAATAATTCTAATGCTTCATGTATTTCTCGTCTAGTTTTATTCTTAGGATATTTGTTGACACTTGTATTTGAGTCTGTGTGTTTTCAGGTTGAGTTCTCACCGAAATGCTCGGGAGCATTTTCCAACAGAGTCGCCATTTGTTGTGGCTGCTCCACAACGTACCCCAAAATTGGGGACCCACCTTTTTTGCATGTGTTCCAAGAAGACCGAAGTGGCCCATATGCTAAAGATCAAAGAAAAAAGTGAAACACCACAAGGAGAAAAAGTGTCGCGATATCGCGACATGTTGCAGTTTCACGGCCAAAAGAGAAAAAGTGTAGCGATATCGCGACATGTTGCATCGTCACGGCCAAAAAGAGAAAAAGTGTCGCGATATCGTGACATGTTGCAATATCATGGCCAAAAGAGAAAAGTGTCACGATATCGCGACATGTTGCATCTTCACGGCCAAAAGAGAAAAAGTGTCGCGATATCGCGACATGTTGCATCGTCACGGCCAAAGGAAGAAAAAGTGTCGCGATATCACGACATGTTGCATCATCGTAGTCAAAGGAAGAAAAAGTGTCACGATATCGTGACATGTTGCATCATCGCAGCCAAAAGAGAAAAAGTGTCATGATATCGCGACATGTTGCATCATCACGGCCAAAAGAGAAAAAGTGTCACGATATCGCGACATGTTGCATCGTCGCGGCCAAAAGAGAAAAAGTGTCGTGATATCACGACATGTTGCATCATCACGGCCAAAGGAAGAAAAAGTGTCGCGATATCGCGACATGTTGCATCATCGCGCCAAAATAGAAAAAGTGTCGCGATATCGCGACATGTTGCATCATCGCGGCCAAAAAAGGAAAAGTGTCGCGATATCGCGACATGTTGCATCATCACGGCCAAAGGAGGAAAAGTGTCGCGATATCGCGACATGTTACATTTTCGTGGCTCAAAGCAACAAAAGAGAGCAAGGAGGCAAAAGTGTCGTGATATCGCGACATGTTCCATTTTTGCCAAGGTAACGGACCTGCATAGTGACGTGGACATAAGGACAAAATCCAATGAATAAGACAAAGCGTTACATAAGGAATCTTTAATGATTTGAAATCATTTAAGATGGTCGTTACGCATGGAGGGAAATGGACGCAAGCCCATGTGGAGAAAATGAAACGAAGGGCCACAAAATAGAAGCGAAAAGTCTTTTGGAAACCACCGCACGCATGCACAAGGGAAGGTGAAACGAACAGTCAGGGAAGGTGAAACGAACATCCATTGGAAAATGAAACAAACAGTCATGGAAGGAGAAACAATTTTTTTTAGAAGTTTAAATACGCCATTCAAAGAGGCTAGAAGGGGGTTGGAAACCGCTGCAAGTAGAGTTGCAGAGTTGAAGGCGAGAAGGCCATTCTGGACATGTTTGAGTTGTTTTTCTTCCACAGACTGGTTTGGGAAAACCAAAAATTCTGCTATTGTAAAATGACATATTTTTAATGCAGAAGTCTTCAAAAATTTGCATCTTGTGGGAAAGAAAGAAGGAGATTTTCTTTGCATGCTATGGATTTAATGTTTATTCTTTCATTTTTTCAGATTTCGAATTTATAGATAATGTTAATGCCATTTTTTTGGGTTACATTAGGCGAATATTTGAAATCTGAATTTTATTTCGTACCCTAGGAACCAACACTTAGTCTATGGGGATTGTGCTTGTTTTGCAAGTCCAATAGGTTAGGTTGCATGCATGGAGACCTCACATCTTCGGTTTTGTCAAAATAGGATAGCATCATATTGAATGCATTTTATTTTCAATTTTCTGCATTTCATTTTCATTTTTTTTGCATTTTATTTTTTCCAAAAATTTTAACTTATTTTAAATCTTTAGGCATTAAAATAAACATTTAAAAAATTTCAAAATCCAAAAAAAAAACAATGAACAATCACTAAAGTTTCATGGTGAAATAAACCAACATTGCCCCTTGTTTACAGTTACTTGCAATCACTAAGGTGTTCCAAGCATTTAAATTGAATATCTTTATTTGAGATTACTAATACACATATGCAAATGCTAATACAACGGAGACCTTGGAGAAGTTGTTTGTTTAACTTCTTTGCAAGAGGGGATTTGGAACCCAAATCCTAAAGGAGAGTGTACTTTCACAATTGGGTGAAAATACCACTCAACACCTTAAATGGTCTTCCCTTTTAATAAACCGATCTAGCATCTATTTTCCCTTTATTTTGGCTTCTTGTAATCCTATTTGGATTACTACTCTCCCCTCTTAATTATACTTTAATTTTTATTTCTTTATCAAGATATCAGGGGTGATACTCAGATCTACTTTATTCACACTAGTTCCTCAAAACCAAAACCATCCACTCAAGTTGTTTTATTTTATAAATATTTTAGACTACTAAAATAATTTTTTTCAACAGTTACTTAATTCTTCAAAGAAGGTTCATATACTGAGAGGCTTACCTTGATATTTTCTCCTTCAAACTAACCTTCTTCAATAGCAATCCCTCTTTTCACTGAAGTCTTAGATTGAGTTCTTTTTGGAGCATCTCCATTGTCTTCTAAATTGATACCTATCTTTGGTCGTCCCTCCTTTTTAAAAACATGAGTGTTTAGGTCAATTTACATTGTAACATATTTTCACCCTAGTTTTATTTCTTTTTCATGGTACAATTGAAGTTGGAGTGTTTGACCTTCTTACATAGAGAGCATTTGACTACAATATTCTTGTATTCTAAAGGTTGTCTCCACATGACATGCTTTTATTCAATC
Source organism: Wollemia nobilis (assembly GCA_028583015.1). Taxonomy (NCBI): domain Eukaryota; kingdom Viridiplantae; phylum Streptophyta; class Pinopsida; order Araucariales; family Araucariaceae; genus Wollemia; species Wollemia nobilis. Next base: position 327,140 of record JAQPPZ010017186.1, read on the forward strand.
TCAATCAACTTTGGAAATTTTCTTTCCATCCTTTTCTATATTTACATTCACACACATTCTCATAAACATCAACCTAGACCAAGCTAGGTTTACCAGATCTATCACAATAAAATACCTAATTTCTCAAGCAATACCAACAAGAATCTCTTCATGTCATAAATTGAGGGGAATGGTAGGAAGCCAAACCCAAACTGATGTTTCAACAATACTTTGAATGTTTGGATCAAAAATCGATATACATTTAAAAAATAGAGTACTCTACAACCATAAAACCAAGGTTTCTCTTAAATAATTCTATGTTTATCCTTCTCATAGTTCAACTTCACAATAAAAAAATCTCTTAGGCATGTCCAAAATCTCCATGAACCATATTAGTTTCCATTCAGACATCATCCACTTTCTAATAGTGTCTAACTCACCTAAAAATTTGTCAACCATTGTAAACTCCCATTGAGTAGTAAGCATGTCCTCCAAAGAGTCATGTATCGATAGTCTTCCTTCAAATGGTTGTAATATATATTCACCTTGTGCTTACCCTTTAGAATTTTTGACCAAGACTGCACCCCATTGTCAAAGATATTGTATCTATCATCCTTGTTGCCCAAATATGACTGTTATCCAAGCCCATGCATCATCTATGCTAGGGTTTTGTTGGAACTCAAAATTAGCATGACACCCTTCGGAGCCACTCGCCATCTCCATCCTTAGTAAGCCTTCTACATGAAATTATTAAAACCCTAGTAGATATCCCAATGATGCTATGTGCAAACCCTAATAGATCTCTCCATGGGAATATCCTAATAGATCTCTTGATGACACTATGCACAAACCCTAGCAAAACTCCCAATGGAACTAAGCACAAAACCTCACAGATCTCTTCAATTTCTCATATTTTTGGAATCTAACTACATGTTCTATTTTTTTCAAAGTGACTTAATTTTATATATCTACTTCATCTAGTTTGTACACTCAAATCTGCTATATTTTACTCTTTATGGTTTCTACTACATATCTCCTTCAATGTTACCTATCACAAAAAGAGTCTTATTTTTACTATATAATAAGACCAAAAATAATTATCAATAATGTAATGAATAGTCATGTTATAATGGTTATTAAAAGCAAAGAATTACTATAAAATTTGGAGGGATACTAGATAATTTTTTAGAGATTCAAAGTGGATAAAATATAAGTCAGAACTAAATTTAAATTATTGAATGATTTTTCTTTCAAAAGTAAAATTTCAATTATTTTTTCTAGTTGAAAATTTAGGGATAAATTATGAGCATTATTATGTGGTTTAAATGATAGTTGGTTTGTATTATAGACCATGTAGTGACCATTTTAAGAGAATTAAAATGATTACCAAATGGATTCTAATGTAGATTAGGGTTGTTTAACAACCATATTAGTTAATCAACATGAATACTTATAATAATATTTGTAGTAAATAATTTTGAGGGTAGATGCCTGAAAAACCTTAGAACGTCTTCACCAATTTTCATATCATTTGGAGCAACACATATCCTAGCATAGCCCTATGTGTGAACGATATATTTGGCAAGTGGCTATGTGAGGGTTTCATCTGGTTTGAGTGCAAGAAGCTCCAGATGTTGGTTTTTAGGGCCCTAGCGGCCAATATTTTTGTGGTTTATGCTCAATATTTTAGCAGGAAATGTTGCAGGGGATACAAGATGGGTTAGAAATTTGTCTTTCAACAGATCATACTATGAAATTGAGTGACAACGACTTCCAATTTTCCACTCAAAATAAAACTAAAAACCATACCTTTCCATGGCGTCTAGGGCAAGGATTAAAGAGATCTCGAAACAAGTTTCAAGCAGTTGATCAAAAAATGGCTCATATCTCAAATGAATTTGGTGCTAAGGTGCACCCACAAAATAATTATACTGTGAAAACCCCTGTCAAGGGTAATAATTTTGAAGACTCGGTGCCAAAAATGAATTTTAGGGATGCCCTTCATGTTGGACAGCCTTAGCCCAATGCTAATATCAATATTAGGGCTTCCCATAAACCTCTAAGAATGCCTAAGATTGATCCCAAGAAAATAGAGTTAGGATGTATTAAAGCATCTCATGGAACTCCTATTGTTAAGCTTGATATGGGGAACATTTAGACTGGCATTGAAGATTTGGAAAAAAGAGGACTAATTTTTCGGTTCGTGGGTTTTCGTCTGAGTCTATCTGCTTTCAAAGTTGGGGCTGTAAAAAGTTGGAAAACTAAAGGTGAGTTGCAAATATCTATTTATCCAAATGGTTATTTTCTTGTTTTATTTGCTAATAATGAAGATAGAGAGAAAACTTTTCAAGGGGGTCCTTGGTTTTTTGGAAGGGCGAGGCTTTTCATGAAGCCCTGGCATACTAAATTTAAAGCCGAAGAAGAGATGCCTTCTATAGCTCCCATGTGGGTTAGACTCTTTGGCCTCCCTATTGAATTTTGGAATCCTACTATTTTTTCTTCAATTGGAAACTCTTTAGGAACTTTTATGATGACTGCTGATTGTACTCAAAATTTTGAACATATTATTTATGCTTGAATTTGTGTTTTAATGGATTTTGACAAACCCCTTCGTAGAAATATCACATTACAATTTGGGGAAGACACTTGGGAGCAAGTAGTGGACTATGAGAACATTCCTTTTTGTTGAAGAATTTGCCATGAATATGGTCATTTGGCCAGTGCTTGCCCAAATAGAATTCCTGATCAAAAGAAAGAAGATATAAACTCAGCAGGTTTCCAAATACCTAAGAAGAAGAACACTCGAAAAAAATAGTTATGAAGGATCAATCAAAGTCATTTGCTAATATGTTTGAAATACTTTCCACAAATGATGTCCCAAGTGAGGAAGAGGAAATAATGGAAACTGAAATCTTAGAAACACAATTTAAATATGAAGGGAAGAACTCAGAGACAAACCAAAAAATCAAAGGTTTTCAACAGAAAAAAAGGAGAAAATTTACACAAGAAAAACAATATTTCAAATGTCAAAACTTCAAATAATGCAGGTCCCAATATAGACTCAATTGAACCATCTAGTAAAATTTTTGTAGTGTATGATAATTCTTCAAGGTTAGAAGCCATCTCAAATTCAATTGGAATAAGTCAAGAAACAGGGAAAAAAAATTGAAGATGGATTCCAATCAAAAAATAGGTCGCAAGACCAATCAATATCATATGGTAAAAGAAGGTGAAAAGCTTGTAGAGGAAGGTAATATTAATGCCCTTCCCAACTTTTTTAGCCCTGATATTAATGAAGATCATCACTTGGAATATTAGAGGACTCAAAGGGAGTCTTTCAAAACAAAATGAAATTAGAAGAATGATTCAAGTAAATCATCCACATCTTGTTTTCCTTCAAGAAACAAAGATGTCAATGGAGGATATGGACTTAATTGCCAATAAAATTTGGCTAGCTAGAAAAGTGGTTTCCCTTAGTTCCCAAGGGACTTCGGGTGGCATTGCTTGTCTTTGGGACCCAAAAGAGGTAGGTATTCACCATATGGTCGGTAATTGGGGTTTGTTGGCTATAGCTATTCAAAGTAGACATTCCAACCAGATTATGCTTTGCATTATTGTTTATGCCCCAAATTCTTTAGAGGAAAAAATAAGACAATGGAAGGATATTACTCATATTATCTCTCATTTTATTAAATCTTGGATCTTGATCGGAGGAGATTTCAATACCATCCTCTCTCTGGATGATAAAAGGGGGGAAATATAAATTTGGACAAAAGCACTGACCTCATGAGCGAATATATTGCAAACCTCCATCTTTTGGATATCCAACCAGATAATGGCCTTATGACTTGGTCTAACAGAAGGAAAGGCTTAGCTTGTATAATGGAGAGATTGGATAGGTTTTTGCTCTCTGAAAATTTCTTGATCTATGGTCACATTCCTAAAGTGAAGACTCTTAATAATGTTGGTTCGGATCATTGGCAAGTCATGGTGGAAATGTGGAAAACCAATGTGAGTTTCTCTCCTTTTCATTTTCAATTGATGTGGCTCAGAGACATTTCCTTCAGACCTTGTGTGCAACAATGGTGGAAGGAAGGTAAACCTAGGCATGGGACTAAGATGTTCTGTTTTGCCAAAAGACTGCAATACATTAAATCCAAAATCAAGACTTGGAACTAGAAAGAGTTTGGGGATGTTCATAAAAAAAAACATGAAGTTATTACTCATACTGAAAATTTGAATAAGAAAATCTGTTTAGATGGCCTCACAGAGAAGAGAAGTGTAGCTGAAATTAAACTCACAACTCAGTTAGAGGAATGGGAAAAAAGAGAAGAAATCTTATGGAAGCAAAAATATAGAATTCAATGCCTCAAAGAAGGATATCGAAACATATATTTCTTTCACAAATATCTTCTATCTCGAAGATCTCACAACTTTATTTCTTCCTTAACTTCATATACTAGAGATGTTGTTTATACTTGGGATGGCATGAACTCTATTGTTGTTGATTAGTTTTCCAATATTTTTGCTTCTACTCCTCTTGACTCAACTTCTCAACAAAATTTTCTTCAAGCAATCCCTTCTCTTATCACTTCTTAGCAGAACTCTATTTTGATTGCTCCTGTTACTATCAATGAGCTTCAACAAGTAGTTTTTAAAATGCAAAAAGGGAAAACCCCAGGTCTTGATGGTTTTCCTATTGAGTTCTACCAAGAGTTTTGGGATATCCTTCATGTTGATTTATTAGAGGTGGTGGAAGAAGCTAGGAAAGCCAAAGAAATTTTGAAGGTTATCAATAGAACTTATATTAATCTTGTTCCAAAATCTCAAGAGGTTGATCATATCTTAGATTTTAGTCCTATTGCTTTATGTAATGTTCTTCTCAAAATCATTACTAAAATCATGACAGAAAGGTTGAAGCCTCTTTTGCATAAGATTATTTCCCCAGAGCAAGGGGGATATGTGGAAGGACATCAAATGGTAGATGAGATAGTTCTTTCTTAGGAAGCCATCCATTCCATGGATATGCAAAATTCTCCTTCTATGTTCATTCAGTTAGACTTATCCAAAGCTTAAGACAGAGTGGATTAGCATTTTCTTATCAAAGTTTTGAGGCAATTTGGTTTCTCTAAGGATTTGATGGATTGGATTATGGGATGTATCTCTTTAGTTTCCTACTTAGTTCTTATCAATGGCAGGCCTTCTCAGTCTTTCCCAGCGTCTAGACGTATTAGGCAAGGTGACCCGCTATCCCCTTATTTATTCATCATTCTTTTTGAATGCTTGGGTAGGACTATAACCAAAAAGAGGGAAAAAAAAACCCTTGAGGGAGTTACCATTGCTCATGGAGCTAGACCTATCTCTCATCTTCAATTTGTGGATGACTCTACTATTTTAGGTAAAGCTACAGTTAAGGAAGCTTCTAATATTAAGAAAATAATTAGCTATTTTTCTAAGGCTACTGGGCAGTTGATCAATGAAGACAAATCTAAAGTTATTTTCTTTCATTGCTCTGCTAGACACGAATCCATGGTCTTGTATAAATTAAGATATAAGAAGACCTCTCTTCCAATAACTTATTTAGGTATTCCCATAAATATTCAAAGGCAAAAAAATAAAGATTGGAATTGGTTGTTGGACAAAGTCAAGAAGAAAATTGGAAAGTGGACCAACAAGTGGCTTTCTTCTGGGGGTAGAATCATCTTGGTAAAATCAGTCCTTCAAGCTATTCCTATTTATGTTTCTTTCGTTTTGAATATCCCAAAGGTTGTTCTTCAAGAATTGGATCAAATCAGTCATCGTTTCCTTTGGAGTGGTACTAAGGAGAAAAGAAAATGGGCCTTGGTGAAATGGGATACTTTATGTCTTCCTAAGAGTGAAGAGGGGTTAGGATTCCGGTCTTCAATTAATAACAACAAATCTTTAGCTGCTAAATTATATTGGAGGATGTTGCATAACCCCAATGCTCTTTGGGCCAATAATCTCCATGCTAAATATGCTAAGAACAAAAGTCCTAAAGACCTTGTTTGCTATCAACTTCCTACCAAAGGTTCTCCCATTTTAACAATTCTTAAGACTCGTGAGGATTTGATAAAGAAAAAATTATTTTGGATCATTCATAATAGTCAACATGCAAATTTTTGGATAGATTCTTGGGATGGCCACAAGCCTTTAATAACTCAGTTTCCCGATTGGAGGCATTTTATGGAGGAGCTTCACCGAGCTAATTGGATAAAGGTGTCTAAATATTGTCGGTACCATACTGGTAATTCAAAGTTTGGTAGATATTGGATCCCTATTGAGGACTGGCCTATTGAAATCCCAGAAAGGCAAAGACAAGATATCCAATGCATACTTCATATGAGATCCCTCTCTTGGTCCCATGAAAAATATTGTTTTGGATGGAACAACACTACTAAGGGTGAGTATTCCATTGCTCAAGGTTATTTGACCTTATGCCATAATAATACCAACCATTCTTTTGACATATTTTCTCAATTGTGGGCTCCAAATATTTTGCCTAGGGTGAAGTTCTTTAACTAGCTTTTATTGCATCGTAGGGTGCTTACTGGTGGGCAACTTATGAAGCATGGTTTTCATGGCCCTTTTAGATGTGAAATGTGTGAAGAGAATGTAGAAAATATCAACCATATTTTTATTGAGTGTACTTTAGCCTTCGAGCTATGGAGGAGAATGGCCACTTTACTTGGCTTACAGCGGTCCAATTTTTTTACTTTTGAACAACTTTGGAGGGATTGGCCTAATCAAGAGGGTGTTGATCATTTTATTACGTAGTTAGTTTGGATGGGTTCTACCATTCTTCTTTGGAATATTTGGAATGAAAGGAACAACCAAATTTTTAATCAAGATAGGAAGGATATTCACTATATTTGATAAAAGACCATAGCCAACTTAGTTGAATCAGTCCATCAAATCCTTAATCACCCTCAAAAATCCCACCAAATATGGGATCAAGTGATGCAAATATTGAATATTAAACCTTCTAAGGGCAACCAACTTAAAGGGAATGTGAGTATTAGTAAGATGGATAGGACTAGAAATTGGCAACTTCCTCCTAAGGATTTTGGAAAAGTCAATACCGATGGAGCCTCTAGAGGGAACCCTGGAAAAGCCGATGTGGGAGGAATTGGTAGACTTTCGGATGGCTCCCTGGTTTTTACTTTTGCTGAGAATTTGGGTATTCTTTCCAATAACATTGCTGAGGGGTATGGTATCCTCAGAGGCCTTCAGGAGGCTACTAAGGTTGGATGGGAAAAGGTGTTAGTTGAGTCTGACTCTCAACTTATGATTAATCTCTTTAAGACTCCTTCTAAGAATCATAAGGTGGATTGGAGAATAAAAAGAATCATTGAGAAAATTCAGTTCATCCAGATGGGATATTTAAAAGTTGATTACATTCATGTGGTCAGAGATCAAAACAAGAGTGCTGATGCTTTAGCTAATTGGGCTTTGGACAAAGGTGATCTTACTTGTTATGGCCACCCTCCTATATGGTGGGCTTCTCAAATTAGGGAAGCTCTTCTTTCTATCATTTCTTTGGATGGCTCCAGTTCTGAAGGTACTTAGTTTCTTGTTTTTTTTTGCTCACCTCCATAGTTATGTCTCAATACTGTACTAAACACAGTTCAGTCGGTCTAGCACATCTCTGCTCAATATCTTGCACTAAACATAGTACATTCAATCTAGTACAATTTTGCTCAATAGGTCCACACAGAACATACTCAAATATACTCAATAGGTCCACATAAAACCTACTCAATTCTTCTAAACATGTCCACATAGAACCTGCTCAAATATTCTCAATAGGTCCACATATAACCTTCTCAAATCTGCTCAACAAGCTCTCTTAAAACTTGTCCAAATATGCTCAACAAGCTCAGTCAAAAATTGTCCAAATCTGCTCAACAAGCTCACTCTGAACTTGTCCAAATCTGCTCAATAAGTCCTCTCTAGGACTTGCTCAAATATGCATAGCAAGATTTCACAAAAGCTTACTCAAAATCAGTCCACAAGCCTTCTCAAATACTTATCTCAAATCTTCTTAACAAGCTCACACAAAACTTGTCCAATATCATAGAATCATAAAGAGAATTGTTAGAGACTCAATATGTTCTATACTCAATGCTTAATCAATATCTCAATTCAATATCATAGAAGCATAAAGAGAATAGTTAGAGAATAATTGTGTTCTATACTCAAATCCCAATCTCAACTCAAATCAATCTCATAGAAGCATATAGAGAATTGTTAGAGACTCAATATTTTCTATTCTCAAATCTCAATATTAACTCAAATTTATAATATAGAATACTTTATTTCATGGAACTTGAACAACTACATTCATCCCCTTGACTAGGCTCAATAAACTCTACTCAACCAATCACCTCAATGAACAACCATTTCTCAAAAACTCTAGTACAAGCATGTATCAACCAACTCAAAATTTTTCCAATAATGCTCAACCACAAATCTCACATAACAATGATACTCATGTTCTTTTATAACTCAATTTCAATTTCTTTGCACAAGCAATGGGCTTCAAAAACAATGCTTATAAAATAAGGTTTAATAACAACTCTCAATCCATAAAACCTTGAAGCATTTAACCAATCACTTTCGAAAAGGAAACCACAATAAATTTTTTTCTCTCCAATGATATTTTATAATCAACCACCATAATCAATCAATAGAAGAATGTGACCATACCTTTTATGAAGATGAAGAAGCCTCTTTGGAAATCTGCCACAATTACAATATTCTTTTGCCAATCCTCACAAGGGTTAGAAGATCACAAAATAATCAACATTACTTCACTTCACAATAATATTCACCAAGGCTTTTAATTAGAAAACTTTCTTAAGAATTAATGCACAACTTCCTTATCACTCCTAAAACCACTTGTACCATAAAATAAAATAAATCAAAACATTGCATAACCTTGTCACTCCAAAAACCGCTTATACCATAAAATAACTCAAATATTTTATATCATTCCTTTCAACACTTTTGCACTTAAAAAAATAATCACAAAGCCTTCTTAGGCAATATCCCACATTAATCAAATATCAAACTTTATCCACATGCAAAAATTGAATCCACTATACTCTCCGTGAAAATCGACGCTTAACACAACCTTAGCAAATTTGAAATATTTCATGCTCTCAAAAATTTCACTATGTTCGAAAATGGGCATGTTCGAATTTTAAAATAGGACTCTCTATGTTTTCCACACCAATAAATAAACGGTTTCTTATTTATAGTTTTGTGGTCTCCCTTCTACATTAAGTTGACCTTCACTCTATAATAAATATATATATATATATATATATATATATATATATATATATATATATATATATAATTTTATATAAAAAAATAAAAAAAAATTAACTTTCATTATTTTTTGAAGGTTAAGTTTTGTATAAAGTGGTTCAATATATGTGAGTTTGTTTTTAAAGATTTTTTTTTTTAAAGTGATATTATAAATTGGTAAGTGTATGCATATTGTTTAGTTTAAACCTTATTTTTCAATATAATATTATTTAATAAATTAAAACCAAACAATTAAAATAATAAAAAATAATTAAAAATAATAAATAAAATATTATTGGCTGCAATGTATATAAATGAAATGGTAAAAAACAATTATGTAAAGCATTTGGAATGCCTGGGAGGCCATTAAACCCTGGATTTTTTGGAAAAGTCATAAGGGGGAGTCTGAGGGCTTCAATACCTTTGCTTAATGTCTGGTGGTTTTCGACCATCACTTTGCAGGGGACTCCCCTTGCTCAAGTCTAGTGGATACATGCTCATAAATTTTATAAACGAGGTATTGCTCAGTTATCTGATTTCATGGATTTTCATTCAAGGTCATGGATACCTTGGGAAATGTTTAGGAATTTTTTTGGTTTATCTTCTACTGATAAGACTATTTATGAGGTTGTTATTGATTACACTCCTTTATCTGTTTGGAGTAAATTTTTTTGATATTATCAAAAACCTTGGTGTACTGATTAGTCTTGGCCCAAAGATGTTTCTCTCACAAAGTATAAACCTCATGTAGGATACTCTTGGCTTTCCCCTATTGTGCCTATGGATGAGAAGCTTAATTCTAGGTGGGATGTAGTATCTCTTCAATCCAGATGAAGTCTCAAATTTAATACACTTTGGACAAAGTATCTTGAACTTAAACAAGCCTTTTTTGCTTGGATTTTATTGTTTCAAGGGCCTCTTATTGGTCAGCGGCTTAGATATTTGGGTGTGAATGATATTTCTTGTAGATCTTGTGGAGAAGAGGAGGATGTGCATCATATGTTTTGGTCTTGTGTGAGAGCTCAAAAGGCTTGACAATGGATTTTCTCTTTTTTTAGACCATATATGACATGTCCTTGTTCTTGGGTGAATATTTTGTTAGGGGATCCACTTTAGTTTTTCGAGAAGCTTGTTCTTGTGTAGCATATATTTAGAGTGGGGATTCTTTTTCATTTGTAGAAAACTCACAATAGAGTGATTTTTACCCAACATGAGCCTTCTACTTTTTCTCTTGCTGATATGTATCAGGTTTTCTATGATTGTTGGCTGCAGATTTTATTGCAAGCAGAAAAACTGAATATAGAGCTTCATCACTCACAAGACCTTATTGATCATTGAGGTAATTCTCCTTGTGCAGTGAATCCCGTTCCTCTATCCCCCCACATAGCAATGATTCATACTCTATTAGTTGTTTTTTCAAGCAATTTTTTGTTTGATTTTCTTATGAACTTGTGTAAGTTATTTTGGTAGCTCTGCTAGTTGTTTAGCATACACTTAATGTGTTGGTTGTGTGCTCGGGGTGTGCTAATTCCATCCACTTTTTTTGTATGATTAAGTCATTTTAATATAATATTTTTTCATCAAAAATGATAACTATATACATACTGGTTAGTTCAAACCCAATTTTAAATATAATATAATTTAATAAATCAAATTTAAACATTAAAAATAATAATTAAAAATAATAAATAAAATATTATTGGTTTGGATGATTATAATATTATTTATTGAAAGAAGTGTTTTTATATTATATTATGACAACAACCTAATAATTATGTAATTATTTATTGTATATATCTATTATAAAATTTAAATTTTAAATCTTTTTAAATTTAACCAATTAAAATAATAAAATAATTTTTATAACTACTATAAATAAAATTATTATATAAATAAATAACAAATTCCAATAAATTATTAAAAATTAACCAATATAATAATCTATATTTTTAAATTATAATATACTATACATAACAATCAACTACTTCCCCTAAATTTAAATTTTTAAATAACCAATTAAAAATCACTATTTTTTTTTTGTTTTGTTTTTTGAATTTACATGGTGGAATCGGTAGCCACCACGAATCCGGGCAGGCTGTCCAGCTTTTATGGCCGCCACAGTATTCTGCGATGTCCGCCCTAGAAGCCGCCACACAGATCTTCGCTCAGTCTGCCTTTATAACCGACATTCCACAATCATTTTAAACCTTTTACGCTGCTAAAAGCACCAGGAAAGGAACAAGCGTTCAGTCCAACGAGGCCCGAGATTTGAACCTTGGACCACCTCCACCCCTTATGAGATTTGGATGAACCAATTGATTTACACCTCGGACCTAATTAAAAATCACTATTACCATGAAATTAATAATTCTTTTTAGGCAGGGTTACCTCCCTTATAGTAAGAACAGGTCTTTTTAGTAGTTCTCAATTGCTTCCGTCAAGATTGTGTAGACGATTTGCTTGTACATGTGAAAGCTTATAGGTGTTGGAATCCAAAAGATGCTAGCTTTTACTTTTGTTTGACAATAACTTTTAAAACATGCTATAACTAGACCTATTTCTTTCTCATTTTGTTGACCATGGAGAGTTGTTTACAACTCTTTTTCATTTTGTTGACTTTGGAAATAATATAATTGTTTTTTTATAAGAGTTGTTACAATCATACTATTTTTTGTAGTTGATAAGAGTTTAATTTGTCAAATTTATTTTATCACAGCTTTACTGAAATGAATCACCTAATACTTGAAATTGCATTCAATTGGATTATACCATCAATGCATTCAAAGGATTCAAAACATATTACTACCTTACAAGTTGACAGCCTGTCCCTAAACTTTAAACCCAAATCTCTTTATGATAAATACTTGACCAATTAAACACTGTCGATCCTTAGAAACAAGATAATTGTTATCAAAGACTTTTATGACTCGCAATTCCTCGAGAGAAACAGGACATCAATTTTAAAGTTTGCGGAACTATATGATGAAGAAGGATGGAGCCAAGTTATCGTCTAATTTCGTTTTCAAAAGAAATCGCGTACATTGCATTTGCTTTTGTAGTAGTCAAGTAATAATTTCCCTACACAAGAAAATTGATTCCTCTGGATTTTTTAATATAAGGTCTATGTCTCGTAGTGGATTCCTACTTTGAATTGTTTTTTAATATTTAAATAGAGTATATGAAATTGAAATATGTTTTATTATGTTATAATTATTTTTTATATTTGGTTTTATTTATATATTATATTTTATAATATATTATTTTTATAATTTTTATATTATTATTTTAATGAATTTTATAATTTTTATATTATTATTTTAATGGATTTTATGAAATTGATATGGAACTTATGAGTATTATATTATTATTTTTTTTGGTAATTTTATAAAAATATTAGTAGATTATATGAATTTAATATATGTTTTTTTTAGTTTATTAATGTTTCAAAAGGGGATTAAAAGGGTTCTGTCCATTTTACAAAATCATATTTAAAGATTTTACATTTGAATCTTATCATTTAGGATAGTAACTGGAATAAAAAAACTATATCTCCGTGAGTGTGGTCTACAGGCAAGGAGGCCACGTGCATTATTGGAACCCGGGTTCAATCCCCATGGTGGATGTGTATACGTATTACTCCAAAAAAAAAACAACTACAAGACAAACTTCTAAGAAAAATATTAGTAGCTAGATGAGTTGAGGAATGATAAACATAGAAAGACCACCTAACTTAAAACTCAAAACGTTGACAATTCCACAACAATAGCTCTAGGTCAGTTGTAAAATGCTAATGAGAATATTATTGAGCTATGTAAAATCATATCTAGTTGACGATATTATCTTAAAAAACCACCCAATGTTTTGAGGGGGCATTCAACCCCCTAATATTCCAAGACATTATTTTCATTACTTAGATTTCAAAGGGTGTTTCTTCCCCCCAAATTTAAGGATCATCTAAGTGTCATTCACCACCTCAATAGTCATTTCCTTCTCTTCGAATATTACCTTCAATGGTCTTCCCTTCGAATAAACTGATCTAGCGTCTATTTTTCCTTTATTTTGGCTTCTTGTAATTTTATTTGGATTACTACTCTCCCCTCTTAATTATACTTCAATTTTTATTTCTTTATCAAGAGATCAGGGGTGATACTTAGATCTACTTTATTCACACTAGTTCCTCAAAACCAAAACCATCCACTGAGGTTGTTTTATTTTCTAAATATTTTAGACTACTAAAATAATTTTTTTCAAAAATTAATTTATTCTTTATAGAAGGTTCATAGACTAATAGGCTTACCTTGATATTTTCTCCTTCAAACTAACCTTCTTCGATAGCAATCCCTATTTTTACTAAAGTATTAGATTGAGTTATTTTTGGATAATCTCCATTGTCTTCTGAATTGATACCTATCTTTGGTTGTCCCTCCTTTTTAAAAACATGAGAATTTAGGTCAATTTACATTGTAACATATTTTCACCATAGTTTTCATTCTTTTTCATGGTACAATTGAAGTTGGAGTGTTTGACCTTCTTACATAGAGAGCATTTGACTACAATATTCTTGTATTCTAAATGTTGTCTCCACATGACATGCTTTTATTCAATCTCAATCAACTTTTGAAATTCTCTTTCCATCCTTTTCCATATTTACATTCACACACATTCTAGTAAACATCAACCTAGACCAAGCTAGGTTTACTAGATCTATCACAATAAAATACCTAATTTCTCAAGAAATACCAACAAGAATCTCTTCATGTCATAAATTGAGGGGAATGGTAGGAAGCCTAACCCAAACCGATGTTTCAACAATACTTTGAGTGTTTGGATAAAAAATTGATTTACATTTTAAAAATAGAGTACTCTACAACCATAAAACCAAGGTTCCTCTTAATTATATGTTTATCCTTCTCATTGTTCAACTTCCCAATAAAAAAAGTCTCTTAGGCATGTCCATAATCTCCATGAAGCATATTAGTTTCCATTCAGACATCATCCACTTTCTAATAGTGTCTAACTCGAGATGGACACCTAAAAATTTGTCAACCATTGTAAACTCCCATTGAGTAGTAAGCATGTCCTCCAAAGAGTCATGTATTGATAGTCTTCCTTCAAGTGGTTGTAACATAAAAAAAAAATATTCACCTTGTGCTTACCCTTTAGAATGTTTAACCAAGGTTGCACCCCATAGTCAAAGATATCGTATCTATCATCCTTATTGCCCAAATATGACTGTTCTCCAATCCCATGCATCATCTATGCTAGGGTTTTGTTGAAACTCAAAATTACCATGACACCCTTCGGAGCCACTCGCCATCTCCATCCTTACTAAGCCTTCTACATGCAATTATAAAAACCCTAGTATATATCCCAATGACACTATGTGCAAACCCTAATAGATCTCTCCACAGGCATATGCTAATAGATCTCTTTATGACACTATGCACAAACCCTAGAAAAACTCCCAATGGAACTAAGCACAAACCCTCATAGATCTCGTAAATTTCTCATATTTGTGGAATCTAACTACATGTTCTATTTTTTCAAAGTGACTTAATTTTATATATCTACTTCATCTAGTTTGTACACTCAACTCTACTATATTTTACTCTTTATGGTTTCTCCTACATATCTCCTTCAATTTTACCTATCACAAAAATAGTCTTATTTTTATTATATAATAAGACCAAAAATAATTATCAATAATGTAATGAATAGTCATGTTATAATGGTTATTAAAAGCAAAGAATTACTATAAATTTTGGAGGGATACTAGATAATTTTTTAGAGATTCAAAGTGGATTAAATATTGAAGAACACAAGCTTATACTGAGAGGGGGGGCTGAATAGTATAAGACCTCTTTTTACTTTTTCCTTTATACCTCAAAATAGTAAAGCAATATACCCAAAGAAATATCAAAGCAATGCACAATATCATCCACAAAGTGACACCAATTTTAACGTGGTTCACCCAAAATGGTTGGGCTACATCCACAAAACTTTTCTCTAAAATTTATCTCAAAGTTCTTTGGGAATCCTTCCCAATTACAATATTTATGAGCCTCGGCCCAAAGGAGATACCTTCCCCTAATAAGAATTTATGAGCCTCTGCTCAAAGGAGATACCTTCCCCTCTGCTCTGAAAATGATCCCTTAGAAGATCAACTACCTCTACCTCTTGCCAGCACGTGGAATTCCTTTCCACCGAAGACCTCCTGTCCTCAATGCTTAGCCTAAGAGACCTTTGCCTTCTATGATCATGTACACAATAGCTCAAAAACCTATACCAAACACAGTCATTCGGTCTAGTACAAGTCTTCCTCTGTCTGTCAAATATGTCCAATGCTTAAGCTTGAACAAATCAATCCTCTGCACACAAGCCTTCTCAAAGACTTGCCAAATATGTCCTCAGGTTCTTATCAAAGAACTAGTGCATCTCTGTCCTCAAGTTCTCTGATAGAACTATCAAACTCAGCTCACAAGTCCTTTGTTAGGACCTATCCAAATCTGCTCACAAGTCCCCACCGAAACCTGTCCAAAACTGCTCACAAGTCCCCACCAGAACCTGTCCAAGACTACTCACAAGTCCCCATTGAAACCTATCCAAAACTCAACAAGCTCACCAAGAAAAAAAACTTTCTTAGTAGGAAATCACATGGTGAATTGTTAGAGACCCAATGTGATTTGTCAAACTCATAGAAGCATAAAGAGAATTGTTAGAGACTCAATATGTTCTATACTCAACTCCCAATCTCAAAACTCAACTCAAATCAACTCAGCTCAAACTCAATCTCAAATCTGAAAACTCAACTCAATATCTAAAAGGGATAGGATAGAATACTTTCTTTCAAGAACATGAAACCCCAACAATTGCCAACTATGCAAAGAATCACATAACAATGATACTCATGTTCTTTTCACCATCAATTAGGGCTTCAACAACAATGCTCATCAAACAAGGTTCAATCAACACCATTCAACTCAAAACACAACCTTGAAGCATTTCACAATCAACATCAGAAAAGGAAACAAGTAGAACTCCTTTTCTCTCCAATATTGTTTTAACAAAAAGCATCCACCAACTCAAATCAACAAGAGCACACACAACTTTTCAAATCATCAACAAAGGAGTAAGCCCAACACTTTAACCAAGTAAAGAATAGATTGATTATTACCAATTTAATGAAAGCAAATGTCAATCTCAAAGCTTCCCACTTAAGGTTTCACAACTTCACACAAGAAGCAATTTTAACCTTAAAACATCGTGCTTTCATTTCCATAATCAACCAAAAGCACTCTCAAAATTACAAAAAAAAATTATCCCTTATACACCTTATTTTTCCCTTATAGTCTTATCAAAAATAAAATTTATTTCTCATAAGAATGCAATAAGATATTTCAAAAAACACCCTCAAAAGAATATTTTATCAAAATAAAACAATATTTAAACTCCTTATAACTCCTAAGCTATTTTTCCCTCTAATAAACTTCCTCCATCCGCAAAATACACTTAGCAAAAATTAATTTCGAAAATACCTTGGCCAACATCAAAAATCATGCTATGGAGAAATTGCACATGAATTCTAACACCACCTGCTGCATCCACTTCACGATGAAAAACCCTTTCACGTTATTCGAACACGGAACCTCCTGTTCGGGTAGCGCACCAATAGCCTAGCCGCTATCGATGCACCAAAGGCGCCCGATGAGGTTTAAACCTCATGCTGTTAGCCTTGTTCCTTCTGTGCCAGGGATTAAATAAAACAACAGTGCCTCCCTTTCTTCTGAAGCGAACACGAAGACAAAAACCTTACGATGGATTTATGACAAACGATGAGTACACAATCAGAGAAGAAATCCGAACAGTGGATCATGAAATCACAGTGAGGAAGAAATTGAACAACAGATCACGAATTCACAGCGAGCAACTCTTTTCAAAATGCGGATGGGATGATTCTTGACTTTCATCAAGGGAGATTTATATGCATTTTTACCATAATATTTGACATCGGCGAGGATTTTAACACGTCGACGGAGGTCTTGGATAGCGCCCACAATCTTAAAACATAGCGCCCACATAGTTAAGACATTTGTGCCATGGGTTAGGAGAACCCATTGCAAAAAATAATTTAATATTTATTTAAAAATAATTAAAGGGAACCTTAATAAGGTTTTTAATTATTTAAATAAATACTTCCTCTTGGACCCAAATGCATTAAACTAATGCATCCACCTATAATATTTAAACCTGCCAACTTGGGGTTTACAAAAGACCTTTGAAACTGTCATGCCGGAACCTCCAAGAAACCTTTTATTAAAGCAAAAATTTTGACATCAAACAAATTCCTTCAAGAGCTTCTTGACATCAATGACAACTTATACACATGATCAAGGGCAATGTACCCAATGTACCCAAAATTGCCAACAATCTCCCCTTTGTCATTGATGGCAAACCTTTATTGAAAACACTTCTCAAGAGCCAAAACTGAAACCAACTGTGCTAACAACTAAGAATCTTCCTTTGAAGTTTTGCTCCCCTTGACTTGAAGCTCTCCCCCTTACTCATATCTCTCCCCCTTTGTCATCAATGGAAAAGGGTCACCTTTGGGGCTCGGGACTAAGAATGAGCCTCTTAGCTTAGTCCCTCCCCCACCTCCTTATGAGGTGATTAATTCTAGGGTGGGAGTAAAACTCCCATTAGGCATTGATCATCATCAGCATCTATAACTTCCTTGTTGGGCCTTCTCTTGAACTCTTTGTCCATATTCCTATTCTTTTCATTGTTCTTGTTCTTGTTCTCATCCCTGTTCTTGTCCATGCCTTGATCCTTGGACTTGATCATGCCACTGTTTCTGTTCCTGTATTCTAGAATTTCAGCTCTACACTTTCTAATTATGTGACCTTCATTGTTGCACTTGAAACACTTGACAATGTTGTTTATTTGAGGTAAACCTAATCTTTGAATCCACCAATTCTGATCAAACCTATCTTGACCAAACCTGTTCTGACCAAACCTATTTTGACCAAACCTATTCTGATCAAACCTATTCTGATCAAACCTGTTCCTATTATTTGCCTTGCAATAAATTGCCTTGTGCCCAAACTGTTGACAAGAGTAGCAATACCCTTGAAAGAAACTAGCACTTCTGAAATTGTCATTTACCTTCTTCACTTGAGCCATGCAATGTGAAGCCATGTGACCAAACATGTGACAAGAAAAACATCTGCCTTGAAACTTTCCTTAATTTGACCTCTTAGGTTTTGAAAACTTCTTCTTCTCATTCTGAATTATGTTTTCTGTTTTTGTGCATCTATCATTCAAGGACTCATTTTTTGAAGTACTTTCCTCATCATAACTCTCTTCCTTTTGGAGTCTCTTACTAGACTCTCCAACTTGTTCCTTGTGTGGCTTAACAAAACCAAGGCATGTTTTATCTTTTGTCTTTCTTTGACCTTTTATGAGTGACTTAACCTTTTTGGAGCTATCTTGAAACATGTAAAGCTTATCCTTGTACTCTTTAGTTTCCTCTTTCAAAGAAGCCATTTTCTGTTCTAACTCACTATACTCAAGAACCTTAGACTCTAACTCATCCTTGAGTTCTTGTGTCTTAGCTATAGATAAGTCAAAACTTTCTATAAGATCATCTCTCTCCATACAACATTCATCTAACTTATCCTTGAGTCTAGAATTCTTCTTTCTTTCCTTTTTCAAAGCACTCAGAGCACTAATAATTTCACCTTCAAGATCTACTTCACCTTCCTCTATATCTTCCTCTATTTTTTTGCTTTTTGAATCATCAAAGCCTTTTTCAGATTTCTTATCACTAGAGGTGCTACCATTTTCAAAAACCATACATGCATCTTCCTTATAGTTTTCTAAAGCATCCTCATACATACTAGAAACCAAATCATTAGTTGTGCAATCATCCTTAAGGTGACCAAAGTTTCCACATCTAAGACATTTCATGATAATGAATCTATGTTTTGGTTCTTCCTCTTTTTTTGATGTGAACAACATCTCATTTTCATCATCACTTGAAGAACTTTCACTATCACTACTAGAAAACTTACTTGCTTTGTCTAGGTAGAAACTCTTCTTGTGCTTGTGAGAATACGTCTTTCCTTGATTGTTATGCTCATCTTTTTTCTTCCTGTGATGCTTGTGCTTTTCAGAATCCTTGCTTTTAGAATCCTATTTATCTTCATCACTTTCATTCTTGGGAACAGTACAGTCAGTAGCATAATGACCAAACTTTCCACAATTGAAACATCTTATATTTTTCATACTTTTGTGCTTTCTAGAGAACTTGCCTTTCTTGCTGTAATATGCCTCTTCATCACTAGAAGACTCATCACTATCTTGAAGCTGTTTACCCTTGGATTTGTTGGTAGCCTTGAAAGCTGCCTCTTTCTTGACATCAACCTTTACTTGATTTCTCAACTCAAATGTTGTAAGTATACTATGGAGCTCATCCTTTTTCAACTTATCCAAATATTTAGCTTCCTCAATAGCAGAAATCTTTTCACTAAATCTATTAGGAAGAGATCTTAAAATATTATCACAAACATCATTTTTAGCAAGCTCAAGACCTAAGTCTTTCATGGAGTTAACAACCTCATCCATATGAAGCATGTAGTCACTAATATTTTCATCATCATTCATCTTGAGTTGTTCAAACATACCTTTGAAGTGTCTCAACTTGGCCTTTCTGACATTTGTATCACTTGTATGAACCACCTTCAAATGTTTCCACATTTCACTAGATGTCTTGTAGTGAATCACCTTGGTGAGATCTGCTTTCTGTAAGTCTTTCCGGATTGCATTCATTGCCTTTGAATTGCTGTGATGTAGGAGCCTTTCTTCCTTAGTAATAGGACCATGTACAGGAATAGTGTACTCATCTTCAATCACTTCCCAAACCTCATTACCAAGTGCCATTAGATGAACCTTCATCCTTGCACTCCAAAGACCAAATCCTCACCCATCAAGAATAGGTGTTGCATTGCCACTTGAATGATCCATTGTGTTCTTTACTAGCTTTTCCTTCAAGCTGTTAAACTTTTCGAAGGCACCGACTCTGATACCAATTGAAGAACACAAGCTTATACTGAAAAGGGGGGTGAACAGTATAAGACCTATTTTTACTTTTTCCTTTATACCTCAAAATAGTAAAGCAATATACCCAAAGCAATATCAAAGCAATGCACAATATCATCCACAAAGTGACACCAATTTTAACATGGTTCACCCAAAATGGTTGGGCTACGTCCACAAAATTTTTCTCTAAAAGTTATCTCAAAGTTCTTTGGGAATCCTTCCCAATTACAATGTTTATGAGCCTCGGCCCAAAGGAGATACCTTCCCCTAATCAGAATTTATGAGCCTCTGCTCAAAGGAGATACCTTCCTCTCTGCTCTAGAAATGATCCCTCAGAAGATCAACTTCCTCTACCTCTTGCCAGCACATGGAACTCCTTTCCATCGAAGACCTCCTATCCTTAATGCTTAGCCTAAGAGACCTCTGCCTTCTATGATCACGTCCACAATAGCTCATCAACCTGTACGAAACACATTCAGTTGGTCTAGTATAAGTATTCCTCTATTTTTTAGATCTGTCCAACGCTTTAGCTTGAACAAATCAATCTTCTACACATAAGCCTTCTCAAAGAATTGCAAAATCTATCCTTAGGTTCTTCTCAAAGAACTAGTGCACCTCTATCCTCAAGTTCTTTGATAGAACTATCAAACTTAGCTCACAAGTCCTCTGCTAGGACCTGTCCAAATCTTCTCACAAGTCCCCACTGGAACCTGTCCAAAACTACTCACAAGTCCCCATCGAAACCTGTCCAAGACTGCTCACTTTTAGAGTAGCCACTTCTTGTACTAACTTCTCACATTCCAAAATCTTTGCTTCTAACTTATCCTTGAAATTGCTTGCATTAGCCTTTGATTTTTCTAAATCCTCTATGAGCAATAATATTTCTTCATCACATTCCTGAAACTGATTTTCAAGCTTAGTGTGTTGATTTATAACCTTCTTTACTATGTCAAGGGCATATATGAGTCCTCCCTTGAGATAATAGTCATTCTCTACTAAATATTCCTAGATTTGTTTACCTATGTTCATATCATTACTTTATTTTGGCTTGTCATATATAGGATCATATTCTTTATCTTCTAAAGACATTAGAATATTATCATATAGTCTCTCAAGTGCATCTTCAAAATCATCACCACTGAAACTATAACCATCCCTAGTGCAATCGTATTCAATATGTCTAAATTAACCACATCTAAAACACTTGAGAATAATTAGAGTCATCTTCTTAACTGGATCTTTCTCTTCAACCATAAATATGACTTCATCTCTATCATTGTCTAAAAAAGTAGCATCAATATAAATTGAGTACTTAATTGCATTTTTCGCATAGTAGTTTCTATTTTGTCTCTTGAATAACTTATTTCCTTACATGCTTTGTCCATCCTTGCTTTTATTTTGGTACCTGTGTCTTTCTGATTCCTTGTATCTATGATTCTATTTTTATTCATCATTATTACCTTTTGGATCTTTGCATTATGTTGTATAGTGTCCATACTTTCCACAATTGAAACATTTGATAGATATTAGATGATTCACTTCTCGATTCTATATTCTTTTCCTTTTTCTTTTTGTCTACTTTGAAAGCAACTTATTTCTAAGGAATAGGATATTTTGTTCTTATCTCAAAAGTAGTAAGCATGCCAAGCAAATAATTCTTTATAAAATAATCACTATCAATTGATGTTTCTATAGCAGAAACCTTTTCAGTGTACCTTTTTGGAAGAGTTCTCAAGATCTTATCACAAGCATCAGATTCATCAACCTTCATTACCATACCTTTCATCTCATGTACAAGTTCATCAATCTTACTTAGATAGTCATGAATATTTTCATCATCTTTCATTCTTATGTTCTCAAATGCTCCTTTGATATTTTTGGTCTTAGCCATTCTCACTCTTTTATCTCCTTCATATATTTCATATAGAAGTTCCCACATTTATTTTGTTTTTTTACAATCCATAACCTTCATAGATTTTCATCTACACAATCCTTTTATAATTACATTCATCGCTCTTATGTTTGAATGCATTAGAAGATTACCTTCCTTATATGTAGGAGGATTGACTGCTAAATTGTATCCAAGTTACATTACATCTCAAACTTCATTTCCAAGTGCCATCATGTAAAATCTCATCAGCATACACCAATATAAGAAGTCACTTCCATAAAATACTGGTACTGCATTATTGAAGGGTCCATCTCTTTGATCCTTTTGATCCATTGTGTTATTAGACCACTTTTCCTTCAAGTTGTCAAAATATTCTGAAGGAACCCGCTCTAATACCAATTGAAGAACACAAGCTTATATTGAGAGGGGGGTTAACAGTATAAGATCACTTTTTAATTTTTATTTCAATTCAATATTATGCATAGTATAGATAGTAGTATCAATAGCATTAATCAAATAAATGCACAAAACACAATACATAATAGAGACACCATAATTTATGTGGTTCACCCAATGTGAGCTACTCCACGGAGAGAATATTTTACTAAATTTTTCTCAATCAATCTCTTTTGGGAATCCTTCACAATTACAATTTTTATGGACCTATGTCCAAAGGATATGTTGATCCCCTAATCTTAAGTTCATGGATATATTCCACAATAGAACTCTTTCCCCTTCTGCTCTAGCTAGTGATCTTCTAGAAGAATTCATCTCTCTACTACACTTACTAGTGGATCTCTCTCCTCTTGAAGACTCCTCACTAAGACATGTCTTCAATTATCCTGGTTGTTGGATCTCTATCCATTGAGACTATTTCCTTTGTACTCTATCACCTCCAAATCTTTGTTTCAATACTATACTAAATACAGTTCAGTCGATCTAGCACAACTCTACTCAATATCTTGCACTAAACACAATATATTTTTTCTAGTACAATTCTGCTCAATAGGTCCACATAGAACCTACTCAAATATTATCAATAGGTCCACACAAAATCTACTCAATTCTTCTCGACATGTCCACAAAAAACCTGCTCAAATGTTCTCAATAGGCCCACACAGAGCCTGCTCAAATTTGCTCAACAATCTCACTCAAAACTTGTCCAAATCTTCTCAAAAATCTCACTCAGAACTTCTTCAAATCTGCTCAACAAGCTCACTCAAAACTTGTCCAAATATGTTCAATAAGTCCTCTCTAGGACTTTCTCAAATACGCATAGCAAGCTTCCATAAAATCTTACTCAAAATCAGTCCACAAGCCTTCTCAAAGACTTATCTCAAATCTACTTAACAAGCTCACACAGAACTTATCCAATCTAATAGAATAATAAAGAGAATTGTTAGAAACTCAATATGTTCTATACTCAATGCTCAATCAATATCTCAATTAAAATCTCATATAACCATAAAGAGAATTGTTAGAGACTCAATATGCTCTATACTCAAATCTCAATCTCAAATCAAATCAATCTCATAGAAGCATAAAGATAATTGTTAGATACTTAATATGTTCTATACTCAAATTCCAATATCAACTCAAATCAATCTCATAGAAGCATAAATAGAATTGTTAGAGACTCAATATGTTCTATTCTCAAATCTCAATCTCAACTCAAATCCATAATATAGAATAGTGTTTCATAAGAACTTGAACAACCACATGCATCCACTTGACTAGGCTCAATCAAATCTACTCAACCAATCATCTCAATGAACAATCCTTTATCACAAACCCTATTCCAAGCATGTATCAACCAACTCAAAAATTTTCCAAAAATGCTCAACCACAAATCTCACATAACAATGATACTCATGTTCTTTTCTAACTCAAGTTCAAGTTCTTTGCACAACAAATGAGCTTCAAAAACAATGCTTATAAAACAAGGTTTAATAACAACTCTCAATCAAGAAAACCTTGAAGCATTTAACCAATCACTTTTGAAAAGGAAACCACAATCAATCCTTTTCTGTCCAATGATATTTTATAATCAACCACCATAATAATTCAATAGGAGAATGTGCCCATACCTTTTATAAATATGAGGAAGCCTCTTTGGAAATCTACCACAATCATAATATTATTTTGCCAATCCTCACAAGGGTTAGAAGATCATAAAATAATTAATATTACTCCACTTCACAATAATATTCACCAAGGATTTTAATTAGAAAACTTTATTAAGAATTAATGCACAACTTCCTTATCTCTCCTAAAACCACTTGTACCATAAAATAAAATAAATCAAAACATTGCATAACCTTGTCACTCCAAAAACCACTTCTACCATAAAATAAATCAAATATATTATATCCTTCATTTCAAAACTTTGCACTTAAAAAAATAATCACAAAGCCTTCTTAGGCAATATCCCACATTAATCAAATATCAAAACTTATCCATATGCAAAAATTAAATCCACTATACTCTCTATGAAAATCGACTCTTCAAATCTCGAAGGGAGGTCAATGCTCCAAGGGAGTTCCTAGGTTCAAATCTCCACCCTAGCAAAAAGCTGAATTGGGTATCCAAAATCCAACTGATAATGTTGGTGTAGGCAGGGTCGAGTGCGACTCCCCAGTGACTTTGATGGTGTAGAAACCCTTGTTGATGGTATCTCAATGTAGCACCCTAAAAATGGTGCAGTAAAACCTTAGTAATTATATTTACTCTAGTAAATATTCAAATTCAAATTTCAACCTCCAAAACTGCTCCCAAACCGTCGCTTAATCCGTTTCCTCCTTTCCCATGCCTTTTTTAGAGTTTGTTTTGACCGTTTTATGATATCGTCACCGATCAGATGATATCGCCTCAGATCGGACGATTTTGTCTGGGCTAGGACATCCAGACGATTTTGTCCAAAAATTGACTTTTCACAATTAGCTTATGTTCCAATGGTGTCTCTAATCCGGGCAGAAGCATGTCTATGCCGTTAGAGACCCTCCCCATTGGAGATCTCCCAAATAGGGATGATCTCCAACCTCATAACCTCCCTCCTAAGCCTATTTAATCCTAAGCCCTCCCCTAAACATCCCCCTGGCTGAAATTCCCTGTAACTCAAATTCTACACACACTAGACATCCTAAATTACCATCTACATTTGTTGCATCCAATTTTGTTGTAGGTACCTTAGTATTTTTCAGCCGAAGCAAGCTTACATCGTCGTAGATGATCCTGTTCAGATCGGAGGCGATCTTGTCGAATCAAAGACCATTTCGACTGCAGTCCACATTGGGGGCAATCAATGCCCAAAGTTTGCATTTCTTCATCCTTTTTCTGTTGTATTATTCTGCATTTAGTTAATTCTATGGTTATTCTTTATTATTCTACATCTTGGAGTTCACCCATGTAGCTTTAATGCATAATAAAAGCATAAATTGTCATTAGATCATTATAATGCATTCGTGTCTTAGTTTGATATTATCATTTTAATGTTCTTAATGCCATTTTACATCATTACCCTCTGTTATCATAGTTGCATTCTCTCGTATTTTGCATCTATTTCTCTGTTTGCAGGTCTCTGATGAATTCGTCAGATCTCAGACGATCCTGTCAGATAGGAGACGATCCTGTCAAATTCCAGACGATCTTGACTACTTCAAAAATCAGAATCTCCATCAGACATCCGGATCAGGTATGGCTTTATAATTTAGCTTTTTCTCTCTATTTTCTATCAAATTTTGTTCTCTGTATGCATTTAGTCTACACTTTCATAATAGAACAACTTATTTTCATTTGGCCAAACCTAGGACTTGAATTATTAAAGATAAAACTAAACACATCAAACACATTCCCAACCTAGGCATGGAAACTGTCATTAAATGTTTCCTGGTGAACCCACCATCCGTCGAAAAATCACCATAATACACCTCCCCCGAGAGGCGGGACCTTCGCAAGGCCTCTCAGTCCGAGGTACCACACCATACTTTTCACATCCCCCTTCCAGGCATAAATCTTATAGCCTGAATGTAAGGGTGTGAAAAATTTGGAGCGATACATTTTGGTGAACCCGACGTGAATGCATTTAAAACCTTTTGAAAACAAAAAAAAATAAAACAACCAAAACATAGATGCATTTCAAATCATTTAAAACTAATAAGTTGCATGTCATGTTTAGATGGCAGCTCCTAAGAAAATATTAGCAGTTACTATAAATGTTGAAAACCAATTGGCAGCCATAGAAATCAATTTTGTGCTTAGTGTTCCTGAAATAGATAGAAATCAACTTTTATGGGACGAACTTGATAGAAGACTAAGTGTCATTTCATCTAGGTCAACAAAAATTAAACAAATCAAGAGGCTTGTCCTAGATAGAATCATGGATCCTCATCAACTCGTCTTTTATCATGAACTTCAGAGAGCCTGCCATAGATGGTTAGCTTATAGGAGAGCTCTTGTGTCTTCAGAATTGTTCACCTTCGAGGAATACCTTGAGA
This sequence comes from Wollemia nobilis, assembly GCA_028583015.1. NCBI lineage: Eukaryota > Viridiplantae > Streptophyta > Pinopsida > Araucariales > Araucariaceae > Wollemia > Wollemia nobilis. The sequence goes on from JAQPPZ010017186.1 coordinate 353,933, forward strand.
ACACAGCCATTATACACCAGTTCCTAGGTCATGTAGAAGACCAAGAGGTTGTTCTTATGGATAGGGAAAGATAGAGTAGAGTTCCTCGAGCTGTGTTATATCGAGAGTATTGCCACGAGCTTTACTTCTATCAACCAGAATCTGAGACAGATAATATCACTATAGCTCTTTTCATTAAATTTTTGAAAGAAAATTTTCAATTTGAAGAAGAACACTTCATGACTCCTGAAGAACTCGAGCCCATTAATGATATTTATAAATTGTTTATAGAAAACTAGTTCATTACTTTCAGTATTAGTTCTTGCATTTATTGTGTTGTTTGTTATTTTTACAATATTATTATAAAAACAAGAAAAACTAAAAAAACATAACAAAAACCAAAGCATTTCATTTTAAATATTGTAGTAGGTATATAATTAATATATACCTCTTAAACTTGTTGCATATATATATATATATATATATATTTGTTGAAATCTAAATTAAGCACAATGCCTAAACTTAGGAATGGTAAACAAACTGAAGGAGAAGAAGAATATTGGTTAGAAGATAAAACTAGAAACCCAAATGACCTTCTTGAAGATCTAATTCCGAAAGGAAAAACTCTAGATCAACTAGAAGATGACCTAGGTGAAGACAATGAACAACAAGAAAATGTTAAAGAGGATGGATCCTCATCCCCTAGAGTAGCTCCAGATGGAACTATTGCTTTTGACAACATAGATCATTTCTAAAAATTTTTCAATAATAACATTGGCTTCCTTAATATGGCAGTTCACATTGATAAAGGGTAAATTAGTGACACTCAAGCAGCCATGGAACATGTGTTTGATGTGCACACTAATCCCTTATCTTTCATTGATCAAGAAAGTGATAAGGCTGGACCATCCAATAGAGATATGGTCACAATGATTCAGAACATGCCAAAACAACAGGTTACCCAACCTCCTAAGGAACCTGTTATTGAGCCTAAAATCATTCCCACATAAAAGAAAACTTCCTTCAATGCTTTACTTCACCAAACTATTGATCAATATGCTTCAAGTAAACAAAAACCTAAAATGAAGACAAACACCAATTTTCAACAATCTGGAATATAGCATAATACAACTTCAAAATTCCTTCATAACATCTTTCCTACCAAAAATTTACACAATAGCAACATAGCATCTAATCTTCATGTCCCTCCATCATATGCTCACAAATCCCATATCAATGCCCTACCAAACCAATATGGTGGGCAAACTAGTAATCTGGAAGCCATGGTGAAACAGTTAGCTTCGCGTATGGACCAGATAGATCCTTATCATCCCTCGTACAATTATCAAGAGATATGTAGTCAACCTTTGGATCCCATAGTTGTAGGACAACCGTACCCTAAGCATTTTCCCATGCCCATCCTGCCTATATATAAAGGAACCGAAGATCCCATAGAGCATCTTCGCATGTTTAGGATAGCATGTCATGATATATCACATGATGACTTGCTATTACTAAAAATATTCCCGAAAAGTTTAGGTGGAATGGCATTAGAGTGGTACTATCAATTGCCCACTCATTCTTTGAGAAACTTTGAAGAAACAACTGAATCTTTTGTCCATCAATTTAGTGCCTACATCGAGAGGCATGTAACCATTAAAGATTTATACAACTTAAAACAAGACAAGGATGAATGTTTTGCCATTTTCTTAGCTAGATGGAGGCAGTTGACAGGAAAATTGCACTTTGTGCTACCTTATAGGGAAATGTTGGACATTTTTATTAATAATTTACAAGAACAAATATCTTATGATCTATCAACTACTACTTTAACTATCTTCGATCAGGCTATAGATTTAGCTCGAAGAGTAGAAGATGCCCTCATTAGGAGAGGCCAAATTAGGAAGAAGGATGATGAGAAAACATCCAAAAATCAATATAAAAAAAAACAAGTTGTAGGTGACGGAGTCACTGACAACATAAATGTTGCTAATATCAATGCAAAAAAAATAACAGAAAAATTTATATTGAAACCGCCTGATAAACCTCCTAGAGAATTTACTATATTGAATCAACCATTATCAACTATTTTAACTCAATTACTCGAAAGAGGTTTGATCCAATTACCAGCCATCCGGGAACCTGAACCAACTATACCGGGATATAGAGCTAACTTACACTATGATTTTCATAGAGGGCCTGGACACTCTACCAACGCTTGTAAAAGGTTGAAACATAAAATACAAGATCTGATTGATAATAATGAAATGGAGGTGCAAGCCTTCCAACCTAAACAAAATGCCCCTAATAACGCTCAAAATAACATTCCTCAAAATCAAAATCAAAATTCTAATCAATCATTAGACATATTTCAACATCCTTTACCAACACATGGTAAAGAGGTGGCCAATCAAATTGAGCATCATAATGTTCCCCCTCCTACCCGATATGTAGGAACTATTAGCGGACAATTACTTGTTCAGGATCCTCAAATATTTGACACAACCTTATCCCTGGTCACAACCAAGCCCCTACATAATTTTCAAACTCCAGATTCTAGTGATATAGAATCAGATACTGAAAGTGAAATAGACATCACTTCAAACCAATCGAATAGTTCTGAAAACGAATCAGATCCTATTAAACCCATCATAGATGCTATGGTTCCAGAAGAACCATTTCCTAGAAGAGTTACTACTCGACCCTCTTCTAATAAATTCTTCCCAAATGAACAAGCCATAAATGCTCGACCGAGAACAGTTCAACGTCTTCAATATAACATTTTAGGTACCATTGGAGTCGTTACCTGACAACAGGCTCAAAATTCTCAACAAGAACCAAACCAAAATTATGGATCAGCTCCATTTATTTTGAAAAATCCCAATAAAGGGAATCAAACTTCCAATGTTCAACCTAAACCCCCTTACAATATTAATGAGCAATTATCCAATACTACAGCCAAAATTTCCCTTTTGGATTTGTTAAGATCTTCTCCTACCCATAGGGATGAGTTGATGCTTACATTAAGCCAAATGATGGTGCCTTAAAACATTCAACCTGAAGCCATGGCCAATACTATCATCACTCGAGAAGTTGATTGTATTGACTTTCGGGATAAAGATATCCCACAACACAGTTTACATAAGGATAATCCCTTATATATTACTGCTCTAATTGGAGATGTAGTTGTTAAAAGAGTCCTAATTGATAATGGTTCATCTCTAAACATTTGCACTTTTGACTTCTACCAACGATTTGGCTTTAGAAGTGATCAAATGAAGAAAACTGACATGATTATCAAAGCTTTCAATGATGAAACACAAGAAACGTGTGGAGTTATTACCATCCCATTGCAAGTTGGTCCTCGAAATCTAGATACCACCATGTTTATTGTACATTGCCTTGCATTGTACAATATACTCTTGGGTCGTCCTTGGATCAATGCAATGCAGGCTGTCCCATCAACTTTACACCAATGTGTTAAATTCAAATTTAAAAATCAGTTGGTAACTATCCATGGTGACCCTAGACCCTTTGATATGTGTGCTCTGGCAAAACCTTTTGGAGTGCAATTTTTCCCTGCTTTGTCATCCACACATCCTAATTCTTATTTTTCATCTAAAACTATGAAACACACACCCATAACTTCACCTATTTCCCCTCCATTAATTTCATCCTCATATATAGATCAACAATATTCTAAACAAACCACTCTAGAACCTCAAAAATATTTTCAATCTACAACCAATCCTTCATGTTCTATCCCTATAATTTCAAAACCTATAGACCCATCTCTTAACACTTCCACATTTTCAACATCTATCATACCTTCCACATCTAAAGATATAGGGAATGATCCTTCTACATCTTATGCTCTTTCTGATGAACTTTTACCAGATTTATCCACAATATTAATATCAGAAAAAACAAATACTTTCATGCAAGATTCAATTCTTTTAAATAACTTGCCGCTATCTCCTCGTACTTTGGGCCTCCCACAACCTATGGGAAGTACTTACCAAGTCGGGAGTTGTGCCTTCATTTATAAAGGATATGACTGGGGAAGAATCCCTTGGAATATCAAACCTCATCATGAGGGATATGCTCGACGTTATTTTTCCAATGAATATATTAAAGCTAAACCCATAATTCTTAAAATGGGATATAAAGGCAAAGGCTTGGGACCTTTCCAAAATGGCATGAAAGAACCTTTCGAGGTATAACCGTGGCTTGCCCGCTATGGTGTGGGTTTATTTCCTAGTAAGGGTCAACCCTTTCCTTTTGAAGATGATGATCAACTCATATGTTATCAAGATTATGTGGATAGGCATGATGATTTGCCTCTAAAAAATCAGCCATTTACATGTATCATGCTATCCATAGCTTACCCTGAAATGATTTTAGACTCCGATGAGGAGTTGGAAGGAGATATCTTCCACGATGTCTCCGTTGAAGAGATGTTACACAATGGATTTTATTTTGATGGTTCTATACCAACTATAGCCCAACTTGAGGCCACTAATACTCAAGATGAATTATCCAAATTAACCTTACAAGAATTACAAGAATTGGGCGTTTCACCCGCCCCACCTAATTTTGAAAGAGATCTACACATGGAGGTAGAAAACGTCATTAAAGTTAACATTGGAACTGAGGATAATCCTCACATAATCAATATTGGATCAGAATTAAGTCAATAAAAACAAGAGCAATACATTGCATTCCTTAAAGAATATGAAGATGTCTTCGCTTGGACATATGAAGATATGCCAGGTCTAGACCCTTCTGTAGTCATGCATCACCTAGTGGTCCATCCGGATGCTAAACCTGTTAAACAAAAACTTAGAAAAATGCATCCCAAAGTGGCTTTGCTAGTCAAAGGGGAATTAGAAAAACTCCTGAATGTTGTTTTTATACAAGCTATTGATTATGCTGAATGGATCTCAAATGTAGTTCCAGTCACCAAAAAAGAAGCCACCAAAGTTAGGGTTTGCACAGATTTTAGAGATATTAACGTTGCATGCCCTAAAGATGATTTTACTCTTCCAAACATGGATCAAATCATTGACTTTACTGTTGGGAGTGGAATTATGTCCTTAATGGATGGATTCTTTGGTTATAATCAGATCAGGATAGCTCCTGAAGATTAGGCTAAAATAGCCTTTATTACCCCTTATGGTACTTTTTGTTGGAAAGTGATGCCATTTGGCTTAAAGAATGCAGGTGCAACCTATGAACGAGCTATGACTTATATTTTTCATGATATGATGCATGATATCCTACATGATTATGTAGATGATATTATAGCTCGCTCTATTAATGAAGATAATCATTTAGATGATTTGAGAAAATTTTTTAAGCGATTACGAGAATATCTTATTCGATTAAATCCAGCCAAATGTATATTCGGAGTTAAGTCCGGTAAAATATTAGGGGTTTTAGTTTCTTTATGTGGTATCGAAATTGACCCTCTCAATATCACGGCTATCACTGATATGCCCGCACCTACTAATATATCTAAGTTACGAAGTTTACAAGGTGAGCTTCAAGCCATCCATCGCTTCATCGATAAGCTGGCAGACAAAACCGGTCCCTTTCTTAAAATTCTTAAGAAGGATGTCCCTTTTAATTGGGACGACGAATGTAGAGAAGCTTTTGAACTTCTCAAACAATACCTCCTTAATCCACCTGTGCTTTCACCGCCTAGACCTAATCACCCATTTCTCCTGTATATTTTAGCTTCAGATTCTGCCTTAGGAGCTATGTTAGCTTAGCTTGATGATGAAAAGAGAGAACGTGCTAATTATTACATTAGCCGAACCTTCATCAGTTATGAAACCTGCTACATAGTGTTGGAAAAACTATGTCTAGCAGTCGTGTTTGCTATGCAAAAATTACTCCATTATATGCTTACTCAGAAAACTTGTCATTGCTAAATATGATCCCTTGAGGTATATCATGAGTCGACCTTATTTATCGGGTCGCACAACCAAATGGGTTCTTGATCTAAGTGAGTTTGACCTCATGTTCATAGGACAAAAGTTTGTTAAGGTTCAAATCATAGCAGATCAATTAGCTGTTGCACCCTTAGAGTATACCCATCCCCTCATCATTGAGTTTCCTGATGAATGCCTTCAATTAGAGGCAGACCATATTGAACAATGGTCCTTATACTTTTATGGAGCCCGATGCATGAGTGGGGTTGGTGTGGGTATTATTTTAATATCCCCGCAAAAACATCTTATTCCCCTATCCTTAAAATTAACATTTTCTTGTACCAACAATACTGTCGAATATGAAGCTCTAATCCTTGGATTACGAGCTGCCTTGGCACTAAAAATTAAACATCTGTTAGTTTTTGGTTATTCTCAACTTGTTATAAACCAAATTAATGAAGTTTATCAGACCAGATATGATAAAATACACCCATATAAAGCCTATGTTTTACAATTAATGTCTCTATTTGATCAAGTTACCTTGGAAGCTATTCCTCAAACTTGCAATCGTGCAGTTGATGCTATGGCCGCAGTTGCATCTCTCCTACCCTTGGAGTTAGATGACGAATATGCCACTATCATTATTCGTCGACTCCAGGAACCCGCTTCAAATAAGTCATGCTTAGAACCTTTGGATGTGTTTCTAATCAATGAAACTACTCCTGAACCTTGGTATACGGATATATTTGATTTTATTCAAAATGGGACTTTCCCTACCAATTCTAATAGAAACCAGCGTCGGTTATTACGTAGACGAGCAAGTCGATTTGTAATAATTGGCAATACTTTATATAGGAGATATTTTGAAGGTATCCTATTAAGATTTTTGAATTTATAAGAATCCAAATTAGCCTTGAGTGAATCCCACGATGGATCTTGTGGAGGACACTTTAGTGGTAGTGTCATTGCTAAAAATCTCCTTAGGATATGATACTTTTGGCCTACCATGGAGAATGACACACATGACTATGTGCGCCATTACAACAAGTGCCAGAAACATGCTGACCTTGTCCATGTGCCTGCACAAGAACTACAGGCTATTTCATCTCCTTGGCCCTTTTCAAAATGGGGTTTAGATATTATTGGTAAAATCAATCCTGTGTCATCTGATGGACATAAATTCATCATAACCGCCACTGAGTATTTCATGAAGTGGGTTGAAGCTATGCCTTTATCTTCCTGCACTGGCACACAAGTCTCTAAATTTATTTTTAATCAAATCATTTGTAGGTTTGGAATTCTCGCAAATCTCATCTCTGATATTGGAACTTGTTTCAAAAATAAAGATGTTAAAAAATTATGCCAAAAATATAAGATTCAACATTGTTGGTCCACTCCCTATTATCCTCAGGGTAATGGTCAAGCAAAAGCATATAACAAAACCTTAATCAAGATTCTCAAAAGATTGGTCAATAAAACTGGCCGTGGATCGGCACATTCGATTATATCCAGACCTTGTGGGCCTATCGTACTAGTGTTCGAATCCCCACTGGAACTTCACCTTTTGTTTTGGTTTATGGTGCTGAAGCCATTTTTCCCTTTGAATTAGAAGTTCCTTCTTTGGCTCTACTACTTCGAGATACCGAAGTAGGAGATGAATATCGAGCTGGCAGACTCAGTCAGTTGGAAATATTAGATGAAAAATGCATCATTGCTTTGGAGCATCTCTGTGCCTAACAAAACAAGCTTAAAATATCATATGCTAAAAAAGTTCGTCATCGATCCTTTGAGATCGGTGACCTTGTTTTAAAAGAAAATAAAAAAAATACCAATGCAACTAAGGACCTTAAAGGTAAATTTGAGCCCAACTAGCTTGGACCATACATTATCACTACTAAATTTGAATCAGGAGCATACAAATTATCTACCTTAGATGGTAAAGAACTTAAAGAACCCATGAACATTTTGCATCTTAAACGTTACTATGTATAAATTTGGTCATTTCATCCTTGTATATATTTGTTTAAAATATTTCAAAATCACTATCTTGTATTTATTTCAATTTATAAATTCAAAAACACCAAAAACATTCATAATCATCAAAATATTCAAAACTATTTGTTGCATTTATTTATGGCACTTGTTAATTCTTTCAAAAACAAAAAAATAACAATAAAAATAAAAATTCTTGACTCTTTCGAAACCAAAACAACATAAAGAAGAAAGAGAGAGTCAACATTCTCAAAACTTCTTACAAATGTTGCAGTTATATGTTTCAAATTATTTTGGATAAATTAGCATTTATTTGAAATCCCTCACTTTCACAAACATAAAATAACTATCTTGATTTTATCTGGCATGATTACTAATCTCTCTTATATCAAAGTCCACAAAATTCAATTAAATAAAGTTTGAGCACAGAGAATTGATCTTGTTATTTACTTAAATCAAGCACATCCTTTCACAATAAAATGATTATATTTGTAATATCCTTGTTATGATACATAGTAGAAGTGGTTTCTTGAGCGAAAAGTTTCCCCTGCTATCCTATCATGCACATGGTCTAGAATATTTTGAGAATTGGCAAAAGGACAAGCTCACCCCTACCCAGAATAAAAATCCCTTGCTCTACAGCTAATCCGAGCAAGTATCCCTAGCATAGAACAAAAAGAAAAAGCAAAGTTCAAGAAAAAGAGAAAAAAATAAAAATATTATCATTACAGCATTATCAAGCAAAAAAAAAATACAAAAGAAAGAAATGTAAGCAAAAGCAAAAGCAATAAAATCCCTTTCCCTACCCTTTGAAAAGAAAATAAGGGTTGATGAGCTTGAATCCCTGGAATTCTCAATTATTCGAAAACTGTGAGGTAAGCCCCATAACAGGTGGTTTGTGCCCAACTCGCTTGGCCTTGGGTAACTCTTAGCGTGGTGATATGTCTATCACATTAGCGACCTTCTTTTGTATAGACCTATGTCTCGCTATGGATTAGCTAGCTCTTGATAATCCGACTTACATAGTAGTCTAGTATGGTTATATGCATCTACATCATGGTTAATGAACACTTATTTGGTTCATTCAAATCACTTGTATCATATTATCTTGCTCCAAAATGGTAAATGAACATAGCAATTGCACACACATTTGTATTTGAGAGATTTTGTGTATCATTATGATAACTCAAGATTGGAAATGAACTCACATATGCACATGGGATTCCTTATAAATCTAACTTTTGTCTTTAAGATACTTTGAAATATTTTTTGCAAATTGTTTGGAATAATTTATTTTTTTCTTTAAAGTACAGTTGTTTAGTATAAATACAACTACATGCATAATAGAAAAAATCAAAATTTCTTTCAAAACCATACAATCAAAACACACATATATACATATTGTCGACTTTCGCAATGATGGTATAGTTCCAAAACCAAAATTGGAATTTTATGCCTAGCGCAAGTTTTCCTCTTCATCTTTTTTGTTTATTAAAAATCAACCATGCAATAAAACTATCTCTTTTTGGATTTCACGATGATGGTATAAGTCTATACCTACATATTCTATGCCTAGTGCAAACCATTGTACCAATTTTTATTTTGCATTTATTTGAAAATCATGAAAACCATATGACTTAAATCATTATGTTACACAATTATGCTTTCAAAAGAATGCACATTATCACTATTTCATGTCATTATGTCAACCTTCAATTTTGCAATGATGGTATAATTCCTAGGGAATTATCTAAAAAATTTATCACACTTAGGAATTTATGCCTAGCAAAAATCATTTTAACATTATTTCATGCATACTATTTTTATGAAACTCTGAAAACAAATCATCATCATCATCATTTGCACCATTGCACCAAAGTCTTAAGATAGTCTCTTAAGCACTCTTTTACTTTTTAACAATATTTCTATACTGGGATTAGCTTGACGACCGAGTGAGTGGTGACTCCATGAAATGGTCTATAATAGCAACAATGTCCTTTGAAATTATTGTTAAAAGTATTTTTATTTTTATCAAATTATCACATCACAAACAACCAATTTGTTCTATCAGATTATTTCATTTAAATTTTTAAAGCATGTCATTTAAACCATAATATTTTTCAAATGACGTAATTACATGAATCCTCAATCCAATCAGAAAATAATCCAAACATAAAAACATCAAAAAAATACATAATACAAGTCATATGATCAATAATATCTCATCTATATATATCACAAATATATATACATCATATCAAAATCGAATCGGTATGCCACAATCTATACCTCGGCATACTCAATCCTCTATAAAAAATAATAAATAATATATATCTATCTGTGCAATGCAATCTATAGTAGCTAGCCTTGAGAACCCCTTGAGCTCTCAGCCTCATCTCCTCCCCTGCCTTGAGGTGGACGAGGTGGCCCCATCGTAGTCTGTGTGGTACTACGAGTCCTAGTCGTGGATCGAGATGAAGTCCTTGACGACCCAATCCTGATCGGATCTACGATGTTAGCCGACAGTGGTAATCTCTCCTCCTCTGGCACCATTTGGTAGTATAGTGTCTGATAAAAAGTGATCTAAGTAATAGCCCGTGCTAGCTCCTGAGTGCTCATCCCTCAGCCCCGTGATCTTAGGCATGCAATCTCGTCTCTGAGCTGTGTAACCTTAGCTCGGTGTCATGTAGCCTCCTCCTGCAGGGTCTGCACCTCTGCCTAGAGATGGACTTTCTCTTCTCAGAGAGTCACTGTCTCACTGCTCTCCCTAGTGTCGACACCCTTGCCCTTATTAGGCGATGGTGGCCTCTCTCTTTGTGGATAAGGGGCTCTCTCCTCCCTCATCTCCCACTGTCGCGACCTCTACTGAGCCTGTGGTCTCCTCTGCTCCCTTCTACAGTGACCCTGGGTTGCCTCAATAGCCACCTGGTGCTGCCTCCCCATCTGACGCACAACTACATGAATCGTACCCTGAGCCCTTATCATCCGAGGAGGGCAGATGCCTGTGTACTAGGCATCATAGCCATCGTCTACTCTAGCGTCATCCCCATCCACTAGCTGAATGGGGGCATCATCCATGTCCTGACTCTAGAATCGCTGCATATATGGAGCCCCGCTAACTGTAGTGTTATCCCGGACAGTCCGAGAAAACTCGTAATCCTTGAGATATGGGATCCCCTGCTGTAGACCGAACTATCACAAAACTCGATCGTAGCGATGGAGCTCCACCTCTCCCCTCTCCATCCTCAGCCAAGAAACTCGCCTGATGCAAGCCAGCTATTGTTCATCCTTGGCCCACCCTGGATGATCTCTCCAAGGCCTCCAGATGATCTGGTCTGAGACAAGGTCATCCAATAGTCTTCAGGACATCGATAGATCAATCCGTCGTTCTGCCCTTCTCCGGAGCCACCAGTAGAAAACTCAAGGCATCTCCCCATTAATCCCTGTCAAAGGAAGTGCTACCAGCCTCCGCACTGCAATGTGCTCCTAGCACCAAACTTGTAGTAGCGATGTCATAACCAGACATCAGTCGCCCTTGTATGCAACCCCATGTAGGATCCTGTACAATTGGCATAGAACAAAGCTGCCCTAAGAAAATTTGTAACCATGGTCTCGCATGTTGCAGATCACATCTACTAGCACCCATGGTACCCTGCATCTACTCTGGTGGCACAGTAGAAGTCCACCCACCACTCTGACCAAAACTTGTGTGAGTCTGGATGCCCCAGACATCTGGCGTAGTGCCTCGATGTTCACTCCACCCTTCTCCAGGGTGAATCTTAGATCGCCACATAACCGCATCATAGCGTGGCCCTGATTGGCCGTAGGAGTGATCAACCGTCCTTGTATGGGGATCCTCAGAATCCTCCATACATCCTCCAATGTGGGAGTCATCTCCCCTATGGGTAACCAAAAACAAGAAGAACCCGGATACCACCTCTCTGCCAGGGCCGTCAGTAGCCCCATGTCTGAGAAACCTGTGGCATCTCTGCCACATGCTGTAAGCTAGCCTAAGCCAACTAATACCACTCTGCCTATGATAGAGTGGCCAAGTCATCGCTCAACCCACCGTATTTCCATTCTTTTCTCTTTAGTAAACCTCTCTGCAAAATAAACAACACAACAAAAAATCATTAATAAAAACTCAAGTGATTAATAATGCAAGTAAAATCAGTTCAATTTTATACAAATGATGATATCGTCCACTATTGGACGATATCATCCCAAATTTAAGCAAAATCATCTCTGATTTCGCAAGTCGAAATCGTCCCTTGTTTGACGAAATCGTCCCCCTTTCTCCGATTTCGCCCTTTGACAAAATCGATGAACTTGAGACAATTTCGACGAAATTGGGACGATTTCGCCCCAACGACATCGATGGCCCAAAAATGGCCACGATGCTCAAAATCTATTCAAAATTCACCTAAAAAGCATGTAAATTCAACTTAAAGCATTCTAAACTAAGTTTAGACTCTTACCCGTAGCCCGCACCGGACCTCTGTCGATCTGTGCGCTATCTCCACCATTTTGCTTGTAGAGCTCCAGAAACCAGAAACATGAACAGTAAAAATGAATTAGGGTTTTACCCTATTTTTCTTAATTTTATTCAAAACATAATTAAAAACATTTTAAAATTTTGCTTTTTCACGTTTTTACCTCAAACGTTCTATTTGGGTAAAAACACGGAGGGGGCACCATAGTAAGCTGTCGTATGATTCGACCAAGAGTCGTTGCCTAAAAATGGGAATAATTTTTGCTTTCTCGTAGATCGAGAAGAACTCATATTTAACGTATTTTCTTCGAAAAAATTTGCTAAAGAGGGTGCAAAATGTAGCACCCTAAAAATGGCGCAGTAAAACCTTAGTAATTACATTTACTCTAGTAAATATTCAAATTCAAATTTCAACCTCCAAAATCGCTCCCAAACCGCCGCTTAATTTGTTTCCTCCTTTCCCGTGCCATTTTTAGAGTTTGTTTTGACCGTTTGACGATATCATCACCGATCAGACGATATCGCCTTATATCAGACGATTTCTTCTGGGCTAGGATGTCCAGACAATTTTGTCCCAAAACTGATTTTTCACAATTAGTTTATGTTCCAACGGCGTCTCTAATCCGGGCAAAAGTGTTTCTACACCGTTAGAGACCCTCCCCATTGGAGATCTCCCAAATAGGGATGATCTCCAACCTCCTAACCTCCCTCCTAAGCTTATTTAATCCTAAGCCCTCCCCTTAGCATCCCCTTAGATGAAATTCCCTGTAACTCGAATTCTACACACACTAGACATCCTAAATTACCATCTACATTTGTTGCATCCAATTTTGGTGTAGGTACATTAGTATTTTTCAGCCGGAGCAAGCTTACATCGTCGCAAACGATCCTATTCATATCGGAGGTGATCCTGTCGAATCAGAGACGATTTCGACTATAGTCCACATTGAGGGCAATCAGTGCCTAGAGTTTGAATTTCTTCATCATTTTTCTGCTGTATTATTCTACATTTAGTTAATTATATGGTTATTCTTTATTATTCCGCATCTTGGAGTTCACCCATGTAGCTTTAATGCATAATAAAAGCATAAATTTTCATTAGATCGTTATAATGCATTCGTGTCTTAGTTTGATATTATCATTTTAATGTTCTTACTGCCATTTTACATCATTACCCCTCTGTTATCATAGTTGCATTCTCTATATTTTGCATCTATTTCTCTATTTGCAGGTCTTTGACGAATTCGTCAGATCTCAGACGATCTTGTCAGATAGGAGACGATCCTGTCAAATTCTAGACGATCTTGACTACTTCAAAAATCAGAATCTCCATCAGACATCCGGATTAGGTATGGCTCTATAATTTAGATGTTTCCCTCTGTTTTTTGTCTAATTTTGTTCTCTGTATGCATTTAGTCTGTACTTTCATAATAGAACAACTTAGTTTCATTTGGCCAAACCTAGGACTTGGATGTTTAAAGATAAAACTAAACACATCAAACACATTCCCAACCTATGCATGGAAACTGCCATTAAACATTTCCTGGTGAACCCACCATCTGTCAAAAAATCACCATAATACACCTCTCCCGAGAGGCGGGACTTTTGCAAGGCCTCTCAGTCCGAGGTACCACACCATATTTTTCACATCCCCCTTTCGGGCATGGATCCTATAGCTTGAAGGTAAGGGTGTGAAAAATTTGGAGCGATACACTCAGACCAAGGCGGACACGCAAGGGGTTTTTCGCTTAAAAAAAATAAAAAAATTGACTCTTAACACAACATTAGCAAATTCAAAATATTTCATGCACCCTAAAATTTCACGATCGAATTATGGCATACCTTGCAAAATCGCTTCTGGTGGTTTCGACCCTGCGTTCCTCCTCATCGTGCGTCTTAGCGCATTCTCCACACACCGTGTGGGCTAGACCTCCCACATGGAGGCTTTAAGACTTTGAGACTTATATTTCCGTCCTCTCCACCTATGCCTTGAAACATGCTCCCTTGTTCCACGTGCAGTGCGCAAACGATATCAGAAGAGGGAAATTGACGATTGTGAATGAGGGGATAATCAAATGCGGACAATATTTCTTGTCACCTACTTGGTTGATAAAATCAACCCCTTTAAATATTCAAACATTTGCATGATAAAATATATGATGTCGACGTACATGGAGAGAAAACTCTTTTATTTAATTTTAAAATTTAAATTTAAATTTTGAATAAATTAAAATTTAAACTAAACCTTTAAAATTAAATTTCTCCATCACCGGGGCACATTTTTCGATGAAACAAAAATCCAACTTGGGTTTTAAGAAAAACCCATTTCAAATATTCCATCCATAGTTTTAAATAAAACCTCTCCTTGCCTCCTTGGTTTTCATAAAAACCTTTTGCTAAGCTTCCCTTGAAGCTCCTTTTGGAATCAAATGCCATGCATCCCTTTTTGAACCTTTGATCAAAACCTTTGCTTCTTATGAAGCTCTTTGTGGAGAAAAATTATAGTGCTTACTTACATAGGTTATTTTGACATCAATGACAACTTTTAGCTTAAGGACTCAAAATGTCCAACAGGTTTTAATTTCCTTATCAATGTAATTGGTCTTTTGGGTGTTATTCCTTCATGATTTTGATATACATTGAATAATAAGTATATTATGAAAATTACTATGGTAGAAAAAATATATAGGTTATTCTTGGTTTAAAAATATTCTCGAGTGAATGAGATACACCCTCAAGACCTCATCCAAGAGATTTGATGGCTCAAAAATAGGATTCTCTAAGTCAACATCTGCATAAGGTCAGTTCCTACGCCTAACTAATCTAACTAAACAAGGGTTTGTAAACTAAAGTAAGAAATTGAACTTGCAGGACTATCTTGGATTCAACAACTGGATTATGAGGCATTGCCCTTCAGATGTAGAGTTTGCCACAAATATGGGCATTTGGCCCCATATTGCCCAAATAATATGAACATAAAAATGGAGGTTCCTCTAGGAATGTCAAATCTTCCTATGGAGGGTAATTCAACAATCAACAAAGAACCAACGAATATTTCTCAGGGTAAAGAAGCACAGGGATATGGTTTTGAACAACCCAAAATAAGGAGAAGGCAAAAGAAAAAAGATGGTAAAGACCAAACCCAACTCAAGCCCTCCAATAGGTATGAGATATTTAAGACAGTAATTGACCAAGAAGAACAATTCATGGAAGGAGTGGATGGGAATAATAAAAATAATAACATCCATGTTCAAGCTCCTCTTTCATCTCCCCCCATCATAGAGCAGGTAATTGAGTACAGTGAGTTACCACAGTTAGAGAGTGCAGGGGTATTGATAGTGCATAACCAAGAGTAACCAATAATTAAGGATGTCAGCATGGGCATAGCAGAAAAGAATAGAGAAAGACCAACTTTAGGGATAACTCAGGTGGAAAAGATATCAAAAAATAGCAACACTCAAGGAGTGGGTAGAAAATCAAATAAGGAATTGATAGCAGTTCAAGGAGACAAACTGATCACTGAAGTATCGGTGAGGCCAATAGATTTTTACTGCTCTCAACGTAACCAATGATTATACAATTATGGAATTTTAGGGGTTTAAATAGTAGAACCCATCAATCTGTTGTTCAAAGACTCTTAGAAAAATATAAAATAGATTTTTTGCTTATCTAGGAGACAAAAATGTCGTTAGATCTTATGTGTAAAACAGTTAACAGAATTTGGAGGGGTGCTGGTCATATGGAAGTGGCTGCCCAAGGTGCCTCAGGGGGGATAGTTACTCTATGGAACTCTCTTGAATGGACTACAATAGAACATATAGCTTGTAGGGGTGTTCTCACATCACATTTTAGAAATAATGTCATAGCAGAACATGTTTTAATGAAAAAATTTTATGGGGATCAAAACCTGGATGGTCAGATGCATCAATGGAAAGCTGTGGATAACATGAGAGTCTCAAGGGAATATTTAGATTGGATTATTGCTGGGTATTTTAATACTAAATTATCCTCTAGATATCAAGAAGGGGGAACCCCGATTTTGGACCCAGGGGATCGACTTATGATTGCCCAAGTCCAGGCATTACACTTTATGGATATTAAATGCCCTGGAACCAACTATACTTGGACTAATAAGAGGAGGGAGCCACATAGCAGGAAGGTGAAGTTAGACCATTTTTTGGTTTCAGAGGAGGCATTTGTAAAATGGAATATAAAATTTTAGATTTTGGAGGGTCTAGTTTCATATCACTTTCCCATTTTGTTGGAAGGAGGGATCAAGACAGTGTAGCATCACAAACCATTTAAATTTGAAAACTTTTGGTTACAAAAAGAGGAACTTTGAAAGAAAATTCCATAGTGGTGGGAAGAAGGTCGCCCAACATATGGGACAACAATGTTTAGATTCCACAAACAACTTCATTATGTCAAAGATCAACTGAAACACTGGAGGCGAGCTAACAAGACAGACTTCCAGGTCCAAAGAGCTCCATTGGTGGCCAGATGGTATGAGGTTAAAAAACACTTTAGGTAAGGAAAAATTACAGAGCATCTCAAAGAAGAGGATGATGCATTGCATAAAGCAGTTGAGAACATTGACAACCAAGAGGAGACCTACTGGAAACAGAGAGCAAGAACCACTTGGTTATTATAAGGTGATAAAAATACCAAATTTTTCCATTGGATTGCTTGTGCTAGGAGATAGATGAACAACATGGAAGCTCTTCAAGATGAGAATGGACACTCCTTTGATACAATTCTAGGTATGCATTTCCATTCAATGGATTATTTTTCTAAACTATTTAAGGAAAGTATGGTGCAAGATGAAGAGGCTCAAAAATAAGTTATTGATTTCATACCCTCTGTTATATTTGAAGAAGAAAATCAGACCCAACTTAAACCCATTGATAGAGAGGAACTGAAGAATGTAGTCTTTGGAATGAGCATTGGAAAAACACCAGGTCCAGATGGCTTTCCAACTGAGTTTTTTCAGGCCTTTTGGGATAGTTTGGAGGAGGATATAATGGCTATTATAGAGGAGTCCAAAGGTAGTAAAAGAATGCTTAAAGCATTAAATCATACTTTCATTACCTTAATTCCAAAAGGGGAGGAGGGGGTACATATTTCAGATTATAGACCTATTGCCTTATGCAATGTCATATATAAAATAATCACAAAGGTAATGGCTAAGCGGCTAAAACCTCTTCTACATAACATTATCTTGTCAGAGCAAGGGGGTTATATAGAGGATAGGCAGATCTTGGATGGTGTGGTTCTAGCTCAGGAGGCAATCCATTCAATGCAAACATCTGGTAATAGAGGAATGTTCATAAAATTAGATATGTCAAAGTCTTATGATAGGGTGGAGTGGATCTTCTTGTCAAATATTATGGCAGCCTTTGGTTTCTCTCAGGATTGGATAGAACAGGTCATGAGTTGTGTTTCTACTCCAACATACTCAGTGTTAATCAAGGGTCTTCCATCGCAACCATTTGGAGCTACTCGAAGCCTTCGTCAAGGAGATCCTTGCTCTCCCTATCTTTTTCTCATATTGGCTAAAGTATTGGGTAGACTAATATTGAGGAGAAGACAACAAGGTTTGTTAATAGGCATCAAGGTGGGTGAGTAAGGTTTGACTCACCTATAGTTTATGGATGGCACATGACTTTTGGGAGTGGCTAGCTTCAGGGAAGCAATAATGATTAGAGATACACTTAATATCTACCTTAGGGCTACAAACCAAGTCATCAATGATAAAAAAAATGCAAAGTGGTCTTTTTCAATCTTGATCAAAGGATTTAGGACAAAATTTTAGAGATCTTGGGATTCACAAGGACTTATCTCCCAGTGGTATACTTGGGGGTCCCTTTGCATTTTAAAAAACTAAAAATAGATATCTGGAGGAATATTTTGGATTGTATCAAGGAAATAATTAATCATTGGTCTCAAAAATGGTTAAGCTATGGGGGTAGATTAACTTTTTTATAGTCAGTCATTTAGGCCATGCCAATTTATAAATTTTCTATCCTTGCTACCCCACATACCATATAGAAAGATTTGGAAAAGATGGCTAGAAAATTTTTATGGGAAGGAGTAAAATGAGAGAGGAAATGGGCCTTAGTAGGTTGGGATAAAGTAATCTATCCCAAGGTAAAATGAGGTTTGGGACTGATAAGATCAAAGTTAAATAATAAAGCTTTGGCTAGAAATCTTTACTGGAGGTGGATTTCCCAACCAACTTCTTTATTCAGTAGAATCTTAACTAGTAGATATTTTGGACATGTAAACCCAAATGAGGTGTGTCGTTTCCATTTGGATGGTAATGGATCCTTAGTGTGTCAGGCTCTCAAGTTAGGATCTCAGATAGTAAAATATAGATTATTTTGGAAAGTGGGGAAAGGGGAGAAGGCACGATTTTGTACATATTCATGGGATCAATACCCACCTATCATTGTTGAATTTCCTAAATTGCAACCAATAAAAATAGCCATAGAAACCAAGGTATGGGTCCAAATTGAAAGTTATTTCAACACTAGTAAGCTAGGGGATTATAACTTTAAGCAGTTTAAGAAGTTGGATGAGTGGCCAATTTCAATCCCTCCGAATTTGACACCCATCATGACTAAAATCTTGGCAGAAATATTTCTCATAGGTAGAGACGAGGAGGATGAATTAGCTTGGGTCTATGGTAGCCTTGGTGTCTACATATTGAGGGATGGATATGATAATATCCTTCTAGAGCCTCCTCCTCATACATATCAGGTTGAGGATTGGAGAAAGATTTGGCAGTCCAAGGGTTGGCCGAAAGTTAACTTTTTTGCCTGGCAGTTCATGCATAATGGAATTCTTACTTTTGATAATGTCAGATGCAGGGGAATCATTGGTCCATATCATTGTGTTTTATGCTACAAAAGTGAGGAAATATCTGATCACTTGATGTTTGAGTGCCCATTCATGCGCCAAATTTGGGAGAGATGGTTTTTATATTATAAAATTCAATCTAATGGTGATTTGAATCGGATTAATATTTGGGAAATATGGAATAGGGGTAGATTTAAATCTAAATATCTTTGTATTGGTTTTGATCTTGGATTAAACTTTATTTGGTGGCAAGTGTGGTTGGAGAGAAATGCTAGAATTTTTAGAGAAACTTTTTCTTCTTTAGATGGAGTTTGGCAAGTCATTTGGATCAAAGTCACAAAAAATGTGGTAGTCTATGCTAAATAGGAAACTCAGGTTGTTATTGGGGCAATGGAGAAGGAATTTGAAGTGCAAGAGGGACAGGACAGAGCTAGTTGGAAACCACCCCCATAAGGTTGGATTAAAATTAATACTGATGGAGCTATAAAAGGCAATCCGAGTAGAGCTAGAATTGGAGTGGTTTGTCAAAATCATGTTGGAACAATGCTCTATTGGGAACTGCAAGGCTTGGGAAGAGCCACAAATAATGAAGCAGAAGCCTTAGCTATCAAATATGCTTCTATTTGGGCAGTAAAACAAGGTCATAGGAGGATAATCCTAGAATAAGATTCTCAAATAATGGTTGGAGCTCTAGATTGCATGAGTAACTTTGCTTTGAAAACATGGAGGTTGAGGATTCTTGTCACTCAAATTAAGGAATTATGGAGGGAATTAGATGATGTGATTCCAGTTTATGTTATTAGAGATCTAAATAAAGTGGAAGACTTCTTGGCTAAGATGGGTACTGAGAAGGAGGTAGGGTTTCAGTGGCAGAGTGACATGGCTATTGAGGATGAGATGATTAGGCAGGTTGGTGAGCAAATCTAGTGCTTAGCTAATTTGGATAACCATTCCAAAAATACTATTTAGGATATTTATGTTTCAATGTAGATCTTCTTTTATAGTTGTAAATAGGTGAATAGTCATTGTAGAAATATGGTTTAAGAGATTTGGCTCCAATGCAAATCTTCTTTTACTGTTGTAAACATGTGTTCTCTCTAACTAAGGCTGGGAAAAGTCTCATCCCAACTTGTAAATGATCTTTGTTTTAATACAAGTTTTTTCAAATTATTTTTCAAAAAAAAACTAAAGTAAGAAATGCAAAGGGTTATAATGAAGATCTAAAAGTACCAACATCAAGAGACATGGTGCAAAGAGTCTCACAAATTGAATTTAAATTAAACCACCTAACAGAACAACCTACTTTCCTTATACATTCAAAACAATTATCATTAAGAAATTTGAGTGATGCTACGTCATTTTAGAACTATAATGATAAATCTAAATAGAATGACCCATTCCTAGATTTAACAAAAAATATTTAGCTACTCAACAAGACATACATATTTTGCACAAGAAGTTAGCAAGATTCTAGACATCAATCCAATTATCATTCCAAAAGGCATATAGCCTTAATCAATACAATAATACCAATTGTAGACACCAAAGGGTAGACCATTAGAATGTCTTACATTATAGAATATATAGATTTACAATTATAATTTGTTATTTGTCATTATAGTTTAGAGAGTGGATTGTAGTTTTGACAGGTTATTGTAGCACATGTGTTCATACCCATAACTCATTTTGCTATAGCTAATTTGGTATCATGGCATCGATGTGTTTTATTCCTACTTTATCTAAGGGAGTTATGGTTTTCGTGTCTTCATCTGGTGCATAGTATTCTTTGATATGTTCATTATAATTTTAATTGTTCCAAAACTTTCCTAACTATAATAGTACATGTGTTATCTAGAGAAGCTTATGAGTTTGTTTGGATCCTCTGACAACATATTTGATTGTCAAGAGTACATATACGTAGTTTAGTGCATGATTTCAATTGATATATCTTTAAACTCTTTCCCTCTTATTTTATTGAGTGCTTGGTTCTCAATTCATCTCTACCAAAAATACGAGTATCCCTTCATAACATCAACATTCAAAATTATGCAATACTTCTATTAGGATCCCATCCTTATGTTATTTTGTAGTTCTCATTACTTATATAATCACCCACTTCCAACATGGAGGATACCATATATAATGTTATTTTGTAATATTTTGTAATGTATGTGGCAAGTTAGACTCCTAGCCAAGTGGGGCCATCTTATGTAATCATTATCAATATTGTAACAAATGTTTGGTAGAATATTATAGCTCAAGTGGTAATTTACATGTAAGCCAACTCTTGAGCTTAGAATTATGGTTTCATTAATTCTATATTTAAAAGCTATGAAGCCATGCACGAATGTATTTGTTTGCAAGTGAATTAAATATTGAAGAAGGTTACACCCTTGAAGATGCCTGCAATTCAGTGTTTATTGTGAAAGTGTTTAATTCTACATTTACTTTTTGTATTGTGATATTGCATGAATTTTTTCTTAATTTAAGTACTTTGTGTGATTTTTCTTAATTTTAATAGTATGTTCCTAACAAGTGGTATCAGAGTGCTTTCCAAGACTGATTTCTACTACGATTACGATAATTCTTGCTCTACCATTTTTGCCTATTAGGCATAATTTTCCTATGTTTTTTCATTCTATTTTTCTTTATTTAAAAACCAAAAATCAGCAAAAACTAAAAAAATCTAAAAATATATAGTATTTTTTCAGTAGTTGAGTGGTCTAGAAACCTTGTGTTGGGGTTTTTAAAATATCGTGAATGAGCTATCATTATTAGATAATATAGATAGCCCATAAAGAGTCTAGTGAAGTGATGGGTAGTCAAGCTCTAATACCCAAGCCTAAAATAACACTCATGCATGTAATTGAGCTCCCACGCATCTTCGAGTGTATCAGGAGACCATTTTGTTATAAATAGACTATATTACATCATTTGGGTCATGTAAATGTACCTTCCTAGGTATATACGTAGGATATTATATTAATTTATGGAAAATTTATCTAGTTACTTCATGCAATGGAATAAATGCACAAGTGTCAATGTGCAAGTTGTATATGTGAAACTTGTCCCTTTGATAGCTAGGTAGAGTTTTGGCCAAGGAACTATCTTCATATATAAAAAGGGACTCATTGTAACAAGTAGGATATAGAATCTTAGAGCATTTTCATAGGTAGTAGCATAGTGTTGTATACATCACTATATATTGGTGATGGATGTAATGTAGTTCAGTAGCTTTGTTAATGGAGTGTCCATTTCCTTCATAGCTACATTGTATTTATTTTTGTCATTTCTATTTATAACATATTTTAGGCATCTGGTAGATTTAGTTTTTTCATATTATTTTGCATCATGTGATTGTTATCTCCCATTGCATACTACATCAAAATCTAACAATGGTATAAGATCCATAGGAGATCAAGCCATGGTATATCTAGCCATAATTTATCAATAGTAAAACCACCATTATCATTAATTTTGAGTTTTTATCAACCTGATGCACTGTTGGACCAAACACTATCAAAAATTCTAAGAAGATTCTAGGTGGTAGAATTAGGGAGAGCCACAAGCGAGGACTGAAATAAATCACAGTTCTAGAAATACTGAGATTACATTTTACTAGAGTATTTCTATAGAGTTGTAAGAAAAACTCATGAAGACTAGGACTAAACATTCAATCCACTAGATTGATAAATCCTCTAGTGAAGACGATTCAAGATATCTATATTTTGTTAACTATTTCCCAAAGTTTATTTTTTTGCAAAAAATTAATTCTCAAATGATTAATACTCTCCTAAAACAAAAAGTTAGGATACTTAAACTTTATTTCTCGAAGGTCGACGTTCCTTCATAGTGCAAAGATTGATTCAAGAAAAGAATACTATGAAAGAATCCTTTTGGAGAATATTTGTGGTGAAGTTAGGAGACTTAAGATCTCCATTGCTATATTGAGAACTTCACAGAAGAAGAAAATGCCATAGAATCCTTTTTCAAAAATAAAAGTCCATAGAAGCCTTATTCTAGAAGAAAAGGCCATATAAGGCTTGATCCAGAAGAAAAGGCCATAGAAACCTTGATCTAGAAGAAAAGGCCACAAAAGCCTTGACATTGAAGAAAATGCCACAAAAGCCTTGATACTAAAGAAAAGGCTGTAAAAGACTTGATACTAAAGAAAATGCCATATAAGCCTTGATACTGAAGAAGACTCTAGAAGAGAGTATCTAATTTAGAAGCAGACTAAGATTTCATTACTAATACTTTGTTGTAAGGAAAGTAGTGCAAGAAAGGGTGTATTCAAAAATTATGCCATAAAAACCAGAAAAATAGACCTAAAAAAAGGAGTGCAAGAAAGGGTGTTTTAGGTGAGTTGGAGAGAAGGAAATCCTCCAAGAGAGGTCCTAGGTTCAAATCTCCACCCTACCAAAACCTTGAATTGGGTATCCAAAATCTAAATGATAATGTTGATGCAGGCAGGGTTAGGTGCACTCTCGGGTGATTTTTACGGTGTAGAATCCCCTGTTCATGGTCTGTCAGACCAAGGCAGCCCCGCAAGGGGTTTTTCTCTTAAAAAAAATAAATAAAGGGTGCAATAAAGGCATCTTATTTACAAATATTTTTACATTGTATTTTACTTCTCTAATTCATTCTACATATGAAAGAGGACAGATTTGAAGGTGTATAAAAGGTACAATATCCACTGGGTAAACCAACCAAAGGTGGATGAATGCTAGCATTCTCCCAAGAATAGAAAAAGAGCCACTCAAGAATGCTCATATTCTTCATATCTTGGATGACCAAACCTAAAAAAGATAAGGTACAAATAAAGGGAGAAATCAAGCAACATATAAGCAAGGGAAATCAAAACAAACAAATTAGAATTATACGTCCAATCAAGGAGCATTCAAGACCATCAATGGAGCATTCAATACCATCAATTGAGCATCAAGAAGTCTCCACAAAAGTGTTTCTCTTTGAACTCCATTAAAGAGCCACCAAAGCTCCACCAAAGCTCCTCCATATATCCACCAAAGCTCCACCATAAGAATTGTTTGGGTGGAAACATCTCAGTACCAATGAAGTATAAAAAAGAATAAGGAGACATAAGGAATCTTACAAACCTAAGGATTAACAAAGATTTTGTCAAATCAAGATTATATACTTCAATTAGGGATCATATAAGCTAATATATGGAGTCATAAGATAGAATAAAAAGAAAATTCTATCTCATTTCTTCAATTCTACTTCTCCAAATGGGAAAAGGAATGTCATACAATGAATTTAAAATTTATTCTAACAGGAATCGTTTTACAAAACATGAAAACATGTGGTACATTGACTCAGGATCTAGTCATCATATGATATGAAATATACAATGGTTTGACTATATTGAAGTTGATAAAGGCTACAAAATAAGAATTGTAGATAGCTAAACTTATCCTATACATGGATATGGCTATGTAATACCCAACAAATCATTTCCAAATATTCTACTATAAAATGTATTGTATATTCCTGGATTAAAAATCAATCTCATTTTAGTAAGCAAGTTAGTAGAAAATAACTATATGATCAACTTTGGATATATGTATGAGATCAATACATGTCTCATCATGAATCATGGTGAAATAAAAGCAATAGTATCAAACCATGGAAATACATATGTTCTAGACTCAATGGAAATCTCATAAGATATTATGGTGTTTCAAAATGATGCTAACATATTTTTAGAGGAATAGGTTGAAGAAAATGAAGAACTTGTCCTCCAAAAAGGTAAGTATAGAAGAATCAAAATCAAGAAGATGATAGGACAACTAAACCATGCTCTACTCAGTCATCAATAATCAAAACCAAATGAAGATACTTGCAAAGAGAACAATAAAGGTGGCTAGATAGAAGATAAGGATGATAAACCTAAACAAGACAAAGATAATTCAATGGAAGAATATCCATATTGAATACTAAAGTCTTCAATACTCAAATAATGTAATACATGGGGGTGCTAGAAATAGATTTGATGCAGAAGCATCCACTGGTGTAAGAGTGATCTTGCATCATCCAAAATTTATATTAAACTGTAATATGTAACTTTGTTTAGTTATTTATGGGTATGTATGAATTTGAAACTATATCCCAAGGAGCGAGATAGAAAAATAGGCCAAATGGTGAAATAATAACACCAATATCTTGAGCAGTTTGGAAGATATGTAAGTTTTATGGTGAAAATCTTGCCAATATGGTGAAAATCCTACCACTAAAACTTAAAGTTGAGATTTGAAGGCCTTAGAGGAGGGATGTAAATTGGTCGTAGTACACCTTAGGGAACTATGTTGTAGATATTTTTTAGAGCTTTTCAAAAATATCCACTTATAGTCAATATGAGCAACGAGCGAGGAGTTATAAACCCAAGAATTTTTACCACTAAAATTCAAATTTCAAATGAATTGTCCTAGGTGGGAAAAGGGGAAACAAGGTATTATAGGGAAATTTCAAAATTGTAAAAGGGGGTTTGGTCTGTATCTCCATTTTTTGATGAAAATTAATATGAAAGCTCTAGATCCTATTGCAATTTATCTGTTATTAGAATATTATTGGTGATTTGTTGACCCAGTTTTGCACCAAGTGGTATCAGAGTGATAGTTCATGAGTGTGTAAAATAGATCACCAAACATGAGCCAATTTTCACTAGGATTTATGGTTGTGGGTTGTGATAAACATGATTAGAATGCCTCCATGAAGAAACCATGGTGGTGGAAGAAATATTGTGGTACCAGAAGAGAATTTTAGAGCCATGTTAGCATATTATATTATATAGTGCGTACTTATTTCATTAGTTGGCGGGTTGATAAAAGAAACACTTTAGCACTCTATAATTAAGCAAGTTGGTTCGCCAACCAACTTGGTGGTTCAACCAACCAAACCACCATCATGAATGTATTTAACTTGAAAAATCATCAATAGTCAATTGCTTCACATTTTATGTATTTGGAGTGTCTATTTTCTATATGGTACTAGAGCCAAGTTCGGTGTGATCGAGAAAGTGGGTAATGTGGTTGATAAGTTTTCCATATTCTTGACACACAACATGGGGTAGGAGGTCAAGACAACACATGAAGACACAAAGTGAGGGCATGACATAGACCAAGACATAGTCATAAACAACATGCTAGGAAGAAAGACACGATAGCACACACAATGAGATAGTTTGGAGACACGATAGCATGCACAACGAGGTAATTTAGAGGAGACACGATAGCACACACAACAAGGTAGCTCGATGAATGTGTGACCAAAATGAGGATAGGAAGGGGAGTGGTCACCCGAAGGAAATCAAAAGTAGAGGTGGATTTCATGCCACTTAAACCCTCTTTGCATTCCCACAGGCTGAATGTGTGATTTATAATTTTTTTTGTTCCTCGGTCTCAATGCCAACTACAAATATTTGGTCGTTTCTTCCCATAATTGTTGAGTGTTGTGACTCACGTGGTGTATGTTGTTATTTGTGAGAAGGAGGTTGTGACTTTGATCCTCCTCGGTGTTGTTATTTTGATGGTTTATGCATTGTTTTACGCTCCGCTTAATGCAATGACATAATTTTTACGTCGTTGATGCCCACAACTATGTTTTGATTCCTGACGTAGCTAGTCAATGCCTGCACATTTTTTTGATGCTTTGAGAGGCTAGTTGATGCCTAGAGAGGTCCGTTAATGCCTAGAGAGACCCGTTGATGCCTAGAGAGGCCATTTGATGTTCTAAGAACCCTATTTTGATGCCTAAAAAGCCTATTTTGATGCCTAAAAAGCCTATTTTGATGCTTGGAAAGGATTTTTTTCACTTTTTCAAGGGTCCAGGTGCAATTTTCAAGGGTCCAGGTACACTTTTGTTATTCTTCCTTGTTTATTTTACAACCAGAAGGGGGGAATCCAATATTCTTTTTGTAAAATTATAAGGCAAAAGGGGGGAGATCAAAAATTTGATGGAAGTGAATTCTTGCATGATAAAACTGGTATTGTAAACACCTAGAGTAACTTAATTTGTGGGTAAATATTCTATTTTATTGCATTAATCAATTACAAGAAAATCAAAGATCCCAAATTTTTTACCCTATATGTGTAATTTATTGCACGATAGCGTTTGATATTTGTGATACCTCTGGCCCACACTTACAGGTAATATTATTATGCTTTGGGCTATTATATTTGTCACCTAATATAGCTTCAATTAATACATATGAGCTTTTTCACTATCAATCATCGGGGAGAAATAAGGTAAAATAGTTCTATTGTTCACTTCATTTCATACCCACATTGTGATTTTTGTTAGGCATAAATCCTAATGAAGGTTTTTCTAAAGTGTTTAGGGGAAGTTATGCCCCATGCATGAGGAATAAACTTTCTATGGTAGGTGTCATTAACAACACGATGTCGTTTCAGTATTGCCTAAGTTCAATATATCGTGCTTCTCATATGTAATTATAGTCTCCCTCATGTAAGGATGGGTACATATTGAGTGGTGTGATGTTCATATATGCCTACAATCTCCCTAACATAACGGTGGGTATATATTGAGTGATTACGTTATATAGATCTAGCAGGTATAAAGAAAGGGAGACCAATTGGTGATATAAGGAACCTTCACAATGGCCGTTGTGCACAAGTATCTCTTAGATTCACAGTTGCAAAAAGGTCCTAACTTTTTTCCATGGAATACAAATATGATAGCCATTCTTTAGGTGGAATATTTATGGTATGTAGTGAATGACACTAGAAAACTCCCTCAAACAGTAGGAACATATCAAGAAGCTTGGGATAAGAAGGACAAAAAAGGTCTCATGTTTGTCCTCCTTGCTACTACATATGAGGTCCAACCTCATATATGTGATGCCAAAACTAGTAAGGAAGCTTGGTATGCTTTGATTTCTATGTATGAAGGAAAGAATCAGTCGACTATTCTATACCTTAAAACTCTACTACATACCCTCAGTATGAATTCTGGGGAGATAGTTGATCTATTCCTTTATAGAGTGGTAGACTTCAAAGTCAAATTGAATGCTATGGGAAAACCAGTGGATGATGATATCTTGAATTCTGTCATCTTGAGAGCATTGCCTTATTCCTACAAGCTGATGATCACTTCCCTCAACATTTTTGGTAGACAAGTATCATTTGTGGAGTTGGTAAATTTGCTTCAGGCTGAGGAAGCAAATCATGTTCAGAAATATGAGGTGCCAGATAATGCCCTTTCCACCCAACAAAGGGATAAGAAACAAGGTCAGTTTCAAAAAGGGGGTTCTTCTTCCAAGGGAAAAGGGAAGCAAAATAATCATAAGGATAAACAATATTGCAAGATTTGTGATATGAATAACCATGACACCAACAGGTGTTGGTTCAAAAACAAGAAAAAAAATGACCAAACTCCTAATAATAAAGGAAAAGAGAAGTAGAAATATAAAAATAAACATAAGCAACCTAAGGGCCATGTTGCTTATGTTGACTCCAACTCAAACTCATATTCCCCTAGGTCTGATTCATATTCCAACTTTGAAAGAGCACACAAGGTGCTTATGAATCATACTTCATCTTCCCAGATAGATGTTGTATGGTATATTGATTCATGAGCTAGTCAGCACATGACAGGATACAAATCATGGTTTGAAACATTTGAGGAGAAATAAGGTAAGCCAATCACAATTATTGGCAATCAATTCTACCAGGTGAAGGGTGAAGGGATGTTTCTATCTCTATTTCAGATGGTAAATTCCAGATAGATAAGGTCATCTATGTCCTTGGATTAGCCAATAATCTACTATTTATTCCACAAATATTGGATAGAAATATGGATGTTGTGTTTCAAGATGTGAAAGGCAAGAAGAAATGTTTTATAACCCACAAAGGTAAACATGTCACAATTGGATCCTACAAGCATGGCTTGTTCATTCTAGATGCTCTTTCAACACCTCATGTTGCTCTAGCTACAACTAAAAAGGAGGCCACTTATCTTTGGCATAGACATTATGGTCATCTAATTTTAGGATATTTTCTTGAATTACATAAATATGAGATGGTGAGATGACTTCCTCACCTCTCCTATGTATTACAGTTTGCTCATATTGCTTAGCATGGAAGCAAAATCGAGTAACTTTTGAAGCTAGCTCTTCCAGAGCTAAGAAACCTTTAGATTGGTACACACCGATCTATGTGGGGATATGCCAACCAACTATGGTGGAAAGAAGTATTTTCAATTGTTTGTTGATGATTACTCACGGAAGATGTGGGTTTTCTTCCTTCAGTTGAAATAAAAGGCTTTTTCATACTTTCATCCATTCAAGAAAATTTTTGAGGAGTTAGGATGTTTCATCAAAACCCTCTGTTTAGATCTAGGGGGGGATTACACCTTTGAATAATTTTCATCATTTCTAAAATAACATGGGATTAAGAGACAACTGACTACAACCAATACACCTCAGTAGAATGGAGTTGTAGAGAGGAGAAATCATTCCATTGTGGAAATGGTTCGATGTATGATAAAGGGAGTACATCTTGAGTATTAGTATTGGGTATAAGCAGTGAACACAACATCATACCTCCTACATAGAGTACCCATAAAAGGTCTACAAGGAAAAACCCCACAAGAAGCATGGAGTGGTAAGAAACCCTCCATTTCTCATCTAAGGATTTTTTGGTGTAAGGCATTCATGCACATCCCAAAACAAAAAAGGAAGAAGTTAGATGAGAAGACCCTACAATGTATTTTTCTTGGTTATTATGAGTTTTTGAAGGGATATCGCTTGATATATCCTATCACCAAGAAAACACATATAAGTAGAGATGTAGTATTTTATGATGCTTCCACATCAGATATCACATCTACAAATGCATACCTTGAATAAGAAGAAGAACATAAGAAATAAAGCTCATCTCCAAAGAAGAAGGTTCCAAAATGGTATACTAGTAAATTGAGAGATTCTAAATTGAATACACTTCGAAATCTAACTCAAGATCGATCGTGCACTCTGAGTATGACACAACATAAGAGAGTAGAGGCATCATATTTAGAGGTTGATGAGATTTTCCAACAGTTTGATGATATATCTATAGATGCAGAGGAAGATAGAGACACATATATGGATAATGAATAGGTTTATATGACAACATTTAATGAAAATGAGCCTGCAATAGTTCAAGATGCACTTATTGAGCCTCAGTGGAAGGCTGCTATTGAAGTAGAACACACATCTCTCATGAAGAATAATACATGGAAGCTAGTCAATATGCCTACAGGAAAGAATACCAATGGTTGCAAATGGGTGTTCAAAGTAAAGTATAAATCATATGGTACTATTAATAAGCATAAGGTTCATCTTGTTGCAAAGGGCTATGCTTAGAAAGAAGGCATAAAATATGAAGTGACTTTTGCCCCTACTACAAATATGACTACCATTCGAGTACTTTGTGCCATGGCAGCTCAGTTTGGGTGGAAGTTACATTAGATGGATGTGAAAAGTGCCTTATTGAATGGTGACTTATAACAAGAAGTATACATGATCCAACCAGAAGGATTTGTGGTTGAAGGGTAAGAATATAAAGTTTACAAATTGATAAAATCCTTGTATGGGCTCAAACAAGTTCCTCAAGCTTGGTATATCAAGATAGATAACCACCTAGTGTAGCATGGATTCAAAAGAAGTCCTTTAGATGTGAACACCTATATTAAGAACAATGGTTTTGATATAGTGATTCTAGTGTTATATGTAGATGATCTGATCATAATAGGAAGTTCATATAAAATTATTGATGTAGTAAAATATGATTTGAAACAATATTTTGAAATGATATATCTAGGACTTCTTCACTATTATCTTGGTTTGGAAGTGACTCAAAAAAAGTACCATATTAGAGTTACACAAAATAAGTATGCCAATACATTAGTCAAAAAATATCGGATGACTAACTGTAAGTCTAAAACAACTCCAATGGAACAAGGAATTAAGTTATCATGATATGATGAATCACCTCAGGTAGATGTTACTCTCTATCGCCAGCTAATTGGGATTCTCCTATATCTAACCAACACCAAGCCTGATCTTAGTTTTGTTGTGGGTTATATTTCACAGTTCATGTAAGAACCCAAGGTAAGTCATTGGAAAGCAGTGAAAAGAGTTCTACATTATGTCCGTGGTACAACATATTTTGGCTTGGAATACAAAAATAATAACAAGTTCTATCTACAAGGATACATGAACTTCGACTATGTTGGATCCATTGATGATCGGAAATCAACTTCTGGATACATATTTCATCTTGGGTCTAGTCCTGTCTCTTGGCATAGCAAGAAGTAGTAGGTGGTTGTTATCTCTTCTATAGAGGCAGAATATCGTGCAGCTAGTGGAGCATTCTCTGAGACAATATGGTTATGTTACATTCTTACAAACATGGGTCTTCCAGTGAATCTTCCACTACATTTATTTTTTGACAATCAAGATGTTTTGAATCTTATCAAGAATCCAATTTTTCATGATCGCACCAAACACATTGACACTCGTTGTCATTTTATTCATGATGAAGTTCCAAAGCACAACATACAACTCCAATACATTCCCACTGATGTGCAAGTTGTAAATATCTTCACCAAGGCACTTGCACATGTCAAATTTGAATTGTTTCATAGTACTCTTTGTATTTTCCAATAATGTAATAAGGGGGGATGTTAGCATATTATATTTAGTGCATATTTATTTCATTAGTTGGCGGGTGGATAAAAGAAGTGCTTTAGCACTCTCTAATTAATTAAGTTGGTTCACCAACCAACTTGGTGGTTCAACCAACCGAACCACCATCATGAATGTATTTAACCTGCAACATCATCAATAATCAATTGCTTCATAGTTTATGTATTTGGAGTGTCTATTTTCTATATTGTAGAGGTAATTTCAAGTACTGCAAGAGGAGTTGCATAGAGGGTTTAAGCCAGGAATAGAATATGGGTGTGAATATGAAGTCGAAGATGAAGATATCCAGTTTGAGGAAGAAGAAGAGGTAGTAGATCTTATGCAAGCTAGATTATATAAAACCATATCCTAGATTGGTAAGATATCGAATATTCATGTTTTTACATATTCTGGAAATCTTAACCCATAAGATTTGATTAATTGGATCAATGATATGAAATAATACTTTGAGTATGAGGAGGTGGAAGATCCCGAGAGGGTCAAATTTACTAAGACCAAGTTGAAGTGTCATGCTAGTATCTGGTGGAAGGGAGTACAACTAAAAAAATAGAATAGGAAAATAAAGGATAACAAGGTGG
This sequence comes from Wollemia nobilis, assembly GCA_028583015.1. Lineage (NCBI taxonomy): Eukaryota > Viridiplantae > Streptophyta > Pinopsida > Araucariales > Araucariaceae > Wollemia > Wollemia nobilis. The sequence continues at coordinate 386,492 of JAQPPZ010017186.1, forward strand.
GGTGGAATGGTGGAGAAGTTAAAGAGATAGTTCATTCTAGCTAATTACGAGTTGTATTTACTAAATAAAATGTAGGTTTTGACATAGTCAAGAAAGTCTGTAAAATAGTATATAGAGGAGTTCTATAAGATTCTAATCATAACAGGTCATTCTAAGGCCAACAAGGAGAAGGTAGCCCATTATATAAATGGGTTGAAACCAAGTTTTCAAGAGGAGCTAAGTCTAGTCAGTATGATCATCATAGAATATGCTTATTAGTTTGCCTTGAAGGTAGAATAGAATTTAAAAAATATATTTTAAGGCAAACAGAGAGGAAGAGATCATGGTGGAATAACTGGTGGGAGAACAAATAGAGAATGAAATGAAGACCACAAGAAGAATGGGTAAGCTAGTAACAGTCACAACCAAAAATGGAATAATACTTATCACCCTTGTGAGCAAAATAAGGGCAACCAAAGAGGAAAAGGAAGGTCTGGATGAGTACCTAGAAGAGAAGGATTTCATGGAATATGTTTCCAATGTGGGGAAGAAGATCATCGAGCATACGAGTTTCCATAACATAAAGGGAGGATGAATAAGATACCTACAGGTAATGCCCAAGATACTGTTGTAGATGAAGGTGTTGAATCTAATAATTCTAAAGAAGAAAAAAGAGGAGAAGTTTTGGTCACAAGGAGAGCCTTATAGAATGAGGAGAAAGATCCATATCAGAGGAAGATTTTATTCCGCACAAGGTGTAAATGTGCAGGTAAAGTTTGTAATATTATCATTGATAATGGTAGCACTTATAATATAGTTTTATAAGGGATGGTTACCAAATTATAGTTAGATATAAGGAGAAACCTACATCCATATTGGATTGCATGATTGTAGAAGGACCATAGGGATTTGGTCAATGAGCAGTGTTTACTAAAGTTCAATTTTAGGAATTACCATGATGAGGTCCTATGTGACATCTTGCGTATGGATACTTACCATTTTCTGTTGGGAAGGTCATGTTAGTTTGATTAGCATACAATACATTATGGATATGCCAACACTTACTCCTTGACAAAGGATGTACTACACCATAAGCTAAAGCCCCTAAAGGAGTTAGAAGAAAATGTATGTAGCAGTTCCAAAATTTGTTTAGTTGATGGTAGAAAATTTTTGGATGGTTTGAAGCATGAGTGTATGTGCTGTGTTAATTCCTAGAGTTAAGGAAGAACAATGCAAAGATATCCTAGTATAAGTCTCAAGTATGTTGGAAGAATTCCTCGATATTGTATCAGATAATGTACTTGAGGTTTTTCCACCAGTAAGAAAGATCAGTAACCAGATAGATTTCGTACCAGGAGCTAGTATACCAAATAAGGCAACCCATAGAATAAATACTATATAAAGTGAGAAGCTAAACAAACAAGTTCAAGAGCTATTAAGGAAAGGGTTGATTCAGGAGAGCTTGATTCCATGTGTAGTACCTACAATACTAGCACCAAATAAATATGGAGAGTCGAGAATGTATAGATATTCTCGAGCTATTAACAGTATTACCATCAAATATATATTTCCATTAACAATTATGGATGATGTTATGGGCTATTTGAGTGGATCCAAGTACTTCAAAAATATTGACCTAAAGAGTGGGTATCATCAGATCCATATCGAAGAAGGAGATGAGTTAAAGATAACCTTTAATACAAAGGAGGGTTTGTAAAAGTGGTTGGTCATGCCATTTGGGCTAACCAATACACCAGGCACATTCATGTGGCTTATAAATGAGGTATTGAAGGAATTTTTAGGAAAATTTATCATTATCTATTTGGAAGACATTTTAATTTTTAGTAAGACCTTGGAAGAACACTAGATGCATATTCAATGAGTTTTTGAGAAGCTGGGAAAGGAGTAGTTGCTGATTAATTTGAAGAAGTGCAGTTTTATGAAGAAGGAGTTTTTGTATCTGGTATTTGTCATCTCATATGAAGGTCTTAAAATAGACCCAGAAAAAGTGATGGCTATCATTGAATGACCTACCCCAAGGGGCATTATAGAGGTAATATCATTCCATGGTGTAGCAAGTTTTTATAGAAATTTTATTAAGAATTTTAGTAGTATTTGTGCATCCCTAATGGAAAAAATGAGAGGGGATAAGGATTTTAAGAGAACTTCAAGAATAGATAGGAGTTTTGATATGTTGAAGAAGAAAGTCATAGAGCAATACATTTTGACAATTCTAGATTTCAATAAGGTATTTCAAGTCTATTGTGATGCTAGTGGTAGCACCATAGGAGTTGTATTGAGTCAATAAGGTAAGCCTGTTGCCTATTTTAGTAAGAAGATTAAGCTAGGAAGAAGTATTTTGTCTATGATCAAGATTTTTATGCTATAGTTTAGGCTTTGAAGAAATGAAGACACTATTTTCTGCCAAAAGAGTTTGTTTTATATATTTATCATTAGGCCTTACAATATATTAATAGTCAAGGAAAGTTAAATCAAAGGAACTTAAAATGTTTTGAGTTTTTATAGATTTATACCTTTGTATTGAAGCATAGGAGTGGGAAGTCAAACAGAGTTGCAGATTCATTAAGTAGAAGGTAGAATTTGTTGACAAAAATGAAGGTGGAGGTTATAGGGTTTGACAAAATTAAAATTTTTATACCCTAAAGATCCAAATTTTGCAAAGGCTTGGAGAGATTGCTTGGAACTAGTTACTTTGGATAGAATTAAATGGCTGGATTTATTAATCCAATATGGAATGTTGTTTAGACAAAAATAATTGTGCATTTAAAGAAGTTCAATGAGAGAGAATCTGGTGAAGGAGAAGCATAGTTGAGGGTTGGATGGATACTTTGATCAAGATAAGACCATTGCACTTATTAGTGAGAACTACTATTGGCCATAGTTATAGAAATATATTAAGAGATTTTTACAAAGTTTTAGAGTATGCTCGATGGCCAAGGGTGTGAGGTAGAACACCAAATTATATTATGCATTACTTGTACTAGAGAAACCATGGGAATACATCAACATGGATTTAATTCTTAGCCTACCAAGGACACAGAGGGGGAATGACTCTGTATTTGTTATGGTTGAAAGGTTTTCAAATATGGCATATTTTATTCCCTGCCAAAAAACTAATGATGCAGTTCATGCTGCAAGGTTGTTTTTCAAAGAGGTGGTATGACTACATGGACTGATTAGCTGTAGATATTACATTTATTTTTATCAATCTGAGGGAAATTAATGTTAGATTTAAATAGTAACAATCCCATATAGATTATATCGTAGGAATTAATACTAAGCTTAGCTCAAGTTTCTTTTTTAGGCTTCACATGTACATAAAAGTAAATGAACAAAATTAAATTTTTTTAGAAATGAATGATGCAGGATATGATAAATAAATTCAATTATTTTTTACTTTTACTATGACTTGATTTACCGATGCATCTAATTATTTACAAGCTAATTCATTTATGATATATTTTATTTTATTTGTGACGATCCTCATGCAATTTTATCTTATTTTATGTAATTTTAAATGCAGTTTAACTTAAGGCTAACTAATCCTAACCTAATGTAGGGGTGAGAGCTCAGGGACTATCTACAGGAGTGGTCCCTGCCTCCTAGAGGGCAATGTAAGTATTTCTCCCCTAGTTTGCCTTATCTCAGTAACTATATTTTATAACTAATACTAACATTATGTCTATTTTGTGAATGCAGGTAACAGATAAACACAATTTACATAACAAAAATTAAACAACACATGAAATTGATACAAATTATCATTGTTGAAGAAAAAAATGCTACTTTTATTATTGGTGATTTAGTTGTACATGCTGGCACATTTCATCAAAATTGTAAACTTTAGAACAAACTGTAATGTAACGATAGATGCATCAGAGAATATACCTCTTTCAAGGTCTTCTATGTAATTTATACCATAACTAATACAATTCTAAATAGTATTCTCCACGTATTTGACATGCAAATTTTGTGGACTAATGACTATATGCATAAGTAAATAAACATAAAATACAATTATCTATACTTTACTTCCATTGAACTCCTTGCTTCACCTTTCTTCCCATTGGTTATTTGAGGGTAGTAGGGGATCAAAGTACTCATGTTTCAGGATAGGCATACATCTAAATGCGTCTATTCATTTACTTTATGAAATTGCAACTATACAAAATTCAATTAAGTTTCCAACCATCTAATGCATAGTGGATATTATAAAATATCCTTTACTTTTATCTTCAAATCTCCAGTTCCCATAGAGAGCCATATAACATGTACTTCTTATATCAATGTCCAACTTTAATCAAATCCATTCATGTATTAAAGCATTAAAATCCCATACCTTTAACCTCTAAAACAATCCATCATTCATTCCCTAAATTAAAGCCCCATAACTTCAATTCAAAGAATAAATCTGCCATCCTTTTAAATTCACAAATCCAATAAAATCGAATAATATTTTAAAGCATTAAATTACCATACCTTTAACCTGTAAAACATTCCATAATTCATTCCCTAAATAAAATCCCCATACTTCAATTCAAATAATAAATCTAATATCCTTTTTAATTCACAAATCCAATCAAATCAAATATTATTTAAAGAATTAAAGTCCCATACATTTAACCTTTAAAACAATCCATCATTCATTCCCTAAATCAAAACCCCATAACTTCAATTCAAGGAATAAATCTAACATCCTTTTTAATTCTCAAATCCAAAACAATCCATGATACCTTTAACCTCTAAAACAATCCATCATTCAACATAAATTTTTTCATAAATCTTATAAAACCATTATGTTTTCCTTTGAAGTCCTTTTTGTAAAGTCTACATCATCGACTTACTAATCAAATATTTTCAACCTTAATATTATATTCATAGCCTCAATTAAAGATTCAAAATATTATCTAAAGATTCACTACTTTAGTTACAAATAACCCATTCATGATTATTTTACACAAAAGGTCTTACCCTAATTAAAACCACATAAGGTAATCTCATTAAATAAAGATCTCTTAAATTAGGATCTCATAAAATAAATTACAATAATAAAAGATATTATTATCATTAAAATATCTTAATATAATTCATGCTAATAAAAGGATACTCTTTAATTAGGTCTCCTAAGATAATCAAAATTTACCAAATGTTTTCTTTTTAATTAAAAACTCCTAAAATAATCAGGATCAAGTAAGCTTGATGAGAAATATTGTACTTGAATCAAGTTCCTTAACTCATTAGAAAGAAAATATTCAAGGATGCATGCTCTTTACATGATTAGAGCATTTATTTTTGGTTAGTTTACTAAATAACCTTAATCATTTGATATTTCAGTCATCTATTTTTGCTTCACACTATGCTACAAACAACGCATCCCAAAAAGGGGTATTTGTAGACACTAAAATCATGTTAATCCGATTAGACTACCAAAGCGATTGGCAGAGTGATTTTAGGGATTCCCATGGTTGGTGGGTGGTTGGTGGATGTGGGTGGTTTAGCCCATGATATTGTGCCCATTGTATTCTAATACCACATAGTGGTTTAGGTTTGTGAGAGTTTCCTTTATATTTTATTGTAATGTCCCATTTTTGGAAAAGAAAGGAAAATAATAATATCAAGGAGGAGTGGCTCTTGTTTTGCTGGAGTAGCCCACATCGGGTTAACCAGGGTAAATATCATTTGTCATATGTGCATTGTGTGGTGTCATTTCTTCTAAGTTATTTATTTTTGCATTATTTTTGGAATAAGTTTATGAAGATCTCTTCATTTCTATCCATATATCTCACCTGAGATAGCTAAAGTTAGCTATCTCATTTTTGCTATGAGTTGACTCTATCCATCTATCTCACCTAAGATAGCTAAAGTCATATATCTCATATTTACTATGAGTTAAATTTATCCATATATCTCATTTGATATATCTAAAGTCATATATCTCATTTTATATGATTTGACTCAATCCATCTATCTCACCTAATATAGCTAAAGTCATCTATCTCATTTTATCTTATTTCATTTATGAATGGATAAGGTTATGCTCGCTTTATGCAAGATACTATACCAGAGTAAATTTGATTTTCCTAGGACGCATACTTAAGCTATACTTAGCTTATCCAAGGAATATTCTAGCCCTTCCTACCTAGATTATTATCTTGGGATGCTTATAGTCCCATGACTATGTGCTCTAACTTCAAGCAACTGATAGTTTAAGGTCTTTCTAGATTCAACTTAACTAAGAAAGGGTATGTATATAGAGATACGTAACCCTAGCACATTCCAAGGAAACCTCTATTTTATTGTTTCCTAGATATCCTTTCATGCAAGCATCTTGTCATACACATTACTGCTCTGATACCGCAAACCCAACTAGTTTGAGAGATTCCACTATTTACTACTATATATAGATATATATTTAAAGTAATTAACAACATTAAGTACCATTACATACAAAAATAACAAAACTTATCTAATTTAGAACAAATAAATAAAAAAATATAAAAAAATATCTATTCAAATCAAACATAGGAATCAACTAGCAAAAGATACATTAAAAGAAAATATGGAAAACTTTAATACCCATAACATAAATTGGAGGCCTTGGATGGAGGAGCTTCATCAAGCTAACTAGATAAATATGGATAATTACTGTCGGTAACATACTGGTAATTTAGAGGTTGGTAGATATTAGATTCGTATTGAGGACTGGCCTATTCAAATCCTAGAAAGGAAAAGACAAGATATCCAATGCATATTTCATATGAGATCTCTCTATTGGTCCCATGATAAAGATTGTTTTGGATGGAACAACACTACTAAGGGTGAGTATTAATTTGATCAAGATTATTTGGCCTTATTCCATAATAATCCCAACTGAACATTTGATATTTTCTCTCAGTTTTGGGATCAAAAGCTCTATCCTAAGGTGAGGTTATTTACTTGGATTTTATTGCATCGCAAGGTGCTCATTGGGGAGCATCTTATGAAGTGTGGTTTTCATGGCCCTTTTAGATGTGAAATGTGTGGAGAGAATGTGGAAACTCTCAACCATATTTTTATTGAGTGTACTTTAGCCTCTGAGTTATGGAGGAGAATGGACACTTTACATGGCTTACAGTGGTCCAATTTTTTTACTTTTGAACAACTTTGGAAGGATTGGCCTAATCAAGAGGGTGTTGATCATTTTATTAGGTAGTTAGTTTGAATGGGTTCTACCATTCTTCTTTGGAATATATGAATGAAAGGAAAAACCAAATTTTTAATCAAGAAAGTAAGGATATTCACTATATCTAGAATAATACGATTGTCAACTTAGTTGAGTCAGTCCATAAGCTCCTTAATCACCCCCAAAACTCCCATCAAAGATGGGATCAAGTGACGCATAGATTGAATATTAACTCTTTTAAGAGCAACCAAATTAAAGGAAATGTGAGTAATTGCAAGATGGATAGAACAAGGAATTGGAAACCTCCTCCTAAGGGTTTTGGAAAGGTAAATACTGATGGAGCCTCTAGAGGGAACCTTGAAAAAGCCAGTGCGAGAGGAATTGGTACTTTCATATGGCTCCCTGGTTTTCACTTTTGCTGAGAATTTGTGTATTATATCCAATAACCTTGATGAGGGATATGGTATCCTTAGAGGCCTTGAAGAGGCTACTAAGGTTGGATGGGATATTGTTGAGTCTGACTCTCAACTCATAATTAATCTTTTAAAGACTCCTAAGAATCATAAGGTTGATTAGAGAATAAAAAGAATTATTAATAAGATTCAATTAATCCAGATGGTATTTTTGAAAGTTGATTACAATCATGTGGTCATAGATCAAAATAAGAGTGTTGATTCTTTTGCTAATTGGGCTTTGTATATAGCTGATCTTACTTGCTATGACCACCCACCCAGATGGTGGGCTTCACAAATAAGGGAAGCTCTTATTTCTATCATTTCTTTATATGACTCTAGTTTTGGAGGTACCTAGTTTATTCTTGTTTAATTTTTGCTTCTCTTTGGTTCGGTTAGGGTATTTTAGTTCCCTACCTCAATCTAATATTTCTTTTATTTCCGCTATTGATTCTTGTATTAAAAGTATTTTGGTCTAGAAAGGTCATTGTTGTGTTCTATTTTTTCTTTTTTCTTTTCTATTTATGTGTATCGTTTTGTTTTGTTTTTGATGTTTTGTTTTTTTTTTTTTTGTTCTTATGTTTTTTTTGTTCTTGTGCTTGTGTTTTTTTATGTTTGTGTTAATTGGTATTTTTGTGTTTTGGTGTGTGAGTGTTTTCTATATTTTTATTTTTTTTTGTTTTTTGTAGGTTGTTTTTTATTTTATTTTTTAGGTTTTGGTTATTTTATTTTTTATGTTTTTGTTGGTTGTGTCTTTGTAGTGTTCTATTATTTTTTGTTATGTTTGTGTTGTGTTATGTTGTTCTTGTGTGTTTTTGGTGTGGTTCATGTTGTATTTTTTTATCTTATTGTATGCATGTTTGGTTGTGCTTTATATTTTTGATGCACTCAAGGAGCATGATTTTTTGTTTTTTTTTAAATATTTTTGTGTGTTTGTGTGTTTGTGTGTTTTTTTTTTTTTTTTTCAAGTTTTCTCCTTGAGTATGTCAAAGGTGGTAGGCCAAGTGTGAGCCCTAGATGATTTTTGCGAAAGAGATACCCCTGCCTCCTTGGGTCTTACCCAAAAGTGGTATCCCTTTTGGGATGTTTTTCACACACAAAAAAATACCCATAACACATTATATATACTAGGGAAAATCCTTATGGAAAAACCCAACCTCAACCATTTCCTTTATTGCATAAGTTTGGTTTTAAATAGTACAAGGGATCACATAATCCTTTCTCCCAAGCTATGTCAATACAATGTGTAGAACACATTGTTCTAATGACTTTACCATGGATTGCTTAGTTAATACACATAATAATTTCTACAGTTGCTTAATGTACTCATACCATAACTACTAGATTCTATACAAGAATCCTTCCATTTATTTCCACTAGAGCCCATACTCTTAACCTAGCAATCACATGTCAAAATTTCTCTCCTTAACTAACTAGGAGACCATACTCCTAGTAAACTAAGTACTTGTCAAGTCAACCTTCCTTAACTACCTATGAGCCCATACTCCTAGTCACTTAAGTACTTTATTAGATCATTTTTCCTTATTCTAACCTTAAAAGTTGAATCCACTCTACAAGATATAAGTACCATCTATATCCTTTCAATATAAATTATGTTATCATCACATAACATAATCTTCCTTCAATATAAACTATGTTATCTATACTATAACACAATTCATCTTTTGAACATAAACCATGTTATCTACACTACAACATAATTCATAACTTTGCAATATAACTATGTTATCTACACTATAACATAATTTATAACTTTGTTATATAACTATGTTATCCACACTATAACATAGTTCATAACATTGCAATATAACTATATTATATATAGTATAACATAATTCATAACTTTTTAATATAACTATGTTAATTACTTTTTCAAAATAATTCATAACTTTGCAGTATAACTATGTTATCCACACCTCGTCGGACTAAATTCTTGTCCCTTTCCTAGTGCTTTCAATGGCGTAAAAGGTTTAAAATGATTGTGGCATGGTGGTTATAGGGGCAGACTATGCAAATATCTATGTGGCGGCTTCCAGGGCGGACATCGTAGAATACTATGACGACCATAAAAACTTGACAACCTCACCTCATCGGACTAAATGCTTGTCCCTTTCCTGGTGCTTTGAACAACGTAAAAGGTTTAAAATGATTGTGGCATGGTGGTTATAGGGGCGGATTGTGCGAAGATCTGTGTGGCGGCTTCCGGGGCGAACAACATAGAATACTATGGTGGCCATAAAAGCTGGACAATCTACCCGGATTTGTGGCGGATACCGATTCTACTATGTAAATACAAAAAAAAATCCTATGTTATCCACACCATAATTCATAAAATTATATTGAATGTGTAACAATTGAATAATAATACTATATTATAATATTTTCATAGTTAATTCGCATAAAACTATATAAGTATATTTGAATGCATTTCAATAAATTATAAAACCATATTATAATATTTCCCATACAAACTATATTTGAATGAATTTCATTTAATTATAAAACCATATTATAATATTTCCCATACAAACTATATCTAAATGCATTTCATTAAATTATGAAACCATATTATAATCTTTTCATAATTTATTCGTATAAAACTATACAACTATATCTGAATGCATTTTGTCACCGACGTCATGAAGATTCAACTTGATGAGGTTTGAATCTTGAGGAAGGATGGAGGGAGAAGGAGCAGGAGCTGGAGTGGGCGTAGGTCTGGGGACAGGTTCAGTGCATGGTGCAGGTTCTCGATCGGGATCGAGCTTGGGGTCGAGGTCAGGCATTTTAGGGCCTGGTCCCAGGATAGCAGGACCCTCGACGCGCCTAGAGGATGGCTCTACGCTTGATCCGTTTAGAGGCTAGGGTGGGATCGACATCTTGGGCCCTGTCCCCAAGCCAGCCTTGATGCAAGCGTAGGGCTGGGGAAAAATCCCCCTGATACTAGGCTGGGCCTTGTCCCAGGCAGGCCCAAACCCTCCTATCAGTAGATCTTGGCGGGAACTAGGGCCCCTTCTCGGGCCCTAGGGCTAGGTATTTCCCTCGAAGGCACTCACATTTCTATCCAGGAGGAGGTCTACTCATCCTTGGTAGCTGGTTCCTTTGCCTCCTTGGTAGGGAAATTCTTGGGAGGGCATCCTGACATGGAAACCATCCGCAAATGGGAAGCTACCAAATGGAAGGTTTTCGGGCACATCCAGCTAGTTTCCCTGACCAAGGGCTTCTTCATCATCAAAATAAACAACAACGAGGATGCTAAAAAGATCCTGTCAGGCGGGCCCTAGTTTTTGGGGTGCAAGAGCCTCTTCCTTAGGTGGTATGGAGCTAACTTCCACCCCAGCACCCAAAGCATCAACTTTGCCCTGGTCTAGGTTTGGATCCTAGACCTTCCCTTCCACTTGTGGCACGAAGACATCCTCAGACTCATTGCTCAGTCGGTCGAGGACCTGGTGACCTTTGAACCTACTACCAAGGCAGGATCCCAAATGGTGCATGCCAGATTTTGTGTCAACGCTAATCTCAAATCCATTCTCCCCTCCTCGGTGACCATATCTTCTGGGTCCTACTTTTTGATCCAGCCCCTGATCTACAAAAACAAACCTGCTTTTTGCCCCACCTACAACACTCAAGGCCACCTCTCCCACCAATGCCCAATTTCTAGAAATGCTGAAGGCCCTCCCCCCAAACCCCCTTCTCAGTCATGCCGAGCCCCGTCTCACGGGCCCCCTCATGACGGCCCCAGATCCCATGCCTGGACCACCAAGGGGGCCCCCCCTCCTACCCCAAAGGACTCTCATGTGGACCCCAGTATGGAGGGTGGTATTCCCCAGGTTTCTGCTTCCACTACTCCCTCCCCTGGGTCATCTTTTGGGGCCCCGATCGCAGGTTCTCCCACCCAGCCCACTTTGAATCCCTCCTCGTAGGACCTTGCTTGCGCCTCCATCTAGGCAAGTGACCTGTCCGGGCTCCCTTCCTCACCGGATCCCTCTTCCAGGGTCTCCTTCCCCCCCATTCTCACTCTTCCTCCCTTGACCCCCTCCCGAACCTCCTAGCGATCCCTGCTGGGCTTCCTCCCTTGGAGTGTGGATCTAAGAAGTCTAATGAAGAGATTGAATCTAGTTCTTCATCCGGGCCTGACGAAGTCAGCCCTAAGATGACCTAGAGCAGTTATTTTGCCACAGAATTTTGTAGTAAACTCAAAAGAGGGTGCCCCACCCTGGGTGATCAGCAAACAAGGATCACTGAAGATGACATAGCCAATGGCTCCCAGGCAACTATCTCCAACATGGGGGCAAGATTCTCCAAGACGGACGCCATCTGACCCAAACCCTCCGCTCAGTCTAGGAAGGGGGGCAAGTGACCCCCCAAGGGTGCCAAATGAAGCTCATCACCTGGAATATCAGGGGCCTCAATGGGGCCCCCAAGAAAATGATCCTCAGCCAACTCCGTAGGGATCACCGCCCATCCTTCCTCCTCCAGGAGACCAAAATAGATGATGATGTTGCCTGGCATGTAGCCTAAGCTACATGGCGCAATTGCGAGTCCTTGTCTACCCCTACGGCTGGCTCAATCGGGGGTCTGTTGTGCATGTGGGACCCTCGATGGTTCGAGGGAAGACTCATATCTTTGTCCTCTAAAATCATCAACATGCTGGTCCATTGCGTAAAGTTAAGGCGCTCATGTATTCTATCCAACGCCTACGCTCCTAATAGTCTCGTCGAGAAAGCGACCTTATTGGAAGAAATTAGCTCGATGAGAGAAGCCTTTGCCCCCCTGCCCTAGATCTTGGCCAAGGAATTCAACGGCCCCCTGTTCCTCTTTGATAAAAGTGGGGGCTCAGCGGTTCAGGGAAAGAGAATGGAGGACTTTGGAGCCTTTACCGCCCTCAACGAGCTCATGGATGTCAGCTTGAAAGGAGCCAGGTTCACATGGTCCAACAGAAGAGCGGGAGAAAATCATATCCAGGTAAGAATATACAATTTTCTTATCCAAGGAAGCCCTACCCATGTTTGCCGATGCCACCCTGTTGGCACTCCCCAAAATCTAGTCTGATCACAACCCCCTCCTCCTTGAAATCGATCATAGGCCCTCCCCCAAGAGGCCTTTTCGGTTCAAGTCCATGTGGCTGCACCACCCTGACTTTCGGGCCCAGGTAGGGCACTGGTGGGCTACCCCTATCCCTGGACGCCTTGCTAAACAAATCTTCCACAAGATGAGACGCCTTAAGGACCAAATCAAGGTATGGAACATGGAGGTGTTCGAAAATATCTTTGAAAACAAAGATATTCTCAAAGAAAAAATTGAAGACCTCGAGTCCAAATTTCAAGCAGGCTCCCAAGACCTGGGGCTCAGGGACGAGGAATGCCTTGCTCTCAATGAGTATCATAACATTCTAGCTAGGGAGGAAACCTTTTGGAGACAGAATTCGAGAGCCCTATGGCTCCAAGATGGTGATGCAAACACCAAGTTCTTCCACGCTCGACTCTCAGGAATAAAGGTTCCAACAAAATTGCTGAGTTGGTGGGAAGTGATGGCAGAATCATCAAGGAAGAAGAGGACATTTGGGCTAAATCCACTCAATTCTTCCAGGAGCTCCTGGGTGAGAGCCCCCCATGTCCCTAGATGCGGTTGATTCTCTTTTGGAGCATATTCCATCTTTTGTCTTGGCCATGGCAAATCGTATGCTTATGTAGCCCTTGTCTGACTCCGAAATCCATGCTGCCACCTTTTCCATGAAGGCTGAGGTAGCCTCGGGCCCGGACGGATTCCCCCCATAATTTTTCCAATCATTCTAGGACATTGTTGGGCCGAAATTGTGTGTTGCCACCCGGTACCTACAGACTACCAGATCCATCCCCAGAGGTATCAACTCCACCTTCATATCCCTGATCCCCAAGACCCAGGCAGCCCGATCCCTCATGAATTTCTACCCCATCAGCTTGTGCAATGTCCTGTACAAAATCTTGACTAAATCCATGGCTTCCCATCTCAAGGATATCCTTCCCCTTATTATTGCCCCTTGTCAGGGAAGTTCAGTCAAAGGTAGATTGATCATTGATAGTGTCATTATCATGCATGAGGCCATTCACTCGACTGTCCTATCCAAAAAGACCTCCTTTCTACTCAAGCTGGTTATGAACAAGGCCTTTGATAGAGTTGACTGGGATTTCCTGTCCAAGGTCCTCCTCAAGTTCAGGTTCCACCCTTCCTGGGTCAGGCTCATCAGCAACTGCGTGTCCTCCCCATGGTTCTCTATCCTCGTCAACGGGTCCCCTGTCGGGTTCTTCCCTAGCTCCAGAGGCCTCCGCCAAGGTGACCCCTTGTCCCCGATCCTCTTCATCATCCTGGATGAGGCCCTAGGGCGTACCATCTCGGGCGTTGTGACCCGCGGTCTTATTTTAGGCATCAGGCCTATGCTGAGCCTACCCCTTGTGTCCCACCAACAATTCGTGGATGAAACCATCCTTGCCACTTCTACCTCAATTCCCCAAGCCAAAACTCTCAAACATATTTTGACCTTGTACGAGGAGGCGATCGGCAAAAAAATCAACCTCCAAAAAAGCATGATTTTCTTTATCCATACCCCCTTGGCTAGGTAGATCAGAATCAGGCGGATCTTGGGCTACACCCTTGGTTCCATCCCCTCCTCATATCTTGGGCTTCCCATGTTCACAGGTGCGTCCTACAGGGCCCTGTGGGGTAGGGTGATTGAGTGAATTCAGAGAAAGCTGGCCCCCTAGAAAGGTCACCTCATTTCATAGGCTGGCAGAGGCACCCTCTTGGCAGCGGTCTTGCAAAGCATTCCGATATATTTCATGTCGGTATTCAGAATCTTGACATCCATTACAGCTCACATCAAACAAATTCAGAAATGTTTTCTTTGGTCAGGCAGCGAAGATAAGAAGAGGATTCCCCTGGTCTCTTGGCCCCTGGTTTGCCGCCTCAAAGGTGAGGGAGGGATCAGGCTCAAGCGGGTGGTCCTCCTGAACAAGGCTCTCTTGGCCAAACACGCTTGGAAGGTGCACACCAACACCCCTGATGAGTGGGTTAGCATTATGCGTAGAAAATACTACCATAGCCACCCCTTCCTCAATGATTCTTAGCCCCGAGATGGATCAGCCTTCTGGAAGTCCCTAATCTCCACCGAAGACATAATTCGAAAAGAGACCAAATGGATCCTCAGGGACGGAGCCAAGATCGACTTCTTGGATGATAGATGGATTCATGAGGAGGCCATGTCTGCCGACAGAGAGCTTCTCATTCTCAAACTAGGACTAGCGAATAGAGGACCCAAAGTGGCGGCCTATCTTTCTTAGAACCAAGGGCGTGCTACCTGGAAACCCATCCTGGATCCCAGGCACCCACTTCAAGTTTCCAGGCTCCAGTGCCTCCTTAAGGTGACTATCATCCCGTCCTCCGGAGGAAATGATAGATGCGTTTGGCATGGTACTCCTAGTGGAGTCTTTTCTGTCAAATCTGCCTACAATCTCCAAAGATTCCCTAACGAGGCTCCCTTCCCAACCCAGAAGGTGTGGGCCAAGAAGCTAATCCCCAAAATCAGCCACTTCATTTGGGCGGTCATCCAAAATAATATTATGACGATCGAGAATCTGATCAAGAGGGGCTTTCAGATCTCGAATAGATGCTTCCTTTGTTATGCTGCCTAAGAATCCACCAATCACCTCTTTATCAACTGTCCCTTTTCATTTGAAGTCTTGGGCCTCATCCATTCCCAATTATCTATCCAGTGGATGGCCCCCAAATCCATATCTGACCTCCTATTGTAGTGGTCCAACCCCTTTTCCCATCCCTTCATTCGCTTCCTCTGAAGTTCCTGCCTTCCCCATATGCTTTGGGAACTCTGGCTGGAGCGCAATAGAACATTTTCCTCCCTGACCCATTCCCCCCTGTGGATTGTGACTAAGGCAGTGACCTTTGCCCTTGAGAATTCCTGCTCCATCCCATTGACCGAAGCATCCCGATGGCTAGGCAAAGCCACTCTTCTATCCTCTCTCGGAACTCAACTCCCCCCCTCTGCCCCCCCAGCCCCCTCCTCTCGATCTTTGACCAGGTGGACTGCCCCCCCCAGCCCCCTCATCTCGATCTTTGACCAGGTGGACTACCCCCCTAGATGGGTCAAGCTCAACTTCGACGGTGCATCTAAAGGCAATCATGGGCCCTCTAGGGCGGGCGGGGTCATCCGCAACTGCCATGGGGCCTTGATCATGGCATTTGCTGCTTTGATCGGCTTTCAGACTAACAAATTTTCTAAAGCAGCAGCTTTGCTAAGCGGGTTGATCGCTCTCAGGGAGTCTCCCTCAAAAGTCATCATTGAGGGCGATTCCCAAGTCATTATCAAAGCTGCCCATAGTCCGGGCAATTACTTCTGGCACATCCACAACTTCATCCGGGAAGCCCTCTCTGTCCTCCAGGGATTCCCCAATCACGCCTTCTGACATGTGTACAGGGAAGGCAACAAGGCGACCGATTTCATGGCAAACCAAGCCATCTTTGCTGATGCCTTCACCATATGGACTATGAACTTTCCCGAAGCTCTGGTCCACATTACTTCGCAAGATCAACCTAGCAATGTGGAGGACCCTGGTGTCTAACTTGCCCCGAGCCGGGGCCCTGATGTTCCACCAGTGCGGTTTCTAGAGGACAGGGGACTTCCTCCCCTATGGCACCACGTCGCCTGTTCTAGGTCCATATCATGCCCACGAGCTGGTCTTCCATATCCCCCTCGCAGTGCCAAGTGTGCTCGGCCACGTCAGAATATCGACTCTTTTCGACATAGACCTGCATTGCTCTGTTGATTTAGTCAGGATTTTGGTTTGATATTGATTGTCCTAGTCGTTATTGTAGGCACCATGGCCCCGGGCCCCGGATCACTGCCTTTGGGCGCAGCCCCGGTTTTTGTTCGTTTTTTCAGCTTAGGCTTATGATGTAACTAAGGTTTTGGAATCCTGTTCTAAAAAACCCGCTGTAAATATACTGTTACTTATCAAAAAAATATCTGAATGCATTTCATCAAATTATAAAACCATATTATTATCTTCCCCATACAAATGCATTTCATTAAATTATAAAACCATTTTATAATTAACAACATAGAATTATACTGTAAAATCCATGCTATCTCTCATAGGAAAGATTTACAATTATAAAACAATTATAATTAACAACATAAAATTATATATTAAATTCCATGTTGTCTTTCACAATATAGCTTTTGCGATTATAAAACAATTATAATTAACAACATAGAATTATATCCTAAATTCCATGTTATCTTTCACATGAAAGCTTTGCGATTATAAAACAATTATAATTAACAACATAAAATTATATCGTAAATTCCATGCTATCTTTCACTACAAAGCTTTGCAATTATAAAACAATTATAATTAACAACATAGAATTATATCTTAAATTCCATGCTATCTTTCACAGGAAAGCTTTGCGATTATAAAACAATTATAATTAACAACATAGAATTATATCCTAAATTCCATGCTATATTTCATAGGAAAGCTTTGCGATTATAAAAAATATAATTAGCAACATAGAATTATATCCTAAATTCCATGCTATATTTCACAGGAAATCTTTGCGATTATAAAACAAAGGTTGAAATTTGAATTACTTTATCCGCTCTAATGCATAGAGACTTTCATTTGATAATAAAAGCTTCTCAAACAACCGTAAATATTGGGTAATTATGGTAGTGAAATAATGGTTGCAAAGGTTGCACGGGGTGGTTCTAACATCGCACCAACATCCCATTGCAAATCCTAGCTTGAATGGATCAGATTTCCATGTCTAACACAAGGAGGGGATGTTCGTTTGAGGATTGCAATCTGTGAAAACCATACATCTAGAACTATCAAATGTAGGTCGATATCAACAAATTATCGCCTTAAATGATATTCGATTTCAGCTAAACACAACCTACATACTTCGAGCATGGAGGAACAAATACACACATGTCGAAGCTCCAAAGTTACGACAACAACCATATATGCATGCGGGTAGAAATTGTGTTTGACCAAACTAAAGAAGCAATATATGGTTTTGAGTCAGAACCAGGTAATCTAAGAAACCCATGAAGTACAACAAAAGAGTTAAAATAAAGAAGCAAGTCGACAGGACCAAAATAGCAATATACTTGTCGAGTTAAATTTTATCCAAACTTCTCATGGGATTTTAATGTTTTAATTGATATCCCCACATCATAAAGAAAAAATAGCATAATACTATTTAGCTATGCATGGGAAAATCCAACCTTTTTTACCTCCGAGGTCTCCTCTTCGACTAATTCTCTTTCAAGCTTACTCCCCCAAACTAGAAGTCACCTTCTTTTTTTCTTTTCTAAATCCTTTGTCCCCATTTCTTCGAGGGTCTTCCTTCCTTACTTATGTTCATTGGTATACCATACTCCACCATCCAGAATGTCCATCCAATTAATGCCCACGAACCTTTCTTCAAGGCCCTCATTTTTCTTTTAAATGCATTCCTATCCGCTTTGCAGGATGCCCATCCTCCATGTCAAAAAGTCTTTCCCATAATGAATACGGCCAACCTACCCTTAAAGACTCCCCTCTTCCCAATGTGGCTAATCAATTTGGAGTAAAGGCCCCATCATAAAGGGCATATATTTTTTAAAAAATCTTTAAAAATATTATTTTATAATCCAAACAATATCTCCACATATTATCTTTCTTGAATAATAGTCCTTTTAATATTCAAATGGACATAATTTTTTTTTAACTTAGAAAAAATCCTCTTGCGGGGCCACCTTGTTCTGAGAAACCATGACTAGGGGGTTCTACACCATTAAAATCACCCAAGAGTTGTGCCCATCCCTGACCACACCAACATTATGAACTAGATTTTCGGTACCCGATGTGTATTTGGTAGGGTGGAGATTCGAACCAAGGACCTCCCTTGGAGGATTGCCCTACCCTCTCCAAATCACCTAAAACACATGGGTAAATGGACATTATTTTATAATAAATATAAAGTTCTTTTATTTTTTATTAATGGTGAAAAAACTAGGCTTTGAAAGGTCCCAAAACCTTTTACATTAGAGGAGGTAGAGAAAGATAAGGCTAATTAAGCACATGCTAGCCTCCAATCCCAAAAGAAATAGAAATTAAACTAAAATAGTCATCCAAAAGCAAATACCAATCCACCACTCAGTAGGGCATAAAGGAGAATTTTTATTCAACTTTCTTTTAGAGACACCAACGATTCTCATCTATTTTTACAAAAAAAATACAAACTCAAAGAGCAAGGATGAAGTCAAAACACCAAGCATATTCCTTGACAATGGTAACCACCAAGGAGAAAAAGGGCTAGCCCCCAAAAAAGACTCCCCAAAGAGAGGATCACTAGAACACAATTGAGATCTCATCCAAGCAGAAGGATAATAAAAATTTCTACTGGATAGGTAGGCCCAATGCTTCCAAAGCAACAATTGTCATTAACCACGAAGGGAAATTATCTTTCCAAATTTTGAATTGGCCACTATCCACCCCCAAATTGGCCATAACATCAGTAGCTTGGTTACCTTCCCTATAAATATTCTTAATTTTAACTTCTAACATACCTTCTAGCATCTTATATGTGTCCTTAATAATACTCAAGATGAAATAATTGTTAGTCTTTCCAACCTGCAGATCCTGAATGATATTCAAGGAGTTATCTTGAATGATAAATCTTCTGAAGCCCCTCTCAAAAACCTGGTGAACACCCGATAAAATATCCTTAGCTTTAGCTAGGTGGTTGATTTGAATACCATAATCTTCAGCATAAGCCCAAATGATCTGACCATTATCTTTTCTAATAACACCCCTTCCACCAACCCTCTTGGGATTACCTTTGGCAATCCCATCAGATTTTAGAATGACCCACCCTTCAGCTAGTGTATGTCATCTAGTAGCCAATATTTTTTGAATAGTGGATACAGAAATAAAATTCTCTAGATTCAGATTCCAACTAACAACAACCTCTTCATCCACAACTTCCTCCCTACCATTTCCAATGTCAAGTATAGTCAGATTATTTTCAATAGCATCTTTAATCCTTCTAAAGACAAAATATTCATCCCTAGTAATATCCTTGAAAATTATTTTGTTCCTCTCCCACCAAATACCCCATATTATTTTATGTATAACAACTCTTTATTATAAATAACTTATTATTATAAATAACCCTTTATAGTAATATTTTATTATAATATGTTTTTATAATAAATGAATTATTATTATAAATAACCTTTTATAATAATAATATTTTATTATAATATCATTTTATTTATAATAACTCTTTATTATAAATAACTTATTATTATAAATAACCTTTTATAATAATGTTTTATTATAATATCTTCTTATAGTAATAATATTTTATCACAATATCATTTTATTTATAATAAATTTTTATTTTTATAATAATAAGACTACGTACAACTTATATTCTAACAACACATAGTTTTCCATGCCATAAAACCATCCAGGGAGGGTGATGACAATGAGTATGAGACAAGCGTAAGTAAAAAAATTTCAACTCCATTACCTAAGTAATGAAATTCCTTTGTCTCGGATCCCTAGCACATCGTTTGCCCTTCCTCCTCAATTGGTAGGTGATACAGATGATCTCCTTGGGGTGAGAGGTCAATGTTCCTTTTTTCTGCTCCTTTCCTTACTATTTGGTGGGGTTTTCTTCTAGTGCCTATGATCTGGGATATCCCTAGGTTTTTCTATGTCTTCCCTGGGTCCTATTCTAGTTCCTTAGCACTATTTTTGCCCTCCTCCTTGGCTAGTTGGTGTTGTAGATAATCTCCTTTGGTTGGGAGATCCCTTATTCTCTTATCTTCCCCTTTTCATATCTTCTAGTATGGTTTTCCTTTTGGTTCCTATGAACTGGGATGTCCCTAGGATTTTTTGGGTTATCCCTAATTTTTCGTTGGTCGTCCTTTGGGTTTTCTGAGTTTTTTCAGGAACCCTTTCCATTTTTTCTTGCAAGGTCCTTTTTTGTGCTAAGCATTAGAGGTTCTTCTGGTGTAGTGGCTGGGGTTTTTTGGCTTCATGAGCAAATATTCATAGTATCTTTTGCCTTGGATGGGACATTGTGCTTATTCCCGTGGTGTTGCACTTTAGGTTTTTAATTGCAGGTTTAATGGTGGGTTCTCAACTTTTCATGGCTTGGGGGAGGTCTCTGTACTAATTGCTATTGTGTTCATGTGGGTCATCCTCTTTTGGATCCCTGAAGTTTCTCATTGATGGAATTGGTGGTTGTTGTGGAGCTCTTGCTACTTTTTTTCTCGGACTTTGGTGTGGCCCTACACTTTTAGATGGCAACTCATGCTTTTTAGCTCCTCTTTTGACGTTTCTTGGGTCTACCCACCTTTTATCTTGGCTAACATTTCTACATTATTGTTTCCTCTGTCTCCCTTGTCCTCTGAGTATTTTTCCTTACTGCAACAAGATTTCATTACCTCTAGAGTGCCTTGGTTTTTGTTCCACTTGCAGGCCTATTTGGGATGCTAATCCTTGCTATTGCATCCTTCTATTGTGTCTCTATTGCATCCTTCTACTACGTCCCTATGCATCCTCAAGCAGGATTTTTTTGTGTTTCCTTCTCTAGTTTCATATTTAAATTTTCAATTTATTATTTTGGGTGAGATTGCCCTGTTTCAAATATTTCTGGGTGGTTTTGCCCATTTTCATTTCTTCCTTGCACATGTTATTTGGGTAGTCTTTTTGTACGTGTTTTTTGGTTGTTCTAGGTGGGATGACGCACGTGATTTTAAATTAAAATGTTGTCCTTTAAGGCTATCATTAGTATTTTATGAAAGGATGTCCTTAAGCCTATACTGAAAAGCTTTCCTTATATATTTTCTTTGGATTTTGGTGTCCTTTCCTTTGGCCTTTTTTTAGTCTTATAACTTATTGTATTCAGGTTTTGGGATTCTTGATAAAAACCCATTTTTAAATTTAATTTAACTTATCAAAAAATAAAATGAACTTCCTTTTATAGACCTTAATATCCAATAGTTTAAATATTTATAAATTCCAATAATCTATGATTGATGTAGTATGCCTTATATCTCCATAATTTTAGAATTTTAAAAAATAATAATATTTACATTAATAAGAATTTGTTTCCAAGTAGAAAACCTTATACCTCCTATGATTATAATTGCAAATATTATATTTCAACTAGAATGATAATACTATTTAAGGATAATAATATTAACTCCTTGATTTGCTCTCAAATTTATTAAGGTTGAATTTGAAAATAACTTTAAATGTAAAATGTAATGATAATTTTGACCTTATATTATCCCTTATTACTCCTTATGAAAGTAAATTAATCAACCTATATAAAATAATACCTTAGTATGGTTTATGAGCACTAGAACTCCTTGAAATGCATTGTATCCTCTTGTTGGTTTATGGTAAGCTAGTGCATGTCTTCTTATGATAGTCTTAAATGCACCTTTGACTCCCTTTTCAATATTTAAATACACTCAAGCTTAGAATGCATTTCGATTCTCTCAAAGAGTGCTCATTTTATGGTGGTTATAGATGTGCTACCACCTTATTGATGGGTATGCCAAGTTGCATGAGATGTTACCAATATTATTTTGTCTCCTCCTTGATTATTATTGTGTAGGATTACATTTCAAGTGCTCATTGTCCACCTTGCAATGAGCACTAGTTTCTTATGTAGGATTATTATTGTTGCTTTTTGTGTAGACATTTATTTGATGCCTTGATTCACCTTGGTTATGTAGATATTGAGATTTCTATGACTAGCTCTATTCATAAGCACCTTGAGTGTGCTTTCACCTTGCTAGTAGCAAACGTTGATCTCCTTTATAAAGGCTCTCTACTTTGCTTGAAGTTTGCTCCTCAAAATTTAGTGATGTGGCCGCTTGGATATTGTGTCTTGTTTCTTGTAATAGTGTCTTTAAGAAACTCTTTCTTTGTCCAATTTTTCTATAAATGAAAGGACAAAGCTGGCACCAATGTAATACAAAACCCTTTAGAATATTATATTTTGCACCAAAGTTATATGTCTCCTATAGAAGCTTCACTTGCTTCTTAAATATGGAAACACTTTGCTCTATTCCTTGAGAGCAATATGTAATGTATTATTTCCTTAATTGCTAGACAACACTAACCCCAAACTCTTTACTTGGATAAATTTAGCACCAATGGATCTAAACTCTTAACCATGCAATTGATTATAGAGGTTTAACTTTGTCCTAATGTTCACTTTAAGTAAAAATCCTTAGTGAACTTTGAATAACTAATTTAGTGCAATAATATTTTCTCCTTATTACTCCTATAAATGAACCCTCAAAGTAATTCGAAATATGCACTAATTTTCATTGCAACTTAAAATACTTAGTGCACCTTAATAAATTCTTAAAACAACTAGTATAGTGCAATACTTATCTCACCTTATCACTTCTTCTAATGAACCTTAAATAATGTACTAGTAATCTCTACAACTTAATGTAGTATTCTTTATTTCAACTAAATAATAAGAAGATGATATTTTTATTTCTATTGAAATATATCCAAATCCTATTTAATGTATAGGTAATAACCTTAAAAGAAACTCTATTCTGCACTCCATTAAAGACTTTAAAAATGAATCCACTCCTTGCAAATTTTAAACTAATATGGTTCTTAACGAATATTAATAAAGCTAAATTTTAACTAAATTGACGCCCTTAACTGGATGAACTTGTATCTCTACTTGGTTGTCCAAAAAAACTCTCTAAATCACCTTTTTTGTAGCTCTAAAAACCCTCTAACTTCCTGCTATTTAACTTTAGTAGGTGACTTCGATTCCCCTTCAAGGTGTATCTTGGAAATATGAACCTTGATGTTGTCCTAATTTTTGCTCTTTTTTAGTCAATATTCTCCACTGAAATGTTGTCCGTGAAAATAATTTTTTTTTTAAGAAAATAATCAAAATTATGGTTGAGTTTTTCTTCAAGAACCCTTCAGTATTTTGCTATGGATTCAACAAATCCCTATCTTTGAAATGTGCATTCTAGCTATCAAATGTAATATTCAAACATATTGGATTTGGTACGTTCCTTCTATCTCCGTTCTCCTTAAAAATCCTTGGAAAAATTTGACTTCAATCTAGGCCTTATTCTCAAGAATATAAAAATATTGAGGTATTATGAAGTTTGGCGAATTCCTTGCCAAATATTTCTCTCTTGGGATTGTTGTCGGATGGAGACAATTATCCCAATTTATTCACTATCAATAAATTCTCCTTGGTGGTGAATTTATCCAATGAGTTCTCCTAGGAACTCCTCCAATGACCTTCTATGAATTTTGTAATAAGGCTCTCCAAGTCTTCTCCTTGTTTCTCCTTGAGACCTCTCCTAGGTCTTCAATCTCATAGCTCTTATGGTCTTCCAAATGAGACCTTTACTTCAACCTTCTACTATGGAAGTGTTGGTAATGAGATCTTCCTCTCGAATCTCTATAGTATTATGCTTCTAGAATCTAGAACAAGACCTTGTGAGTCCTTCTAAAATCTACAAGCTTCAATGGAGATCACCAACCTCCAATATTCTAAAATTGGAAGTTCTTTAATGAGACCTCTCATAGGTCTTCTTCAATTTCTCTAGCTAATTTCTTTAATTTGCAATGGAGATCACTAATCTCCTATCTTCTTCTAGACTCTTCTTTGGAGTCTCTTTAATTAAAAATAAGGCTACTATGGCCTTTTCTTCTTTTGTACTTTACATGTATATAATCTCTAGAAATGGGACCTTTTCTTCAGGCCTCCAAATATCTAATCTTTCACTTGTTACTTTTGGTGCTGGATTAATTTCAAATAAGATATTCTTACTAAATATATGCAGGAAGTTTCCCAATTCTCTTTGAATATCCTTTTCATGCAGTAAAATATTAGGACTGTAATGGAAGAAATTTTAAATCTGAAGATAATCAGTCTTCACTAGTTTATTTGTCAAACTAGTGGAATCCTTGCTGAGTCTTGACGATTTTTTCTACAAACCTATGGAAAGACTAACCAAATGCAATCTCAAATTTTTTGTAAATGAGATATTTAAATTTTTCTCAATATCTCTTGTGGCTTTCCCTATATTCTAACTGATCTACTATGGTTATGATAACATTGTTATCTTTTGATGGATGGTAGTACAGGAAATACAACCACAAGATGAAAGATAAATAATCTGAGATAACCATAAACTAATGGTACAATAATATGTAGGAAAGTAATGATATGAACATCTATAAATAACCCAAAAATATGCCATTAATGAAAGTTCTACAAATAGTGCAATACTATATAATGGAGAACATGAACACTCCATGAACAGATATAAAAGGATTACATTGTACCATACCACTAAACTATACAACACACTATCTATATTTGCTACTACTTTGAAAACACTCACTATGAGGCCTTTATATAGGAATATAGATTCCTTGGCCCTTACTCTACCTATCTACCTAATGTACAAGTGGAATTCTTATACATTTACAACTTGCACATTGACACTTGTGAATTTTTTACAATACTTGAAGTAACTAACTATACCCTAAAGTAAAATCCTACTCTATTTATGTACCAAAGGTGGTACATTTATATACACCCAATAATGTAATGTATTCTCTAACAATCAAAAGAAGCTTGAGGATCCAATTTGGAAATATGAAAAGCTATCAAAAGCATCCATATACAAAATTATTGAAGAAATAAATAAAAAATCCTCAACATATAGAATGTAATATGCCTTAATAATTTTTGAATAGATCAATTTGATCAAGGTAGCCTTGAAGAACGCATATATAAGTGGGCTTGGTTGTCCAAAGTTGAACTTGCATAAATATCAAAAAACTCCTATGGTATGCAAAAATAGGTGTTGGCCTAAGGTAGAAATGGACTTTAGCTCTTCTAAATATCCCTACATATGGAGGGTTGGAATGTATACAAATGTACGGTGGATTTTAGAGTTATCACCATGGTAATGCCTAAGGGTATTTTTGATTCAATGGGTATGGAGTATACTTGAACTAGTTTTGGTATGCTTTAGTAAGACGAAACCTTACTCCAAATGGTGGGAGCTATCAAATATAAACATATGGTGTTGCATAAGATCCAATAGGTTAATATGAACCATGAGATAATATTGGTTGATATACCTCCCCTTTCTAGACTATGCTTATCAATGGAGCTCACTACTAAGCTTTGAGGCTACTTATTTATTAATTATATGTACATGGTGATTCCTCACAAAGAGATAAATGATCAAATATATATATGGAGAAACCTAGCCCCTATAACATAGAAAGGATTTATAAATAAAGCATAAATTTAGTTGAAAATAACCTAGAGTGCGTTGAAGAAATGATTGGAGAACATATAAAATAGTTTAATGAGTAGACAAAGGATTTGTAGATCAAATATGTGTTCTCAATGAGTGATTTTAATGCAATAATTTACACCAGAGGGAGAACTTATTTTAGGTTTGAATCAAATATTTACAAGTTGTTAAATACCATAAATATAGTGTCCCCAAGATCCAATGTGAAGAAGCATTAGAATTTTGAATTGCTCTACTCTAGACATTGCTATTTTTGTTGAACAAGCTAAATTTTGAAACATCTAGCATGAAAAGCATGGCAAATTCTTGTACAATATTATAAATAGCAAGTATTTAAAACCAAATATAGTTTTAAATAAAGCTAAGTGGTCAAAGTGTTATTGACTAATGAAGGTAGTGATAATAAAGCAAAAATCAGAGCAAGGTTCTCATATGAACCAAAAATTTAGGAAAAGCAGCAAAGTTAAATAAAAAGGCAATTGAATCATGATACATAATATATGCTAATTAATAATATTGTAATGCTTATCATCGATCAATGCTTATAAAAGTTGCATGTTAGCTTTATACAACCTACTAAAAGTATTCAAATATTTAACTATTTTTATAAGCTATAACTAGTTGTATATTATCTTGTTGCATACACTTGGTGAAAATGGCTATGGAATCTAAGGAATCCAAGGATTTTGAAGGTTGTTTGGGAGATGTTTTTAATCCAAATCTAACCATGGAATTGAAACATCTAAGGGACTTAATAGAATAGAAGGATATAAAATATTCAAAGGGACATCAAGCTACATGTTTTGGGTGCTCCTTCTTGGGATAGTACATGTCCAAAATGGTACAACCTTGTCTAGAGCTGGTCTAGATAGTAGGTGAGCATTACCATGTAGAATATAAAACTGTGAGGAACACTATGCATCAGGTACTATTTTTCCTTAAGCCTAAAATTTCTATAGTAGCATTTACTAGGACCATTCCCCATTGTGCACCTAAGATATTTCATAGAGAGTTCCAAGAATCCTATCATAATAATAGGATAATGTCATGGCTAAATATGTAATTATAAAAAATATTAAAAATTATGTATTAAGGACTAATTCTCTTATTTGATTTTCAAAAACATATAGATGAAATTTTTCTATGTTAGCATTCATTTTTGGTTTAGATTCAAATAAATATGTGCATGACTACTATATGGGCATGACCTATGAAATAACTAACCCCAAATATTCTTTCTATTTTGACTAGTCTGTGTTTCTTAGCTCTCAAATTCATGAGCAACTAGTAGAATTTAATTGGGTATGCTTTTTTTGATATCCATCCTAAATGGCTTGGATTTTATTGTTCTTCAAACCAAAAAAAATCTTGATTTTTCTGATATCAATCCTAAAATTCAGAAGAAAGCTAAGTGTGGAAGGGTTTTTATTAATAGACTAAAGACTAGCCTTTAATATGTCCAATTCCTTTTTAGATTTTAATAAGCTTTTCCTTGTCCCTACTCTTTTTTTATTAAGAGACCAATTCCTTAGATAACAAGGGAAGAAAAATCTTGGCTACAAACAACAACAAAATAGACCATATATTGGTACTTCATACAAAAATAAACTATAATGAGGTCATATGGATTCATTGAAGAACCAATAATGCTATTGTACTATATAATAGCTTAGAATTTTTTATTGAAATTTTATTGCGAGATGGATCATATCAATAACTAGGAATTTAAGAAAACTAAAATCTCTATATAACTTGTTAGGAAATGGAAACAAATATCATAGGTCTATATTTTCCAAGATCATATAATCACATGCATATATTCTCACTCAATCATAGTAACACCATTATTGCAAAATACAATTTTTTATTGATCATAAGTCATTCTTTATACAAAATAATTATATAGTATAGATATTTGTCATCAATAGATAACCTTACACGAGACTCTTCAAGACACTTGAATTTTACTCTCCTCAAACTCATAAGAACTATAACCTTTCATATGCATTTATTACATAATGATAAAGTATCTCATGATTACATAACTTCCTACTTCTAATATTGACACATCACACATGACTCTTCACTTACACATATGATACCTCATAACTCACACTCCTACACATGACACCTTTCATTCATTACTTACACTTGCACATATAACACCTTTCACTCATAGATCATACTTGCACACATGAAACCTTTCACTCATGACTCATAATTAATTATATGACACATAAAAACTCTTCATAACTTAGCAACTACTATTTACACAAATAAAAAACACGCTTTCTAATATAAATATTTACAATGGTACTCAAGGTACCAAATATTGTAATACCTCCAACACTTCAGTAATACCAAAGCTAAAACTAGAATATGAATACAATATGATGAAAAATATTCAAATATTGAAATAAAAATGCCTTCCTACCAAATAATATAATACCTCCAATATGCCCATGTATTACATTATTTGATAGGAAGTCATTTTTTCTTCAACATTTGGCTCTTTTCTTCATCTTGTCTTCATCCTCTAGTTTTGGCTTTTGCATTACTGCTAGTACTTAGTCTAATCTATCTCTCTTAGTTTTGAGAAGTTCATTTAGAACCATGATTAATATGGCTTTTGCAATTTTCCATTCATGAACACTATTTCCCTTGTACCAACAATTATTTTGGGAATGATTATTGCTCCCATAATTTTTACAATGATAAAGATCCCAACAATTTTCAGCTTTGTGTCCATATCTATTGCAATGTTTACACTTGTAATTGTAGTTTTATTTTCCATATTTTGTATGGACTTTTATGGGATTTGAAAATTGATCTTTAACCAAAGATTTGTTTCTTGATTCTTTAATTTTCCTCTATATTTTTGTTTTAAAAGTCACTACACTATTACAGATTGATTCTCATACATCAAAGTCAATGGCATATTTAAAAATATATATTTATGTATTGTTTAAGTCTATACTTTCAACTTATTTTTAGATGTATTGTAAGTATTCCATTAACTCTATTGACCCATGTTTTTTTCCTTTACTAATTCTTTGAATGCTTGTTTTATTATTTCTTGTCTTAGTTGACATTTTTAAAATTTTTCAAATGATGGAACTCCTTTTAATTTGATTCAGCCTCAATTTTCAAAAATATAATATTCTTCTTGTTTTTCTTTTTCAACCTCATTGAATTTCAATCAATCAATATTAATTTCAAATTAATTTCAAGTCTTTTTTTATATCTCCTTGATTTGAATTACTTCTTCCAAATATCAATTTCATCTAATATTTAATTATTTCAAACACAAATTTAAATTTCAAATAATTTATTTCATTTTATTATACCTCCTATTTAATTTATTCCTTTTAAATTTCTTTTTAATGTCTTATTTCTCCTAGAAAATTGTTCCTTCAATTAAAAATAGCTTAGAACTATAAAAATGTTTAAAAATATAATATCGCTTCAAAAAAATAATTCACGCAAAAGATTTACTAATCAAATGAACCCCCTTTTTGTTTAATAATATCAAACTAAAAATGTTACCTCAATATAGTTCCATGCTTCCTTCTAAATTTGAATTTCATGTTAATTGATTTAAGATATCCAAGAACCATTATAAAAAATATTTGCATTCCAAGTATTCCTTCTCTAGCAATATTTTATGCATTACATTTTCAACTTGAATGTTGTCTTATTCACATATCTTTCTTCTTTTGTACTAAAAATTCTCAATTTGTTTATGCTTGCTCAAGTTCCAAATTCTCAATTTCCTTCTGGTCTCAATGTTACTAAACATAGGTGCAAGGATTTCAATATTCATCTAACTCCGATCTTATTATTATTACATTCTAGGCTTTCAACATTCATCTAGATTCAATATTTAAATCAATTTTTAGTATATTTCTTTCCTCCATATAATATTCCTCTAAAGCTATTGAATATATGCCTTTGGATGTGGCTTAAACTCACTCCTTCCTTTTGGATATCTCTCCTCAAATAACTTCACCTCCATACATTCTTCAATGAGATGCTTCCAAACTCTAGTAGCTCTAATTCTCTCACATTCTCTAAATTTCTTATTTTGATATTATCCACTCTAGTAGTTCCTCATGTTATTTTAGTATTATTCTTTCTCTCCTCTAATATTCTTTTACTCACTTATTTAAATTCACATGAGACTCATATGTTATATATTCTTCACTCATTATCCAATCTCCTTCTGTAATATCTTCCTCTTTCTTAACCCTAGATAGAGCTTACTAAAGTGGTTATGATACCATTGTTAGAAAATGAGCCCAAATATTACACATCTATATTTTCTAAGATTATATAATCACATGCATATAATCTCATTCAAACACAATAAAGCCAATATTACAAAATAAAAATATTTATTGATCATAAATCATTCTTCATAAAAATTAATTACATAGCATAGAGATTTATCATCAATATATAACCTCATATGAGACTCTTCAATACCACTAACTTTTACTCTACTTAAACTCGTTGGAGATGCAACCTTTAATATTACTTATATAATTACATAGTCCCTCATGATTATATAATTTTCTATTTTTAATCTTGACACATCACACGTGATTCATCACTTATGCATATGATATTTCATAATTTGAAATTACACACATGATGCCTAGTATTGAGACAAATAATAAACACACTTTCTCAATATAAATATTTACAATGGTACTCAATGTATGAAATATTGTAATACATCTAGCATAACCTTCCCTTGATTCAAGACCTAATCATACTCAAGTCTAGGAAGACGATCAAGTTGCTAAAGCAAAATATTCTAGGACTAATATTAAAAATAGAACCATAAATGAGGAGCTTTGACTTGGATAGAATTTTAAAATAATGTCTAACAAAATTGAATAATAATCCCCATACATTTAAGCATAATCCAAGGTTAGAATTTGGAAAGATAAGAACCCTATCTGAGGTAGAAGTATTCAAAGATAATCGTTCTCCATGAAGAAGGTTTTCTAAAGAGATAAATTATTTTAACCCTAAGCATAACCCAAGCCATGTGCTAAATAATATAAGGGATACAATCATATAAAATCAATAATAAAAAAAATAAGGACGATGGATCTTCCTATGTGAGAGTATCACTCAAATCCATGGTTATGGCTTAAGAGTTAATCAAACATTTGAAGATTATTTTAACAAAGACCTTCAAAATATATATAAGAATAGGATTGATGACTTTGAGGGTGAAAATGTTTCAAATAAATACTAGGAATACAAAATTAGCTTTGATGCAAACCAACATAGTTATAATATAAATTTACCACAAACTTCAATATCGTAATATATATTCAAACCAATGATAACAAATAGCAAATCATATTAATAGTGAAAAAAAAAACATAGCCACTATGAGAGGGCAAAGTCTCATAGCCACTTTGAGAGGGTGAAGTCTCTTGCATACTATACACAAATTCAAATTTATATTCTTTGATGATGATAAACTAATAAAACATTCTTCCTATTTATAAATGAAATCAATGATAACCTAACCCTACTTCTCAAGAGCTGACTAACTAAATCAAATACTTGAGATAAAAATATTTAGCTAACAAGACTATATTTTGATCATTACATGGCTCTCTCCTTCAAAAATATTTATCCTTAAAGCTGGAAAAGACTAGAAAATACTCGTAGGCTTCCATGTAGTGTCTTCTTCTGGAAGGTCCTACCACTTAATGAGAAACTCCTAAATTTGGTGAGATTGAATATGACATACTTTGGATCATAATATTACTTCAGGGTGAAGAGTTATTCTAAATTCTTCATGAACTAATGGAAGCTCTATCTAGGACTACACCTTCTGGCCAATAACTTGTTTGAGATAAGATACATGAAAAACTGGATGGATGTGAGAAGAGGGTGAAAGCTTCAATTGATTTGTTACTTCATCAATGCGATGAACCACTTTGTAGGGCCCATAAAATAAAGGAGTCAACTTTTGATTAGACTTGATCTTCAAGGACAATTGAGTATAAGGTTGTAGGTGCAAAAATACCATATCTCATACGTTAAATTATCATTCTGAATGGTGTAGATCATATTGTTGCTTCATACAATTTTGTGCCTGGGTCAAATTATCTTTAAAAATTTCAAGCATAATCTATTGTTGTTGTATTAAATCATATACTATGCTACTTTGGAAGTTCCTATAACATAGTCGATGATTTCTAGAGGATTTTAACCATACAAAGCTTCAAATTAAGGCATATTAAGGGGAAAATGGTAAGAAGTATTATACCATCATTCTTCTAAGGAAAGCCATTGAATCCAAAGATATTGCTTATCTTGAGAAAAACAACAAAGATAAGTACCCAAAAATTAATTAACAATATCTATTTGACCATCAAACCAGGGGTGATATGAAGAAGACATACTCAACTTGGTACCAATAAGATGAAAAAATTACTTCCTGTTGATTGGTAATTTTACCCAATTGCAAAACCACACTCATAGTTAAAATTTTGATTAGAAAACCCTCTCTTTCAAAGAAATAAACATTTCTCCAAGGTTTATTTTACTTAATGTGTGCATGTATGCTTGTCAAATAAGTGCTTGGAATATCTTAGTGCTCTGCAAAAATAAATGTTAACAAGGGGCCTATGCTAATGCTACTTTGTTATGTTATGCTATTTTTATTCCTGAAATTTAATAGGAGAATAAATGTTATTGGCCCTCATATGACCACAATGTAGAAGTGAAATTACTTTTATCTTGAAATATTTTAGATAGACTTTATATTTCTTTGTTAAGCAAGTTTAGCCAATTTAATCCTTTATTAAACCTTGCTTTGATCATGAAATAAAATATTAAAATATACCTCAAAAATGTGAATCTAAAAAATTATTAGTGGATTCTTATTAAGGTTGCTTTGAGCATGAAATAAAGTGAATGTGCATGAGTAACTTTTAAAATGTTATGGCCTTTGAAATACAACATAAATTACCCCCTATGTATGAAATTGGAATTTCAATAAAAGGAAACTAATTTATTGTTTTAAAGAAAATAGCATTTTAAACATGCCTTGTAAATTATTCCCCTTTAATGAAATAAGCGTTTTCATAAAAGGAAAAATAATTTATTTCTTGAAAATAAAACGTAAAGCTTGATATCCAAATCTCATTTCAAAATGTGAAAAAATGTAAAACTAGAAATTGCAAAATTCTCTCTAAAATTGCAAAGTTTGAATAATTATGGAATTTTACATTTGCCTTAAAACAAAACTGAAATTACTCTAATTGGAACTTTAGATCTTATTATTTGGAACCATGTAACTCTTTTTTGGAATTTCAATTGTTTTATATTTTTTATTTTATTTTGAAAACTTAAAAAAAAAAAACGAAAAACACAGTTTTAGAAGAAATAAAAATAAAAATAAGACTGAAATAAAATAAAAGTTGCAACTCTGAAATTCTCCATAAACCATGCAAATATTAGTATCCTACACAAAAACCCACATTAAGGTGATCCATATTTATGCAATCTAGCCTATAATGAGGTGGGATATCCTAAGGGAAAATGTAATATATTAAATAAATAAAAAATAGGTCAACCACTAAGATGCATAAAACCTATAGAAACTTCAATATATTGGCACAAAATAGATTTTCAATAAGCTCAACAAATGCAGAATACAAATTCTAAATGGCCTCCATGGTGAAAAAAATATAGGTCCAGCGAGGTGGAAGGAAAATATTTAAAACAAGCCCAGTGCCTACATCTCTATATTTCAATCTGTAACTCTACTTCTCAACTTTCCAACCTCCTAGTGTTTTGTCTTCCATACTCCTTTAAAACATTCTTCTCTTCATTTCATATTTTTTTCACTCCTGAATCCTAATGCTTCCTTCTCTTTTGAAATGCTCTCACCATTTTATTCTATTTGGAATATCATATGTTATGCTTTAACAAGTCACTTGCCTTCTTTGTAATATTTTTTTTATTTAACGCTCTGCCATTACAGTCTTCACCCTAGATTATAGCCCTAAACATAACACAAAATATTTTAGATAATGCAACACATGTTTCACATGGTTGGGCTCTCATTGTTCACCATATCAACCTAAATTTACCATAAAGTAGAATGCATCTCTGCATTGGCAATTAATCTGACCAATCTAGTCATTCTCTACTAGGTGAAACCTCCATTGAATGTGTGTTTCCAATACCCAACCACCTATTGTACAATAAGTTCAAACTCTATATATCTATGTTGGTAGTGTAGTCCATATTAAAATGACCCATTACTGAGTTTGCAATTCTAAACATCATCTACATCAAACCAAGTATCCAACCATAGTCCACCTCATAGTCCACTGTATTTGCATTTGTGATCAAACACCTCCTTCCACTTAATGACCCCTTGTTATACGTTGTCATCAGGTCCACCGTAGGTCATTTCAATGCATCAAAAGGTCCATGTCAGTATCTCGTTTGGTCCCACATTGGTCCTCCATAACATCTAGCATCCTGATATTCCATCTTCGTGTTCTACATACTAGCTTGGTAGAGTCCATGTATATCCTATCATTGTGTCATCCCATCATCAATACAAACTATTATACTACCTAATGTTTCTCAATTACCCATAGCCAATGCTTCACTCTTCTTTGCTATGCACAATAGCATCAATACAATGCTCGTTGGGCTTCTAAAGTGATATACAAATCATTGTAATCTATATATACCATTATACTTCATGCATTCTATAATTTCACTGCTATGACCTACAACTATTCTTGGTCGTAAGTTGGAAATAAAATAAGAGCTACCATATCTACCTTACGATTATCGGGTAATCCTTACATCACCAATAGATGTAGACCTATGTTCATTGTACATAATATATTTCTATCATTCTACTAATATTAACACCTCCAAATTATGATGAAGGCTTCATGAACCATAAACCTAGCCATCCATTGTATTCGACACCCCAATCATTCCTTTCATCCCAGACTAGTCTTGATATTTATCTACAGTTTCTACGTGTGCTGAAATATCCATATTATATATCCATATGACCACTGTCCAGCTCATCCTTTTTGGTGCTACGACCGCTTACAATCTACAATTGCTAATTTTGACCATAAGTTTCACCTACGTCATCATGGATCTTGTCATGCTAGCTCATTGAAAGATATCCTCTATGCTCAGACCATCACCTTTAGATACTTGGTCTCGTAAATTATTCACTACACCCCAAATGTCTTCATTGGTAGTTGAGAAGTCCATGTTGTCATCCTATATGGTCCTGAATAAACATTTTATCTATAGATTTTTAAACCAAGCTCCACCCAAAAGGAAATTTGAACATGAAATATTTTGAAGATGCTCAACATCCTCATCGACATGAGAATCTATGTTGGCACATTCATGTTGATGGCCTCTGCTAATTTCTCAATGAATGACTATATTTTCATGGAAACATGATGTATTCCTTTGCAATGGTGCTAACTCTATCATTTTTTGTGAGAGTCCTTGTTCACTACCTTCTTATTGTTTGTTGTAGCACCTGCTTAATTATACCATCCACATATTTCTATGTCAAAGAATATAATTTCCATCAGTGATATCATCTAATATCATAAACCTCCAATTCATCACCATCATGCCAACTATTCTCTTTTAAACCTTTCAACTATACCCATTCCTGGTGAATCAACTCTACATTATGCCAATGACATCTATCATCACACGTTGGTATTCTATTATTTGTCGCTATCTTGTATTATCCTCTGCTATGTTGGCATTTCCAAATCACCCATGTTCAAGTCTGGATTAGGTGTTCATATCTAGGGTTTTGATGCCATATTCCATTGTCCATTTTTAAGTTTTAGGTCTACTTGGATATCCTATTCACCATGTGGAATCATTCGATGGTCAGTCTACAATGGTATGGTGTTTCCCCATTCATGTATCTGCTATTTTATTGTATAAGCACTCTTAAGTCAGTGACCTCATTGAAAGCTTTCCTACGTCTGACCAGCATGGACTACAATATATAAGTGTTAACATAGATGTATTATAACATATTATAAACACCAATAAAACAACAAAAAAAGTCTCAATGCATACCAAAACTATAATACGACCAATAAAGAAACATTAAACTAAATTCAAAGCTAAAAATAACACCATACCATACCATGTAAACTAAACACAAAAGTAAAACAAAATTTTGAACTCCAAAAATACTAAAAAGAAAATCTAAATAAAACCAAAAAATTGATACATTTAAATTTAAATATTTAATAAATTAAACTCTATTATTATTATATATATATATTATATATTTTTTATTAACACCACACAAAACCTAACTAAATGAGAAAATAAATATAAATAAAACAACCACACTAAACATTTTCAAATGACAAGAAGAAATTAATTTTCCCCAAAGGATCTTAGACTCCACATTACCACTCATGAGGCAAGATCTAGCAAAATTAAAACTAAAAAATGACCAACCCTCCCAAGAACACAAAAAAAAAAGTGGGTCCCCAAATTTGGGGATAGTTGTGGTATGGTCACAAAAAATGGTGACTCTACTAGGAAATGCTCTTGAGCATTCCGGACGAAGAACCTAGAACATTCGGTTCTAAAATATAACAAACCAAATATTATAAATAAAATTATTCAGCAACATCCAAAGATGATGGGGCTAAAAATTTCAATCAAAAATATATGAACCATTGCTTTAGCTAAGTGTATGAAAGTATTTTTATTGTGGAATTATTGACACTATTCATAATTTGTCACATGATTCACATTTAGCCTATATAAAATATTACTCTTAAAGAAGTATGTCTTTGCATTGCTCCACAACAAGCCAAGAATTTATAATTCTAGTGGAGATGGCCTTGATCACCCAATTATTAGATTAATCTTGCATTTACCTCTTTTATATACATTACTCCAATGCTAGCCAGACATCTATATCCCCGGTGGATATGCCCTACGCCATTTGATTTATTTGGCTCTTTTTTGTTCTTATTCATCATTGTATTGCTTTGTAAACTTCACCTACCACTTGGGATAGATATCAAGTAAGGCTAAAGATTGAGTATAAAAATTTTCACCTTAATTTGCAAACCAAATAACTTCAACTTTCAAGATTCCAAGAATACCTCTTAATATGATGTGTTCATGTGCAGCTTTAGCAAAAGGATTCATTGTTCCAAAATTTGCTATCTTAATCCCAAGATCTAATAATATTGACTTAACAAATTCATCCCATTTTCCTTGATCTACATGATAGGTAATTCATCCTTTAGGAGGCCACAACTTGGTAGCTATCCCAAAACACAACCACAAATAGAGGGATAAACTAGAAAATCAAACTTACAAACCAAAACTCAGAAATAAACACAAAGCCTACTCTAATACAAACTTGACAAGAAAAAAATCACAAAACTCACCAAACCAAAAATTAGAAACAAAACCCAAAACAAAAATCCTAAGAAAAAAAATAAAAACCAAAAATTATATACAATAATATACACCATGAAGTAAAAATTTGGACCATCATTTCCCTGGGTCCAAAACACGATTAGCACACTTTAAAACATATAAATCATGATATGCAAGCCAATATTTATAGAAATCCAACTAAAGTAATATTAGACCCATCAATGTGACAACTCTCATCATACCTCTTTCACACAACCACTTTGATTTAAGTTTATTAGAAATTTCATGTTGATCATTTGATTCATTAAAATTATAAGTGAATACATGATTTTCAACTATCTCTTCCTTATTTAATGAGATGTGAATTTCAAGATCATATTCATTTTCACAAGCATGTAGTATTTCTTTCAAATAGGAGGCTATTTCTGAATATTTTAAATCAAATTCATCATCCATGTCTTTAGGCCAATCATAATCACGTAATAACATACAAGCATCTAGGATATTTACTAAATGAGGATCATGATAAGATTTTATATTATATTCACTTATTAATTGTTGATAAAATTGATTCAACAACTCAAGCATATCTACTTCTCCTTTATTTAACAAAGCAATAGCATTAATGGTGTAAGCATAAATCCACTCTCATTCTTCATTCACCTCTAATGGCATTTTATCATAAATAGCATTTGAATCCAATAAATTATTATACAAACTTTCACCTAAAGCTTGGATGTTTGGACACAAAAGGTTAGATTCTACCCTTTGTACATTTTCATTTACCAACACTTGGTAAGCCATTGTGATCTTTTCTTTTTATTTATGGGCTTCATCATCATCATCTTGTTACACTTAATGTGATATAGCGATTTAAGCATCCTACATATCAAACGAAACAAAAATTTCTTTAATATGAATGTGAGAAACAAATAAGTCCTCATATCTTCCTCGACCATTATAATAATCATATTCTAAATATATGAGATGAAATTATATCATGTTCTCCAAATGCATATGATTCTCTAACTGCTCAATAATTGTAGGCCCTTCCTACAAGATAGCAACATTAGGGTCCTAAATATGAAATGAAGAAAAAAAATTATCAGAATGCGTAAAAGAAATATATTCTTCATATTTTCCCCAAACATAAACATAATAATATTTTAAGATAAAAAATAAGATTCTATCAAGTCTTATGCATAGCCTTTAGATTCATCTTTTCATTT
This sequence comes from Wollemia nobilis, assembly GCA_028583015.1. Classification (NCBI taxonomy): domain Eukaryota; kingdom Viridiplantae; phylum Streptophyta; class Pinopsida; order Araucariales; family Araucariaceae; genus Wollemia; species Wollemia nobilis. The sequence continues at coordinate 425,225 of JAQPPZ010017186.1, forward strand.
ATCCTCTTCAACTTCAAAGAATTCATCTTCCTAACATTCATCCTCCTCAATTTTGAAAAATTCCTCTTCCTTAGATTCATATTTTGGTAGGTCAAGGGTTTCTTCAGTGGGATCAATTCTTGTATTCAAATTTCTATAGTTTTCCCAATCCTCCTTTGTAAATAATGACCCTAAGCCTAGGTCATCATTTGGAACACATTGAATTTCTTGATCATTTTCTTGGATCATTTCTATAGAACCACAATCCTCATTAGTAGATAGTGATGTTGAGACTTGCACCTCCTCTTGGATGATATCTAAGGTGGTTTTAATATGTGGATATTCCACTTTATTCCCTTGATTGCTCACATTAGACCTCATTAAATTCAAGGGTACTAGATTTGATGGTTGGTATTGGTTGGAATCCATAGCTCCTAAAAAATAGTTCATCATGGGAGAAGGTGGTTCCTCAACTAGATTCATTGGTAGCATTTGATTGTGAGCCTTAGGATTGAGCAATGATAATCGACCCACATCCACACCTTTTAAAATCCATCGTTATTCTACTAGTATTACCTCATTGTAGGTTCTAGGCAAGGATGGTTCTTTAAGGATTCTCCCTAGAAATATGGAAGTAAAGGGGTCTAAGGCTTCTAGGTACACTTGGATGGCTTCTTATTATGAAATGATGTAATGAACATTCATATCAATGTACAACCTATGGAACCTACATTAAATTGGCTTGCAAACTCATTACATTCTTTACAAATAGAAACAAAATGATTTAATATCCTATAAGGATCCATCAAATTTCCAAACTATTTGATAAATGCTTCCTCTAATTGATCCCAAGAGGTGATAGAACCTGCAGGTAAACCAAGATATCGATCATAATAAAATTCATCTAATGTGGATGGAAACATATTACAAACATCTTCATGTATAATTTGCAAATGAATAAAAATGTTCTTATATGCCATAATATGATCTTCAGCCAGTTCTATTCCATAATACCTAAACTTAGGTAAATTACACATAATATCTATAGGCATATGATGTTAAGGCCCAGGTATATTTAAAGGACTACCTATCATTGTTGGAGTAAACATTGTCATTTAAGAACCTTAAATATTGTAACTTTAGCCTCAATTTCGTTAGTCAAACGAATATATCTTGCAAAGAAGTATGAAATGACTAACAACTTTCAAATGGCTAGATAAATAAATCATCATGTTCCTCCATTGTAATGCATGAATTAAACCATAGCAATAAGGTCCGAGGTGTAGACCAATTGGTTCGACCAAATATTTTAAGGGGGGCAGAGGTCCAAGGTCCAAATCTTGAGCCTCATCGAACTAAATTCTTATCCCTTTCTTGGTGCTTTTAGCGGCATAAAATACTTAAAATTATTATGGCATGGTGGTTATAGGGGTAGACTATGCGAAGATCTATGTGGAAAATTCTAGGGTGGACTGCACAGAATATTAGGGTAGCCATAAATGTTGGACAACCTACTCAGTTTCGTGGTAGCTACTAATTCCACCATGTAAATTTAAAAAAAAATAAAGAACATTCTCCAATTTGCAAAAGGGTTAGCATCAATTAATCATGAATTAAAGGACCTTCAAATCAATGAATGTGACCAAAAAAACTTCATTAAGCAATCCCAATGCTTTTCAATAACATTTGAATGTAATATGAACCAATTAGCATCTATAACAAAATAACCAAATCAGGCCCTCCTTCTAACGCCAAAATATTGAGTTGTAATTTCACCCAATTGCAAAACCACACTCATAGTTAGGATTTTGATTAGAAAACCCTCTCTTGAAAATAAATAAACATTTCTCCAAGGTTCATTTTACTTAATGTTTGCATGTATGCCTGTCAAATAAGTACTTGGAATATCTTAGTGCTCTGCAAAAATAATTGTTAACAAGGGGCTTGTACAGGTGTTACTTTATTATGTTATGTTATTTTTGTTCATGAAACTTAAAAGAAGATTAAATGTGATTGGTCCTCATATGACCATGATGTAGAAGTGAAATTCCTTTTATCTTGAAATTTTTTAGACTTTCTTTGTTAAGCAAGTTTAACCAATTTTATCCTTTATTAAACCTTGCTTTTATCGTGAAATAAAATATTAAAATCTACCTCTAAAATGTGAATCTGAAAATGATTAGTGGATTCATTTTATGTTTTCTTGAGCATGAAATAAATTTATGTGCATGAGTAACTTTTAAAATATGATGGGCTTTGAAATACCACATAAATTACCCCCTTTGTATGAAATTGGGATTTTCATAAAAGGAAACTAATTTATTTTTTTAAAGAAAATGGCCTTTTAAACATGCCTTATAAATTATTCCCCTTTAATGAAAAAAAAAATCATAAAAGGAAAAATAATTTATTGCTTGAAAATAAAACATAAAGCTTGAAATCTAAATCACATTTGAAAATGTGAAAACATTTAAACTTGAAATTGCAAAATTCCCTCTAAAATTTCAAACTTTGAATAATTATGGAATTTTACATTTGCCTTAAAACAAAATTGAACTTACTCTAAATGGAGCTTTAGATCTTATTCTTGGGAACCATGTAACTCTTTTTTGGAATTTTAATTATATTATATTTTTTATTTTATTTTGAAAACTTAAAAAAAAATGAAAAGACAGGGTTAGAAGAAATAAAATAAAAATAAGACTAAAATAAAATAAAAGCTGCAACTCTAAAATTCTCCATAAACCCTATAAATATTAGTATCCTTCACAAAAACCCTCATTAAGGTGATCCATATTCATGTAATCTATCATATAATGAGGTGCGATCTCCTAAGGGAAAATGCAATATATTAAAGAAATCACAAATAGGTCAACCACTAAGATGCATAAAACCTGCATAAAATTCAATATATTGGCACAAAATAAATTTTCAATAAGCTAAACAAATGCAGAGTACAAATTCTAAATGTTATTCATGGTTAAAAAAATACATGTCTAACGAGGTGGAAATGAAACAAGAGCTCCCATATATACCTTGCGGTCACTGGATAATACCTACATCATCAATTGATGTAGGCCTATGTTCATTGTACATAATGGATTTCTATCGTTCTATCGATATTAACACCTATAAATGATTATGAAGGCTTTCTAAATAATAAACCTAGCCATATGTTGTATTTGACACCCCAGTCATCCCTTCATCCTAGACTAGTCCTGCTATTTTTTTGTAGTGTCCACGTATACTGAAGCCTTCATCTTCTCTATCCAGATCACCGTTGTTCAGCTCATCCTTTTTGGTGCTACGACCACTTACAATCTACAATTGTTAATTTCGACCATAATTTTCCTCTACATCACCATGGATCTTGGCAAGCCAGCTCATTGAAATATATCCTCTATGCATAGAATATCACCTTCAAATACTTAGTCATGTACATTATTCACTACACCCCTTATGTCTTCATTGGTAGTTGACAAGTCCATGTTGTCATCATATATGGTACTGCATAAGCATTTTCTCTACAGGTTTCCAAACCAAGATTCACCCAAAAAGAAATTTGAAAAATAAATCTTCTGAATTTGCCTAGCATCCTCATAAACATGAGAATCCATGTTGACACATTCATGCTAGCATCCTCTGCTAATTCCTCGACAGTTGAATAGATTTCCATGACAACATGATGCATTCCTCTATAATAGTGCTAGCTCTATCATTTTTTGTGAGAGTCCTTGTTCACTGCCTTCTTACTGTTTATTGTAGCACCTACTTCACTAGACCATACATGTCCTTCTCTATCATAGAATCATATTTCCATCAATGAGGTCGTCTAATCTCATAAACCTCCAATTCATCGCCATCAAGCCAACTATTCCCTTTTAAACCTTTCAACTACGCCCCATTCCCTATGAATTAGCTCTGCATTCTACTGATGATGTTTATCATCGCACGTTAGTATTCTATTAACTTTTGTTTTCTCATGATGCACACTATCTTATCCAAATCCCTACCTATCATCCAATCCTAAGCCATGTCAACATTACCAAATCACCTGCATTCGGGTTCGAATTGTGTTCGTATCTAGGTTTTTGATGCCATATCCTATTTTCCATGTCTAAGGTTTGGGTTTGCTTGGCATTCCTATTCACCATGTGGACTCATCCAATGATCAGTCTCCAATGGTATGATGTGTCCCCATCCATGTATTTGCTATTTTATTGTATAAGTGCTCCTATGTCGATGACCTCAATGAAATCTCTCCTATGTCGGTGACCTACATGCACTACAATAAATAGGTGTTAACATAGATGTATTATAACATATTCTAAACACCAATAAAAACAACAAAAAAATATCAATGCAAACGAAAACTATAATCCGACCAATAATGAAATATTAAACTAAATCCGAAGCTAAAAATAACACCATACTATACCATATAAACTAAACACAATAGTAAAACAAAATTTTGAACTCCAAAAATACTAAAAAGAAAAACTAAATAAAACCAAAACATGGATATATTTAAATTTAAATCTCTAATAAATTAAACTCTATTATTATACATATATATATTATTATTTTATATATATTTATTTATTTATTTATTGTTTTTATTGTTTTTTTTTTTAATTTAATTAACACCACACAAAACCTAACTAAATGAGAAAACAAAGACAAATAAAATAACCACGCTAAAATTTTTCAAAAGGACAACAAGAAAATAATATTCCAAAAAGGACCTTAGACTCCACATTGCCACTCATGAGGTAAGATCTAGAAAAATTAACACTCAAAAAGGACCAACCCTCCCAAGAACGTAAAACAAAAAGGTGGGTCCCCAAATTTGGTTATAGTTGTGGTATGGCCACAAAAATGGTGACTCTGCTGGGAAATGCTCTTAAGAATTCTAAATGAAGAATCCAGAATATTCGGTTTTGAAACCCAACAAACCAAACATTAGAAACAAAATTATTTAGCAACATCCAAAGATGATGGGGATAACAACTTCAATCGAAAAAATATGAACCATTGGTTTAGCTAAGTATGTGAAAGTGTTTTCATTCTGGAATTGTTGAAACTATTTAGAATCCATCATATGATTCACATTTAGCCTATATAAAACATTACTCTTAAATAAGTATACCTTTGCATTGCTCCACAACCAGCCAGACATTTATAACCCTAATCGAGATGACCTTGCTCACCCAGGTATTAGATTAATCTTGCATTTGCATCTTTTATAGACATTGCTCCACTACTGCTCATCATTGTATTGCTTTGAAAACTTCACCTGCAACTTGGGTTAGATATCAAGTAAGGGTAAATATTGAGTATAAAAATTTTTGCCTTAATTTGCAAACCAAACAACTTCAGCTTTCAAGATTCCAAGAATACCCCTTAATATGATGTGTTCATGTGTAGCTTTAGCAAAAGGATTAATTGTTCCAAAATTTACTATTTTAATCTCGAGATCTAAGAATATTGGCTAAAAATATTCATCCCATTTTCCTTGACCTACATGATAGGCAATTCATCCTTTAAGAGGTCATAACTTGGTAGCTATTCCAAAATACAACCACAAATCGAGGGACAAACCCAAAACTTAAACTTACAAACCAAAACTCAGAAACAAACACAAAGCCTACTCTAATACAAACTTGACAAGAAAACAATCACAAAACTTACCAAACTAAATATTAGAAAAAAAACCCAAAACATAAAACAAAAGCAAAAACATGAAAACCAAAACTTAAATACAATAATATACACAATGATGCAAAAATTTGGACCATAATTTCCATGGGACCCAAACATGATTAGCACACTTTAAAATACACAAATCATGATATGCAATCCAAGCCTAACATAAATCCAACCAAAGTAATATTAGACCCATGAATGCGATAGCTCTCATCTTGCCTCTTTCACACAACCACTTTGATTCAAGTTTATTAGCAATTCCCTGTTGAGCATTTAATAAATTAAACTTGCAAGTGAATACATGGTTTTCAACTATCTCTTACTTATTCAATGAGATGTAAATTTTAGGATAAGATTCATTTTCACAAGCATGTAGGATTTCTTTCAAATAGGAGGCTATTTCTAAAAAATTTAAAACAAGGTCATCATCCATGTCTTTAGGTCAATCATAGTCAAGCAACAACTTACAAGCATCTAGGATATTTACTAAATGAGGATCACCATAATATTTTATCCTAGATTTAATTGTTAATTTTTGATGAACTTGATTCAACAACTCAAGCATATCTACTTCTCCTTTATTTAACCAAGAAATCTCATTAGTGGTGTGAGCAGAAATCCACTCTAGTTCTTCATTCGCCTCTAATGGTATTTTATCATAAATAGTATTCGAATCCAATAAATTATTATACAAACTTTCACCTAAAGCTTCGATGTTTGGACAGAAAAGGTTATATTCTACCTTTTGTATATTTTTATTTACCAATACTTGGTGAGCCATTCTGATTTTTTCTTCTTCTTCATGGGCTTCATTGTCATCATCATCTTGTAACACTTCATGTGATATAGCGATTTCAATATCTAGCATATCAAATGAAATAGAAATTTCTTTAATAGGAATGTAATAAAAAAATAAGTCCTCATATCTTCCCCAACCATTATAATAATCATATTCTAAACCAATGGGATTAAATTCTATCTTGTTTTTCAAATGTATATGATTCTCTAATTGCTTAGGAATTGTAGGCCCTTCATGCAAGATAGCAACTTTAGAGTCCTACATATGAAATGAAGAAAAATTATTCATATTTTCCCCAAACATCAACATAATCATCTTTTAAGATGAAAATATCACATTCTATCAAGTCTTCTGTATAGCATTTAGATTCATCTATTGATTCACCCTCTTCAACTAAATAATTCATTTTCCTTAGATTCATCATCCTCAATTTCAAAAAATACCTCTTCCTTAGATTCAAATTTTGGCAGGTTAAGGGTTTCTTTACTGGCATCAATTCTTGTATTTAACTTTATATAGTTGTCCCAATCCTCATTTGTAAATAATGAGCCTAATCCTAGGTCATAATTCGGAACACATTGAATTTATTGATCCTTTCATTGGATCATTTCTATAGAACCACAATCCTTATTAGTGGGTACTGATCTTAAGACTTGCACCTCCTCTTGGATGATATCTAAGGTGGTTGTAATATGTGGATATTCAACTTTATCCCCTTGATTGCTCACATTAGACCTCATTAAATTCAAGGGTGCTAGATTAGATGGTTGGTATTGGTTGGAATCCATAAATCCTAAAAAATAGTTCATCATGGGAGAAGGTATTTACTCAACTATATTCATTGGTAGTATTTGATTGTGAGCCTTAGGTTTGAACAATGATAATCGACCCACATCCATACCTTTTGAAATCCACCATTGTTCTACTATTATTGCCTGATTGTAGGCTCTAGGCAAGGATCATTCTTTAAGGATTCTCCATAGAAATGTGGAAGTAAAGGGTTCTATGGCTTCTAGGTACACTTGGATGGCTTCTTCTTCTAAAATAACATAATGAACCTCCATATTGGTGTACAACCTATGGAAAATTTCATTAAATTGGCTTGCAAACTTATTAGGTTCTTTACAAACAGAAGCAAAATTATTTTATATCCTATTAGGATCCATCAATTTTCTAAACTATTCGATAAATGTTGCCTCTAATTGATCCCAAAAGGTGATATATCCTACAGGTAAACCAAGATACCAATCATCAGCAAATTTATCTAATATGGATGGAAACATCCTACAAACAACATCTTCATGTATAATTTGCAAATGAATTAAAATGTTCTTATATGCCTCAATATGATCTTCAACTAGTTATATTCCATCATGCCTAAACTTAGGTAAATTACACATAATATCTATAGGTATATTATGTGAAGGCCTAGGAATGTTTAAAGGAATATCTTTCATCGTTGGAGTAAAAAATGTCATTTGAGAACCTTAAATATTGTAACTTTCACCTCAATTTTATTATTCAAATAAATATATCTTGAAAAGAATGATGAAATTACTAATAACTTTCAAATGGTTAGACAAATAAATCATCATGTTCCTCCATTGTAATGCATGAATTAAACCATAGAAACGAAGAACATTCTCCAATTTGCAAAAGGGTTTGCATCAATGTATCATGAATTAAAAGACCTTCAAATCGATGAATGTGACCAAAAAACTTTATTAATCAAGACCAATACCTTCCAATAACATTTGCATGTTATATGAACCAATCAGAATATATAAAAAAATAATCAAATCAGGCCCTCCTTCTAACGCCAAAATGTTGAGTGGTAATTTTACCCAATTGCAAAACCACACTCACAGTTAGGATTTTGATTAGAAAATCCTCTCTTGAAAAGAAATAAACATTTTCTCCAAGGTTATTTTTACTTAATGTGTGCATGTATGCTTGTCAAATAAGTGCTTGGAATACATTAGTGCTCTACAAAAATAATTGTTAACAAGGAGCCTGTACTAGTATCACTTGATTATGTTATGCTATTTTTGTTCATGAAACTTAAAATGAGAATAAATGTGATTGGCCCTCATATGACCACAATGTAGAAGTGAAATTATTTTTATCTTGAAATGTTTTAGATAGACTTTATATTTCTTTGTTAATCAAGTTTAACCAATTGTATCCATTATTAAAACTTGCTTTGATCATGAAATAAAAGATTAAAATCTATTTCTAAAACATGAATCTGAAAATTATTAGTGGATTCATTTTATGTTTCTTTGAGTATGAAATAAAGTGAATATGCATGAGTAACTTTTAAAATGTGATGGCATGTGAAATACCACATAAATTACCCCTTTTATATGAAATTGGTATTTTCATAAAAGGAAACTAATTTATTGTTTTAAAGAAAATAGCCTTATAAAGACACCTTATAAATTATTCCCCTTTAATGAATTAAAAGTTTTCATAAAAGAAAAAATAATTTATTGCTTGAAAATAAAACATAAAGCTTAAAATCCAAATCTTATTTTGAAATGTGAAAACATGTAAAACTAGAAATTGCAAAATTCCCTCTAAAATTGTAAACTTTGAATGATTATGGAATTTTACAATTGCCTTAAAACAAAACCAAAGTTACTCTAAATGGAAATTTAGAGCTTATTATTTGGAACCATGTAACTCTTTTTTGGAATAAAATAAAAAAAAGACTGAAATAAAATAAAAGTTGCAACTCCGAAATTCTCCATAAACCCTGCAAATATTAGTATCCTGCACAAAAACCCACTTTAAGGTGATCCATATTCATGCAATCTAACCTATAATGAGGTGCAATATCCTAAGGGAAAATACTATATATTAAAAAAATCACAAACAGGTCAACCACTAAGATTCATAAACCTTGTAGAAACTTCAATATATTGGCACAAAATAGATTTTCAATAAGCTCAACAAATGCAGTATACAAATTCTAAATGGCATCCATGGTGAAAACAATACAAGTTGAGCGAGGTGGAAGGAAAATATTTAAAAAAATCCCAGTGCGTACATCTCTATCTTTCAATCTGCAACTCTACTTCTCAACTTTCCAACCTCTTGGTGTTTTGGCGTCCATACTTATTTAAAGCTTTCTCCTCTTTGCTTCATCTTCTTTTTACTATTGACTTATCATGCTTCCTTCTCTTTTTAAATGCTCTCACCCTTTTCTTCCATTTGGAATATCATAGTTTTTGCTTTAACAAGTCACTTGGATTCTTTGTAATTTTTTTTTTTTTTTTAATGCTATGTCGTTACAATATTCACCCTAGCTTATAGCCCTCATCATAATACAAAATATTTTAGATAATACAACATACATTTCACATGGTGGGGCTCTCATTATTCACCAAACCGACCTAAATTTCCCATAAAATAAAATGCATCTACATGTTGGCAATTAATTCGGTTAATCCAACCGTTCTCTGCTAGGTTAAAACTCCAATGAATGTACACTACCAATACCAGCCACCTATTATAGAATGATTTTAAACTCCATATATTTGCATTAGTAGTGTAGTCCATATTAAATGGGCTCGTTGTTGAGTCTACAATTCTACACATCATCTATGTTAAACCAAGTGTCTGACCATAGTCCAACTCACATTCCACTGGATTTATGTTCGTGAACAAACACCTTATTCCACCTAATGATCCCTCACTATACACTGTCATTAGGTCCACTGTAGCTCATTTCGATGCATCAAAAGGTCCACGTCATTATCTCGGTTGGTCCCACATCGGTCCTCCATAGCATCCAATATCTCGATCCTCCATATTTGTTTTCTATGTACTAGCTTGGTAGGGTCCACGTATATTCGATTATTGTGTCATCCCAACATCAATACAAACCATTATAATACTGATCTTTCTCAATTACCCATAGTAGATGTTTGTTATGCACAATGACACCTATACGATGCTCACTAGGATTTTGAAGTGATTTACTAATAATTACTCTATATATATCATTATACTTCATGCATTCCATAATTTCATTGCTATAGACCACAACTATTCTTGGTCACAATTTGGAAATGAAACAAGAGCTCTCATATCTACCTCATGGTCATTGTGTAATCCCTACACCACTAGTCGACGTAGGCCTATGTTCATTGTACATAATAGATTTATATCATTCTACTAAGATTAACAATTGCAACTAATGATGAAGGATTTTTGAACTATAAACCCAACCATCCACTGTATTTGACACCATGATCATCCTTGCATCCTAGAATAGTCCCACTATTTATCTGCAGTGTCCATGTGTGCTGAAATTTCCATATTCTCTATCCATATCACCATTATCCAACTCATCCTTTTTCATGCTACAACCTCTTACAATTTGCAATTGCTAAGTTTGGCCATAATTTTTCCCTACATCATCATGGATCTTATTATGCTAGCTCATTGAAAGCTCTCCTATATGCTCAGACCATCACCTTCAAATACTTGATCTCGTACATTATTCACTACACCTCTTATTTCTTTGTCGGCAGTTGCTAAGTCCATGTTGTTATCGTATATGGTCCTCAATAAGAATTTTCTCTAAAGGTTTCCAAACCAAGCTCCACCCAAAAGGAAATTTGAATATCAAATATTTTGAAGATGCCTGACATCCTCATCGGTATGAGAATCCATGTTGGCACATTCATGCTAATGTCCTTTACTAATTCCTTGATGGTTGAATAGATTTCGTTGACAACAGGACATATTCCTCCATAATGGTACCAACTCTATCATTTTTTGCAAGAGTCCTTGTTCACTACCTTTTTACTGTTTGTTGTAGAACCTAATTTGCTGGACCATCTACATCCTTCTCTCTCAGAGAATCTACTTTCCATAAGTGAGGTCTTCTATTCTCGTAAACCTCCAATTCATCACCATCATGCCAACTATTCCCTTTTAAACCTTTCAACTGTGTCCCATTCTTGAGGAGTCAGCTCTACATTCTGTTGATGATGTCTATCACTGCATGTTGTTCTTATATTCTCTATCACTATCTTGTAGTGCACGCTAACTTATCCAAATGCCTCCCTATCGTCCAATCCTCTACCATGTCGACATTATCAAATCACCCACGTTTGGGTCCAAATTATGTGTTTGTATCTAGGGTTTTAATGTCATCTCACATTATCCACATCTAAGGTTTGGATCTACCCGACAGTCCTATTCACCACGTGGACACATCCAATGGTCAGCCTCCAATGATCCGATATGTCCCTGTCAATGTGTTTGTTATTTTATTGTATAAGCACTCCTACGTTGGTGACCTCATTGAAAGCTCTCCTACGTCAACGACCTAAATACACTACAATAGACAGGTGTTAACATAGATGTATTATAACACATTCTAAACACCAATAAAAATAACAAAAAAATTGCAATGCACACCAAAACTATAATACGATCGATAAATAAACATTAAACTAAAGTCGAAGCTAAAAATAGCACCATACCATACCATGTAAACTAAACACAAAAGTAAAACAAAATTTTGAACTCAAAAAATACTAAAAAGAAAAACTAAATAAAACCAAAACATGGATACATTTAAATTTAAATCTCTAATAAATTAAACTTTATTATTATATATATTATTATTATATATATTTATTATTATTATATGTATTATTATTATTATATTTATTTAATTAACACCACACAAAACCTAAGTAAATGAGAAAACAAAGACAAATAAAATAACCACACTAAATATTTTCAAAGGACAAAAAGAAAATAATATTCCACAAAGGACAAAAACTCCATAGTGTCACTCACAAGGTAAGATCTAGAAAAACTAAAACTCAAAAAGGACCAACCCTCCCAAGAACTCAAAATAAAAAGGTGGGTCCCAAAATTTAGGGATAGTTGTTGTATGGCCACAACAAATGATGACTCTGCTAGGGAATACTCTGGACCATTCTAGAGGAAGAACCCAAAATATTCGATTCTGAAACCCAACAAACCAAAGATTAGAAATACAATTAGTAAGCAACATCCAAATATGATGGGGATAACAACTTCAATTGAAAACATATGAACCATTGCTTTATCTAAGTGTAGGAAAGTTTTTTCTTTCTATCATTCTTAACACTATCTAGAATCCATCACATGATTCACATTTAGCCTATATAAAACATTACTCTTAAAGAAGTATGCATTTGTATTGCTACACAAATAGCCAGGAGTTTATAGCCTCGATGGATATGGACTTTCTCACCCAGGTATTAGATCAATCTTGCATTTGCCTCTTTTATAGACATTTCTCAACTACCATGCAGTCATCTATAGCCTCGGTGGAGATGCCCTAAGCCATTTGATTGATTCAGCTCTTTTTTTATTCATCATTGTATTGCTTTGCAAACTTCACTTGTCAGCTGGGTTGGAGATCAAGTAAGGCTAGAGATTGAGTATACAAATTTTCACCTTAATTTTCAAACCAAATAACTTCAACTTTCAATATTTCAATAATGTCCCTTAATATGATGTGTTCATGTGTATATTTACAAAAAGGATTCATTGTTATGAAATTTGCTATCTTAATCCCAAGATCTAAAAATATTGACTAAACAAATTCATCCCATTTTTCTTGATCTACATGATAGGCAATTCATCCTTCAAGAGGCCATAACTTGGTAGTTATCCCAAAAAACAACCACAAATAGAGGGACAAACTCGAAACTCAAAATTACAAACCAAAACTCAGAAACAAACCCAAAGCCTACTCTAATACAAACTTGAAAAGAAAACAATCACAAAACTCACCAAATCAAAAATTAGAAACAAAACCCAAAACAGAAAACCAAAGAAAAAATATGAAAACCAAAACTTATATACAATAATATACACGGTAATGCAAAAATTTGAACCATCATTTCCTTGGGTACCAAATACGATCAACATACTTTAAAACACATAAATAATGATATGCAAGCCAATATTTAGAGAAATATAGCCAAACTAATATTAGATCCATCAATACGACAACTCTCATCTTGCCTCTTTCACACAACCACTTTGATTCAAGTTTATTAGCAATTTCATGTTGAGCATTTGATTCATTAAACTTGCAAGTGAGTACATAATTTTTAACTATCTCTTGCTTATTCAATGAGATGTGAATTTCAGGATTAGATTCATTTTTACAAGCATGTAGAATTTCTTTCAAATACGAGTCTATTTCTAAAAATTTTAAAGCAAAGTCATCATCCATGTCTTTAGGCCAATCATACTCACGCAAAAAATTACAAGCATCTAGGTTATTTACTAAATGAGGATCACCACAAGATTTTATCCTAGATTCAATTATTATTTTTTGATGAACTTGATTCTCCTTTATTTAATAAAGAAATCTCATTAGTGGTGTGAGCATATATCCACTCTATTTCTTCATTCACCTCTAATGGCATTTTATCATAAATAGCATTTCAATCCAATAAATAATGATACAAAATTTCACCTAAATCTTGGATGTTTGGACACAAAAGTTTAAATTCGACCTTTTGTACACTTTTATTTACCAACACTTGGTGATCCATTATGATCTTTTCTTCTTCTTCATGGGTTTCATCATCATCATCTTGTAACACTTCATGTGATATTACGATTTCAACATCCTGCATATCAAATGAAATAGAAATTTCATTAATAAGAATGTGAAAAATAAATAAGTCTTTATATATTCACCAACCATTATAATAATCATATTCTAAATGCATAGGATGAAATTCTATCATTTTTTCCAAAGGCATATGATTCTCAAATTGCTCAGGAATTGTAGGCCCTTCATGCAAGATAGCAACTTTAGGGTCCTGGATATGAAATGAAGAAAAAAAATTATTGAAAGGCGTAAAATGAACATATTCTTCATATTTTCTCCAAACATCAACATAATCATCTTTTAAGATCAAAAGATCAGATTCTATCAAGTCTTATACATAGCATTTAGATTCATCTATTGTTTCACCCTCTTCAACTTCAAAGAATTTATCTTCCTCAGATTCATCCTCGTCAATTTAAAAAAATTCCTCTTCCTTAGATTCATATTTTTGTAGGTCAATGGTTTCTTTAGTGGGATCAATTATTGTATTCAATTTTCTATAGTTGTACCAATCCTCCTTTGTAAATAATGATCCTAAGCCTAGGTCAACATTTGGAACATATTGAATTTCTTGATCATTTCGTTAGATCATTTCATTAGAACCATAATCCTCATTGGTGGGTAGTGACCTTGAGAATTGCACATCCTCTTGGATGATATCTAAGGTGGTTGTAATATGTGGATATTCCACTTTATTCCCTTGATTTCTCATATTAGATGTTATTAAATTCAAGGGTGTTATATTATATGGTTGGTATTGGTTGGAATCCATAGCTCTTGAAACATATTTCATCATGGTAGAAGGTGTTTCCTCAACTAAATTCATTGGTAGCATTTTATTGCGAGCCTTAGGTTTGAGCAATGATAATCTATCCACATCCATACCTTTTGAAACCCATCATTGTTCTACTATTATTGCCTCATTGTAGGCTCTATACAAGGAAGGTTCTTTAAGGATTCTCCCTAGAAATATGGAAGTAAAGGGGTCTATGAATTCTAGGTACACTTGGATGGATTCTTATTTTGAAATGATGTAATGAACCTCCATATCGGTGTACAAACTATAAAACCTATCATTAAATTGGCTTGCAGACTCATTAGGTTCTTTATAAATAGAAATAAAATTATTTAGTATCCTATCTGGATCCATCAATTTTCCAAAATATTTGATAAATCCTGCCTCTAATTGATCCAAATAGGTGATAAAACCTACATGTAAACCAAGATACCAATCATAATAAAATTCATCTAATGTGTATGGAAACATCCTACAAACAACATCTTCATGTATAATTTACAAATGAATTAAAATATTCTTATATGCCTCAATATGATCTTTAGCCAATTCTATTCCATCATGCCTAAACTTAGGTAAATTACACATAAAATATATATGAATATGATTTGAAGGCCTAGGTATGTTTAAAGGACTACCTATCATCATTGGAGTAAACATTGCCATTTGAGAACCTTAAATATTGTAACTTTAGCATCAATTTTGTTAGTCAAATAAATATATCTTGCAAAGAAGCATGAAATGACTAACAATTTTCAAATGGTTAGACAAATAAATCATCATGTTCATCCATTGTAATGCATGAATTAAACCATAGCAATAAATAACATTCTCCAATTTGCAAAAGGGTTAGCATCAATGCATCATGAATTAAAAGACTTTCAAATTGATGAATGTGACCAATAAAACCTCATTAATCAATACCAATGCCTTCCAATAACACTTGCATGTAATATGAACAAATTAGCATCTATAAAAAAATAACCAAATCAGGCCCTCCTTCTAGAACCAAAATGTTGAGTGGTAATTTTACCCAATTGCATAACCAAACTCACAGTTAGGATTTTGATTAGAAAACCTTCTCTTGAAAGTAAATTAAAAATTTATCCAAGGTTCCTTTTACTTAATGTGTGCATGTATGCTTGTCAAATAAGTGCTTGGAATACCTTAGTGCTCTACAAAAATAATTGTTAACAAGGGGCCTGTGCTGGTGTTACTTTATTATGTTATGCTATTATTGTTCATGAAACTTAAAAGGATAATAAATGTGATTGGCCCTCATATGACCACGATGTAGAAGTGAAATTCCTTTTATATTGAAATATTTTAGATAGATTTTATCTTTCTTTGTTAAGCAAGTTTAACCAATTTTATCCTTTATTAAACCTTGCTTTGATCATGAAATAAAAGATTAAAATCTACCTCTAAAATGTGAATCTGAAAATGATTAGTGGATTCATTTTATGTTGCTTTGAGCATGAAATAATGTGAATGTGCATGAGTAAATTTTAAAATGTTATGGCCTTTGAAATGTCACATAAATTACCCCCTTTGTATGAACTTGGGATTTTCACAAAAAGGAAACTAATTTATTGTTTTAAAGAAAATAGACTTTCAAACACGCCTTATAAATTATTCCCCTTTAATGAATTACAAGTTTTCATAAAAGGAAAAATAATTTATTGCTTGAAAATAAAACGTAAAGCTTGAAATCCAAATCTCATTTTGAAATGTGAAAATATGTAAAACTGGAAATTGCAAAAATTCCTCTAAAATTGCAAACTTTGAATAATTATGGAATTTTACATTTGCCTTAAAAAAAAACTGAACTTACTCTAAATGGAACTTTAGAGCTTATTTTTGGGAACCATGTAACTCTTTTTTGGAATTTTAATTGTTTTATATTTTATATTTTATTTTTAAAATTAAATTTTTTTGAAAAGACAGGGTTAGGAAAAATAATAACTAAAAATAAAACTGAAATAAAATAAAAGTTGCATCTCTAAAATTCTCCATAAACCCTACAAATATTAGTATCTTGCATAAAAACCCGCATTAAGGTGATCCATGTTCATGCAATATAACCTATAATGAGGTGTGATCTCATAAGGGAAAATGCAATATTTTAATGAAATCACAAACAAGTCAACCACTAAGATGCATAAAACATGTAGAAACTTCAATATAGGCACAAAATAGATTTCCAATAAGCTCAAAAAATATAGAATACAAATTCTAAATGGCATCCATGGTGAAAAAATATAGGTCCAGTGAGGTGGAAGGAAAATATTTAAAATAAGCCCAGTGCCAACATCTCTATCTTTAAATCTACAAATCTAATTCTCAACTTTACAACATCTTGGTTTTTTGGCTTCCATCGTCCTTTAAAGCTTTCTCCTCTTTGTTTCATATTTTTTTCACTATTGAATCTTGATGCTTCCTTTTCCTTTGAAATGCTCTCATCCTTTTCTTCCATTTGGAATCTCATATGTTATGCTTTAAGAAGTCACTTGCCTTATTTGTAACGCTTTTTTAATTTAACACTATGGCGTTACAATATTCACCCAATATTATAGCCCTCAACATAATACATAACATTTTAGATAACGCAACACACATTTCACATCGTTAGGCTCTCATCATTCACCAAAATGACCTAAATTTTCAATCAAGAAAAATATATGTCCATGTAGCTGACTTCGATGTGTCAAAATGTCCACGTCAGTATCCCATTTGGTCCCACATCAGTCCTCCATAGCCTTCAGCATCATGATCCTACGTCTTGGTGTTCTACTTACTAGCTTGATAGGGTCCATGTATATCCTATCATCCTGTCATCCCAGTATCAATACAAACCATTATACTACCTGATCTTTCACAATTATCCATAGACGATGCTTTCCTCTTCTTTGCTATGCATAATAACACCAATAGGATACTCACTGGGCTTCTGAAGTGATTTACAAATCATTGGACTCTATGTACAATATTATACTTCATGCATTCCATAATTATACTACTATGACCTACAACTATTCTTATTCATAAGTTGGAAACGAAATAAGAGCTCCTATATCTACCTTGCAATCATTGGTTAATCCCTATGTCACTAGTTGATATACGCCTATGTTCATTGTACATAATATATTTCTATCATTCTATTGAGATTAACATTTGCAAATGATGATGAAGGCTTACCAAACTGTAAACCCAACCATCCACTATATTCGACACCTCAGTCATCCCTTCATCCCAGACCAGTCTCACTATTCATTTGTAGTGTCAAAGTGTGCTGAAATCTCCATCTTCTCTATCCAGATCACCACTATTCAGTTCATCATTTTTGGTGCTACGACCACTTACAATATGCAATTTCTAAGTTTGGCCATAATTTTACCCTACATCATCATGGATCTTGTCATGCCAGCTCATTGAAAGATCTCCTATATGCTCTGACTATCATCTTCAGATACTTGGTCTTATACATTATTCACTACATCCTGTATATCTTCATTGGTAGTTGACAAGTCCATGTTGTCATCATATATGGTCTTGAATAAGCATTTTCTTTATAGGTTTTCAAATCGGGCTCCATCCAAAAGGAAAATTGAACATTAAATCTTCTGAAGATACCCAACATCCTCATCGACATGAGCATCCATGTTGGCACATTCATGCTAACATCCTCTACTAATTCCTTGATGGCTGACTATATTTCCATGATAACACGATGTATTCCTCTGCAACGTTTCTAGCTCTATCAATTTTTGCAAGTTTCCTTATTCACTACCTTCTTAATATTTGCTATAGTGCTTGCTTCACTGGATCATATACGTATTTCTCTATCATAGAATCCACTTTCCATCAACAAGGTCATCTAATCTCATAAACCTCTAATTCATCACCATTGTGCCAACTATTCCCTTTTAAACATTTCAACTGCAACCTATTATCGGTGAATCAGCTCTGTATTCTTTCGATGACATCTATCGTTGCACATTGATCTTCTATTCTCTATTGTTTTCTTGTGGTGTATGCTCTCTTATCCAAATCCCTGCCTATTGTCCAATAATCTGCCATGTCAACATTACCAAATCATGAGCATTTGGTTTTGGATTATGTGTTTGTATATAGGGTTTCGATACCACATCCCATTGTCCATGTCTAAGGTTTGGGTCTGTCAGGTAGTCCTATTCACCATGTGAACTCATCCGATGGTTAGTATCCAATGGTCCGGTGTGTCCTCGTCCATGTATCTCCTGTATGATTGTATAAGCGCTCCTACATTGGTGACCTCATTGAAATATCTCCTATGTTGGTGACTTGCATGCACTACAATAGATAGGTGTTAACATAGATGTATCATAAAACATTATATACACCAATAAAAACAATAGAAAAAATCTCAATGCACACTAAAACTATAATACGAACAATAAAGAAAAATTAAACTAAAGTCGAAGCTAAAAATAACACCATACCATACCATGTAAATTAAACACAAAAGTAAAACAAAAGTTTGAGCTCCAAAAATACTAAAAATAAAAACTAAATAAAACCAAAACATGGATACATTTAAATTTAAATCTCTAATAAATTAAACTCTATTATATATATATCATTAACATCAAACAAAACCTAACCAAAATGAGAAAACAAAGATAAATAAAATAACCACACTAAACATTTTCAAAGGACAAAAATAAAACAATATTCCACAAAGGACCTTGGAGTCCACATTGCCACTCATGAGGCAAGATCTAACAAAATTAACAATAAAAAAGGACCAACCCTCCAAAGAACTTAAAACAAACAGGTGGGTCCCCAAATTTAGGGATAATTGTGGTATGGCCACAAGACTTCTAAAAATTTCTAGTGAATATAGGATCATGATCACTCACAATGGTTTTGGGTATACCATGTAACTTGAATATGGAATCAAGAAATACCCTAGACACCTTACTTGTTGAATAGGGATGTTGTAGTGCACAAAAAGGAGCATATTTAGAAAGATTATCTACTACCACAAAGATCATTTTTTTACCCTTTGGTTTTGGAAGATCCTCAATGAAATCCATGGATATGTACTCCCATTTGTGGTTAGAGATAGGTAAGGGTTACAACAACCCAGGATATTTAATTCCTTCCCCTTTATAATGTTAACATACCTCTCACTCATATACAAATATCTTGACATCTGATTTTAATCCTTTCCAATAAAATGATTACTTCACCTTCTAGTACATTTTCAAGAATATTGAGTGTCCCGTTGGAGGAGATACACACAATTATTGGAGAACCATTGAATTAATAGATGAATATTGAGGAAGATATATGTGATCTTTTTTTAGAAGCATTCCATTTGAATATGAGAAGTAAGAATGTAATGCTGAGCCTATTTTCATATCTTGAATGATATGAGAGGTCTCTAAACTCAGTAAGTCATTCTTCTTAAATTTGATAAAGCCACTATCGAAAAGGACTCGAGATGGCATTTATGACCACATCATCTATATATTTATGAGATAAGACATTGGGTACCATATTTTCCTTACCTTTTTTATACTCAATGACAAAATCATAATCCAAAATTTTGGTCATCCACTTATTCTATTTTGGGTATCAGATACATTTTTCTATGAAAAACTTTAGGCTACTATGGTTAGTCTCAATGATGGAATGACTACTTAATAAATAATGCACTCATTTAGCTATGGCTTGTGAAATAGCTAGCATTTCCTTCTCAGAAGTAAATCATCCTAAATTCTTTCCTAAAATTTACTTACTTTCAAAATTTAGTGGGTGACCATCTTATATTAAAACAACTCCAATACTTATGCCATAAGGAATGACCAAAACTAGAGTGGAATACATAGCTTCTTTGAGGGATTTAAAGACTTGAGAAGCAAATTCAATATAAATAAAGGTATCCTTTTTGTAAGAGTTGTGAGAGGTATTGCAATCTTTCCATAGTTGTGGATAAATTGTTTGTAATAACCTATAAGTACTAGAAATCCACAAAGTTTTTAAGGGATTTGGTAAGGGTCAATATTGAATATCTTTTATTTTATGAGGATCTACCTTGAATCCTTCATGAGATACTATATGTACCAAATATTCTACTTCTTGGACACCAAAGGCACATTTGGATCTTTTAATGAAGAGTTTTTCCTTTTGTAACAGATGAAGGACTTTGTCAACATGAACTAATTGATCCCTCCAAGATTTATTGTATATTAAAATATCATCAAAGAATACTAGGAAAAACATACAAATAAAAGGTCGATAGACACATTTCATGAGATTTATAAAAGTAGAAGGGACATTAGTGAGACCAAAGGGCATGACTAAGAACTCATAATGACCTTCATGTGTATGAAAAGTAGTTTTAGGGATATCCTCTTCTCTAACCTTAATTTGGTGAAAACAAGAGCATAAGTCTAGTTTAGAGAAATATCTAGTATCATGTAATTTATCCAACAAGTCATCTATAATAAGGATAGGAAACCTATCATTGATAGTGATCTTTTTGAGAGGACAAAAATCAGGACACATCCACCATGAGTTATCCTTACATCGTACCATCACCACTAGTCAGGAGTATGGACTAATGCTTGGATGAATGATTTCATGATCTAACATTTCTTGGACCAAATTTTCAATCTCTAAATTTTAGGATGTGGATAGCGATAAGGACACACATTAGGAGGTATACTTCCAAGAATCATATGGATGACATGATCATGTGTGCACTTAGGAGGTAGACCCTTTGGATTACAAAAAATATCTTCATAACTATCCTTAATATTTTGAATATCTCTTGGAAGAGCTAAAAGAGACGAATCAAAGGATTGGGCCTCTATGGAATTCACTTGGGCAGTAAAATCATAACAACCTTTCTTCAATATCTTATCCATGTTATTTGAACTCACAACCTTGGAAGTAGGAGGTTGAATTCCTTGAATACAAATGACCCTTCCTTTCTCTATCCACTTGATGTATAATTTTTATAGATTAATAGTAACACCAACAAGATGAGATAGTTATTGTCCTCCAAAAATTACATCTAAGCTTCCCAGGTTCATAACAAAGAGATTACACATACACGTATAATTCTCTATTTGGATTTTTTTTTTTTTGAATTTACATGGTGGAATCGGTAGCCACCACGAATCCGAGTAGGCTGTCCAGCTTTTATGGCCACCATAGTATTCTGCATTGTTCACCCTAGAAGCCGCCACACAGATCTTCGTGCAGTCCATCCCTATAACCACCATGCCACAATAATTTTAAACCTTTTACATCGCTGAAAGCACCAGGAAAGGGACAAGAGTTCAGTTCGGCGAGGCCCGAGATTTGAACATTGGACCTCCACCCCCCTTATGGGGTTTGGATGAACCAATTGGTCTACACCTTAAACCTCATTTGGATTATAACTTTAGATGTTCGATCGATATATTAAGCATTACCTTAATTTGTAATCAGGATTTGAAATTTATCTTGAGTTGAAGTATTGATATACAAGCCCAAGGATTTTATTGTCTTAAAATATATAAAGTTATGTGTACTTCCTTAATCATTCGATATGTTAACATGTTGGTGTTTAATGAATACTTGTACCTTTATAGTGTGATGAGCTTGAAGACCCACAAGTGCATGAATAAAAATATCCACAATATCATCCTCTTGTTCTGCTACATCTACTTTCATTGGCTGATGTCATGGTTCTACAAATAACTTTTGTGGTGATGAATCTTCCTCCTCAAAAACTAAGACATCTCCATATTCTAATAGAAATTTCTAACGTACTTCACAAGCCTAATCTCATGTATTATGTGAATGACATTTAAAGTATAAAAGTCTTGTGGAACACTCAACATTGGAATAAGGATGACGAGAGTTGAAATCACATCAATATGGAGGACCAAAATATTAGAGTTTTTATTCTATCATTTCAACTATACAATGTGCATTATCAAAGGTATAAGGATCATACATTTCAACTTCCTTTCGAATATTATCCTTAAGACCATAACAAAAAGTAGATACCACCACTACTAGTCTCAATTCATGTGTATAGGTTAGTAGACTTGTGAACTCAAAATAATAATCTTCCACTGATCCGATCTGATTAATTTGCATAATATGTACCACATATGTTGTGGAATATACCTTATCAAATCATCAAAGAAATTTTTCCCTAAATTAAGGCCATAAAATAGGACCACCTTGTTAACGAAGTTGCCATAACAACTATTGATAAGCCTGGATACCTAGTTTAGAAGTTGCTAAGGCAACACAACATTTTTATACAATATGGTGTAAATTAATATTGCCTTCCATTTTTGCCAACCATCCTTGAGTGTTAACACCTTCAAATATGGATATGTCAATGTGAGGAACTATAACATCATGAGGCTAGTCCAATAAATTAGAAGCACCACCTACCGAGGAGTCTAGATCACAGGCAAAGCATAGGTCATGTGAAGAAAACTCTAGGGGATTATGACTAGGTGGATGATGTGGAAGAACATGAGTATTTAGTTCTAGATGACTAGTTAAAGGGTGGGGTTTTATAGTATGTTGTGATCCTTGGATATGAGAAGGTGTAGAAAAGGATGTAATATGGTTTCCTTGAATTTTAACTAGTATGGCGAGAATTCCATCAACCTTTTATGCTTGTTGTGCAAGATATTAATGAAAATGAGGGTCAATATTACTAGAAAATATAATATCACATACAAGGGTAGAAGGAGAAACATTGTTATGAGGAGGGTTATTGAGTGTTGGAGAGGAAATACTGGAATTGTTAGGTTAAGGTGAAGCCATGGAATTTAGTGAAGAAATGATGTATTGGTCAAAACAATTAATATTAATGGGAGTATTATGATGCGTACCAAGATTTCTAGGTTTGTGCTTATTTTTACTCATAGATGCATCTTCTGGCAAGGCAGTACATTGTAATCAGTTGTTCACTTGTGTCCAACCAATATTGGTAGCAGGATAATTCATGCACTTTGTTGTGTTGATGACACCAAAATTATAAATTCAAGATTTGAAATTAGCAGTTAAATGGATTGGAATTAGAAACAAAATTTTGGTTTTCAAATTTCGGTCAACACCAACTGGCACCAAAATTCAAATTTAAATTTTTGAAAATGGTGGAATTGCTATGTTGTTGGAACAAAAATCTAGATTTAAATAATCATGTTTTGCAAAAAAAATTGATGGGTTAGCGGTCAACTTTTCCAACAATCAATTATCAAATTTGCAAGGTCAATAGTTGGGTTAGTGATCAACTTTTCCAACATTCAAATATCAAATTTGCAAGGTCAACAGGTAGTGAAAAAGTTAACTCCAATAGAGTAATTGGTCCATGGTAGCAAGGGAGTGAACATATCATCACCTTCTTGTGTGCAGCTTCACACTTATAACCTCCCTCGATCTTCAACATGTCCAATGTGGGACTAAATTCCCAGAAAATCAAGGATTTTTTTTTGATGGAACTCGTGGACAAGTCAACTTGCAACAGTCAACTACTCGATAACCACAAAGAGTCAATTTGAAATTTGCATGGGGAAATCAATGCAACGTTCATCAAATAGCTTCGTCAAAAGCTACACCACCAACCAAAATTTGCATGGGGAAATTAATACAACGTTCATCAACTAGCTTCATCAAAATATACACCACCAACCGACATGAGTGCATCAACCCACTCAAGGGCATGGAGCCAAAAGTAACCACCAATAGGTGGTCAACTAAATATAAGAATTGATGCACTTATATATTATCCCTGGCCTACCACAAGGTCAATGTGGGATAAAACTTATGCAATAATTTCAAAATAAATTCTCCTTCATACCCGTATCTATCGGAGAATGTTAAAACCAACTAAAGTTTTAGAAATCTACCAAAAAATATCCATCATCCAAACGTGAAAACAAAAAGAGTTACCACATGCCCACCATGGATTGGATGGTTTCCATATTCTCGATATTCATCAATATACTATGTATCATCTACAAATTGAAGATGTTTATTTTCTTTGAATCTATCTTTCGATTGGTTTATTTTTAAAATTTAGGGCAAACGCTTAATTTTTTTATTTTTTTTGTCTTCATTGGTATTTCGATTTTCAACAACTCGATGTGCTACAATTATTTCTCCAAATATCCCTACGAGTAATGATTTCCACCTAATATTGAAAGTGATGTGTTTGAGGATGATTGGTGCTCAATCATGGTGTATGGATGGTGACCTATCATCAGTTTCTACTGTAATAGTCCACAACTAGCATGTAATAAGATGATGCATGTACACCTTCTCTAATGCACTATTCCACCTGGTGAACTAGATCTTCTTTACAGTAAGGAATTTTTTTTGGAAGCTCCAGTATCACGCTCTAATACCAATTGAAGCAAACCAATGTAGTTATAATATATATTTACCATAAGATTCAATATCACAATATATATTCAAAATAATAATAACCAATAACAAATTACATCAATAGTGAAACAAATCCACCACCACTTTGAGAGGATAAAGTATCATAGCCATTTTGAGAATTCTCTTGCGTACTATATGTAAATTCAAATTAATATTCTTCGATGATGATAAAATAATAAAAAAATATTCCTATTTATAAATTAAATCAATGATACCCTAACCCTACTTCTCAAGAGCTAACTAACTAAATCAAATGTTTGAGATTAAAATATGTAGCTGACAGGGCTATATTGGGATCATTACAAGCTCCCTAGTATGAGCAAAATATGTCCTAAATGTTGTGGAAATAAAATTCTCCACAACCTTTATCTAAAGAGAAATTATAGTAAAAATATTAAATGGGCATTGAGATAATGGAAAAAATGGGTTATATTAGAAGTGGTCTAGGTCCAACAACAATCAAATCAATAAATTCTCCATAACAACCTTTTAATAGAAGCATAATGTGAGTAGGTGTGAATATTTGTGAACCTCACCTAATGAAAACCCTAGTCCCAAAATTTTTAAAGCCTTAGAGAAAGAAAAAAAAAATAAGTGGTAAAGAAAATAGGTCTAGACCTAATTTGGAGTAGTAGAGTTCAAAAGAAAAGAAAATAAAAATTCAACTAACAAATCCACCTATTAAAGAGCATTACAAAGTAGTAGTAAAAATATTAGGTGTGTCATATATACCTTCTTCTTCTCCTTCTCATTTGAATCATCTATATTCCCCTCCTCCTTGAACTTCTCCATCCCCTCCCAAATATTATTTAGACAAAGACCTTCAAAATAAATATTAGCATAGGATTGATGACTTTGAGGGTGAAAATATTTCAAAAAAATACTATGAAGATAATATTATATCCCTAGTACAAGTAGAAAAATTCCCAAATTTTATTGCTTTAAGTTATAAGTAATCTTCTCCACCACCTTTGTCTAAAGATAAATTATGACAAAACTATACATTAGGCATTGAGATAATGAAAAAATGGTATACTAGAAGTGGTCTAGGTCCAAAAACAATCAAACCAATAAATCCTCCCTAATATCCTTTTGATAGGGACAAAAAGGGATTAGGTGTGAATATTTGTGAACCTGATCTAATGAAAAACCTAGTGCTAAAGGTTTTTATAACTTACAGGAAGAAACAAAAAAATGGTAAAACAAATATGTCTAGACCAAAGTTCAAAAGTAAAGAAAATAAAGAATTGACTGACAACTCCACCTATTAAAGAGCATTCCAAATTAGTAGAAAAAATAATAGGTGTATCATATTTACCTTCTTCTTCTCTTTCTCATTTGGATCATCTACATTCTCCTCCTCCTTAACCTTCTTTATCCCTCCTCATTCTCACTCTCCTCAACCATTCACTCTCCTCAACCATCAAAGAGGGCCTTGTGGCCAAAAATTCTTACAAGAATAATATTTTGGAGTAATAAATTTTAATTTCTCTAAAATTTTATATCCAAACTTGACCAAGTATCCACCATATTTTGATAGATTTCATACCATCTCATATTTCTACATAAAATTAGGTAAAGATAACTCTTCAGGCATCATTTTTGATCTTATATTCTACTTGTTTGAGGTTATTTCCTCAACCTAGGATGCTAATAGGAATCCATTACAAAAACGTATAATATGAAGTTCCATGTTGTCCAACATTTTGGCAAGGTTTATTTCCTAATGAATTTTATTACATGACATTACCCATAAATATTATTTAAATTAATAGTTTTCAAACTCAATTCTTGATTTTTTACTAATATCTAACCAACACTTAACTCATGGTAGAAAGCCATAAGTCTATTATTTTTTGAGATTGACCCTCTATTATTATTTCCTTCATTAATGCTATCCCATTGATAAAGAGGATATATAATTTTTTTAGATCCTACTCTATGAATAGAACCCAAAATCTATAAATGTTTTGATGATATGTACCTGCTAATAGTCTTGAATGCAACTTCATATGTAGGGATAAATTACAATGTATTTTATGAGTTATAGTGTTCCGTCCATTCTTAAGAATTAAATTTTCAATATTGAATCTCAAATTTATTTCCTCTTTCTTTTATTATATAAAGGATTACCTATGAATAAATTTAAAATCTAGGGTCCCCATAATAAATCATCATAAATTTAGGATCGTATTGATAAAAAAACATCTTAGAAATTTTAACATTAAACAACTATCAAAAGATAATATTATACTATAATAATATTTATTTAAAATCCATGGCCTTCTTAGCTAACATATAACCAAGAAGAAAATATCATCAATAAATAAATAATTTAGGGACTATTTGTTGCAACTCTTATTTTTATTTTTGAATTTACATAGTGGAATTGGTAGCCACCACGAATCCAGGTAGGTTGTCCAACTTTTTTGTCCACCATAGTATTCTGCTATGTCCGTCCTGGAAGTTGTCATACAGTTCTTCATATAGTCCACCCCTATAACAACCATGCCATAATCATTTTAAAACGTTTTACATCACCAAAAAATTACAAATCTTATTTACTTTTAATTTTTCATTCTATTTTTTTACATCTGTGAAAAATATTTCAAATGCATTATCAAGAAAACTAAATACATACAAATATTTTAGATGACCTTGGTAGATTCGAAAAAGTGTTTCAATGTATCTAGAAAGGGATTTATTTCATGAGGGCTTGAGCCTCACCATGGTAGAGAGGGCCTGAGCCTCACCATGGTAGAGAGGGCCTAAGCCTCACCATGGTAGAGAGGGCCCATGAGGATTTCCTCCATGAGGGCTTCCTTCACGAGGGTTTCACTCATGCTCTGGCTTCAATGCTCTGAAACCCTTTGAGTGGAAGGTATCGTTTCTCCCATTCTAGATCTGGCTCCTAGTCATGCTTAGTTTATCTTTTGTGGTTTATGACTAGAGTATTTTTCTTGCTGAGGGTATGTCTGGTATGGTCTAATCTCTTATGGATTTGGTATTATCACTCTTATCTAGGGTATATGACCGAATGCTGACCCAAACTTGTAGGGACAATCTCAGTCTATTATAAAGTAGTGGAAAATTTTGGTTGTTGAATCCTTAGATAGCTCTTGATTTGGTTTTTGGGAGTGTTGGGTGGTTGCATTTCTTGGGTTGTTTGCTAGTTTCAAGGACTTGGTTGGATTGTGCAGAATTTCTTCTAGGTTCTCTAGTTTCATGTTTTTTTTGGCTTTCTAGGGAGAGGAAAGGGCCATCTACCAATCCAAACTCATTGGGGTGATCTTGGTATGGTTTTTGGCTACAAAAATATGATGTTTTTCCCATGGATGGCTTTGGATTCCATGGCTTGGTTGCTCTAGTTGAATGGCACTTGGATGGCTCTTTTGCTAGGGTTCTCTACCAGGAGTGGGTCCATGGTTGGTTTGTGTCACTTTCTTCTAGGTTCAGTAATTTCTTTATTTACCTAGTTGTTCTAGGGAAACAAATCCAAATACCAACCTGAACCAATTGGGGTGAAAGTGGGTTGTTATGTTGTAGTGGTTTTCAGATTTTGGCCCCATGTCTCTGGTGGATTTCCTAGCTTTGGTGGTCTATAGAGATCTCTTTCTCCAGTTCCAATAGTGGTTGTGTGTTTTATCCCAGGGTTCTAAGGCTTTTTTTTTTTGATCTTAACCTTCTTCATCGTGAATATGGTATGTAATGTTGCTATCTCATTTTTCTTGTACTTAATAATGTTTGTTCATATTTTGTAGTTCTTACTTCAGTTTAGGTGATTCATAGTTTTTTACTTTCTCTTTGGAACCATTGCAAGTGTAAACCTTAGATCCTTCACTGGGTGGAGTGATCTGCTCCTAGTTTTGGTTTTCTCCCATTAGATTAGTGTGGTGTTGTTCCCTATCTAGGGTATTCAGTCATATCCTTTAGGAATTTATTACTATACTTTACGTAGGAGGGTTGGTGGCTATTTTTTCTGGCATTTGCTCCTCGTTGGTGGGTCACCCTTTTGGGTGTAAACTGTATTTTTCATTTTGGAGCTTGTTTTTGGGTAACCCTTTTGGAGCTTCTTGTAATGGTTGTGGGATCCTCTCAAAACCCTCAGGTTTGAGGATACCCCTTCTTTACCTAATAAAACTAGAATATTTTAGAGTGCTATAATAACATCTAATCTATTTAAGACAACTTCAATCCAAATTTAATTTTCTAACAATTTCATATAAAAATTCTTGTAACATTTACCATATCCTTTGGTCATATCTAATTTTAGAAGCATTTTTCACAAAATATAGAGAATGCATGTCCTCTTATGCAATGATTACACTTTAAAAACTTAAAATAAAAATTAAAAATTCCCATCAAATGAAACATACTTTTCCTCTTAGATAACATGGTATAGAATTATTCATAACATATTTTTCATATTTTTTTAGAATTGTCTTTTAAATTATACTACGAGGGTTTACTAGACATAAAATAGAAAATTAATTTATATCACTTTTCTTGGTAAAAAATCCAAGAAAGGTTGCATTTTTATTATTTATTATAGATTTTATTTCCTATTATTTCAACCACAACTAACATTTTTTTGACTAAAAAGTTGAAAAGATGTATTAAAAAAATACTTATTACATTATTTTCCTAGTAACCTACCTCTCTTGGCTAGTGTCAGGATACAAATCAGCTTTTGCTTTCTATCTCTACATATCCTCCTAATCATGGTAATCATAAGGGGTTTTTCCCAATTCCTACTCTACCTCTCCTTTATCTCCATTAGGATTCTCTATTGATTCAAATTTTTCTTTCTCTACACTATGCAACACATAAATAGATACAAGTATTAGCTCACAGTTATTCTTCTCATCCATCTCTCGTACATTTTTTTTTCTTCCTCTTCTTGTACTTCTTGTGCTATCTCTATCCTCAATTGTCCCCATCCTTAGTTTTCCCTAAATTTCTTACTCTGTGTGTATTTTAGAGGCCTCCATATTCCTTACATCAATAGTTTCAAGTACCTTTCTTGCTATAGTGCTTCAAATACTCTCTATCCGTTTGAATTCCTCCTTAAAAGTTCTTCCACTTCATTCTAGAAAGATTTTATAGTAAATAAATCCTAAACACAAATCCCATGCAATTTTTATCCTCTTTGTCTTAAATTTGTTGGCTTTCCAATAATCCTAGAAAGTATCCATGGTTGGAATTTGGACCTTCACTTGGTGAAAATTTAATATACCATTCCTTCCATACTAATTGGGGAAAAGTGTATTAAAAAAGGAGATGAGAAATTGTTTCCTCATATTGGTTGCATATTATACACCTATTAGGCCCAATAAATCCTCTTATGCACAAATTGTCTTGGATCAAGATACTATTCTGGGTCATCTGCCAAGAGAAAATTTTTATATTTATCCATCCCTTAGGTTGGCACAACTTTGACCAAGGGGGTTGTTGTATTGGGTGGCTGGGAGAAGTTATAAATTTATAGCTCTCCTTCACTTAATAATTTTCCATAGTTCCATGACCCCATGCTATCTTATTTGGTTCATTCCTTTTTAAACATTGTCTATTTTCCAAAATATTTTTTAGCTAACTTTTCTCTACATCCCACTCTTCACTCGACCATTCCTCCATAGTTTTCCACTGCTTAGCTCTAGGTCCTTCTGGATGTGGAGGTTTGATATAGTGGAATACATGATACCATCCATGGTTGTGCAAATCCAATTTGATGTCTACTAGATGAGGGTGAGTATTATCTATTGGTGGGTAATGCTCCCATGAGTTATCCCATAATATTACATTTTTCCCATCCTCAATTTTCTAGAATAGACCCTACAAAATGATTGGGGCTCCTTTTTTTAGTGCTTTCCAGATATCTGAACCTTCCCCCATGACTGTAAGATGAGGAATTTCTTTTGCTGGGTGGGTTGGGTAGTATTTTGAAGATAATACTTTGCACTGCATTTGGTCTTGATTGGATATCTATCTCTAGTATAATTTGGTAGTGAGAGCCTGATTATTTTTTTCTACTACTCTAATTCCTAGGCCTTCTTGGTTCTTTGGTTTGCATACTTTGTCCTAGCTGACTAGGGTTATTTTATGATCTCCACTTGCCCCTGACCATAAGAATTTCCACATGATTTTATAAATATCCTTCAATACACTCTTCGGGGTAGCCAAGATAGATAAATGATACACAAGCATTAATTGAAGGACAAATTTAAGAAGAGTTACCCTACCTCCAAAAATCAGCCATCTATTTGTCCAATGAGGTAGTTTTAAATGGATTTTATCCTAAATAGTTTTCCAATATTTTCTCTTTGACCTCTATGCTAAAATGGGGATCCCTAAGTATTTTAGGGGCATATGGGCTTTCGAGAATATGAGTATATGGGATATCATTTTTCTTACTATTTTAGATACATTGAAGAAGACCACTTTGGATTTTTTTTATTTACCAATTGGATTGTCGTTGCTATATAGTAATCCAAGAGATCATGGATGTTGATTGCTTCTTGTAGTGATTCTTAGTCCCATATTCCTCTATCATCCACATATTTAATATGGGTAAGGTACACCTCATTGTAGATATTGATTCCTGTAATGCTTCGTTCCATTTTCCTTTTTTTTATCAATATTTCCAATCCTTTTGCATAGATAATGAATAGATATGGTGAAATATGATCACCTTGTCTGATACCTCTAGATACCTGGAAAGGTTGGGATGGAATTACATTTATGATAACTAAGAAGGAAGCCAAGGATATACGTTCCATCACACAATATATCCATTCAAGCGAAGTTTTATTAGACTTTGTACCAAGAACTTCCATTTGACCCTATCATAGGCTTTGTATAAATCCAGATTAAGAAACATCCCCTTATTCTCTTTTTGGTTAAGAGTATGGAAGGATTCCTAGGCCATCACTATTCCATATAGAATATTCCTACCTTGCATAAAACCTCCATGTTCTAGTGATATTATATCTGGTATGAACTTTTTTAACCTTTCTACCATCAACTTGGTCATGAGCTTGTAGGCCATATTACAAAGTGTTATTGGTCTATAGTTCGCAATGTCCTCCACCTCTCCTCATTTTAGGATAAGGGATAAATAGGTGTGGTTGGTGGATTTGAGGATTATTTTATTTATTCTAAATTCTTTCACTACTTTAACTAGATCCTTTGCTATTATGTCCCAAAAAGCTCTATAAAATTCTACTAGGAGCTCATTTGGTCTTGGGGACTTTCCTGCCTACAAATCAAAGATCGTACTTTTGACTTATTCCTTTGTTATTTCTTTTAGAAGTTCCTCATTCTAATTTTGAGATATCATGTCAGGAATACTAGTTAGATTTTTCTACTGATGATGGATAGAAATATTTGGATCTATAGAAAATAAGGATCTAAAATAAGAATTTGCTACATCTTGCATACTTGGGATGGTTTTTTATCTATTATTTGGATAATTTGATAAGGCATACATCA
The DNA here is from genome assembly GCA_028583015.1 of Wollemia nobilis. Taxonomy (NCBI): domain Eukaryota; kingdom Viridiplantae; phylum Streptophyta; class Pinopsida; order Araucariales; family Araucariaceae; genus Wollemia; species Wollemia nobilis. The sequence continues at coordinate 458,090 of JAQPPZ010017186.1, forward strand.
TGTTATGATGGCTTCAAGTAGTATATGTATGGTAAAATAATTTAGTATTTCTATCTCCTTCCTTTAGCCATGTCACCCTTGCCTGCTATTTCTAGTATGCCTCCTCTTTCTTATCTATCTCGTCATCTTATTTCATCAATTTTTATTCCTTCTATTGAAGTTCTTCTAAGATAATTATAAGTCAAATCTGAGCTGCCACTTGTTCCATACTTGTTGAGATCATTGCTATCTATTTTTGGAAGCCATTTCTCTATAGTTTGCTCCATTTTTTCAAGCTTTATCTAACAAATTTTAATTGTTAGAAGAGTTGGTACTGAGTTGTTCCATATGTAGTTTTATCTTGCTACCACTATTGTTGTACTTGTAGTCAAACTTCTTTTTGCTATGGAAAGGCTTACTGGAAAATTATCTGAAGCCAACTGATTTAGGGTCTCAGATTGAAATTGACATAGAGTGAAAAATATTTCCCTACTAAAAACCTATCTAATCTGGATTTTTTTATTATCTTCTCTTTCCTTTTATTTGTCCATGTGTTGCTACAACCTGGTGGGGGTATATCAATAAAATCTAAATAGGCAGATTGGGATATGAAGAGCCTATCCTTTTTGTTGACTTGTGTTATACCTCTTTCTTGGTCATTTATTGACATCTTGGAATTCAAGTCCCCTCCCACCATCCAGAGGTATTTGAGGTAGGATTCCTTGATTGATTGGACTACTTTTCATTAGAATTTTTGTTCTCATACTCCTTGTATTCCATACATATTAATGATCATCCATACATTCTCTAAGTTTCTATATCTTAATCTAGTCATCATCACTCCTCGAGAAATTGTTGAACTCAATTTTTGAAAGGTATTCCTATTTCATATTATTATCATCCCTCCTGAGTAGCCCTGAAATGCTTGGGCCACATAATTACTTTACCTCCAACATCATTTTTATATAGTTTACATTATTTCAAGATATGTTCTAGTTTCCTGTAATAGCACCACATCTGGGTTTGTTTCTGATATCATTCTCTTAATAACCAATTGTCTAGTGTGGTCATTTAATCCCCTTACATTCCAAGTATTTATAATCGTTGGGGTTATGTGTTGTAGAATTTGGCTAAGGATTTAACCGTACCTGACTCTCTCAACTATTCTCCCTATTGTTGCACTATTTCTCTATTTGAACTTCTTCCTACTCCATGAGAACAAGTATTTTTATGTCGTTTATCTATTTTACTAATTCCTAAAATTGGTTTTTCTCTATGTTTCTCTACTAATCCTATGATGTCATATTTAGTTGGTTCTTGTTCTTGATTAAAAACTATCATTGCACCTATTGTCTTCAATTGTTGATTACCCTATAGATCCCATCATTTTTCTTGATCTGGATGAGATTATTTTGGAGAGTTTTGGCTTCCCTGTTGTGTTCGACATTTTGAGGAATATTAGTTGTCATTGATGTCAAAAGGTTCTAAGAAGAATTGCATTTTGATTGGTTCCAAAAGAGCTTCATGGGAAGCATGATCAAAGGTTTTTATGAAAACCATGGTGGGCAAAAATCAAAGATTAATTATCCATGATGGGCAAAAATAAAAGGTTTTTATTAAAAACCAAGGTGGCTTTTCGTTTGGTTAAAAAAGGCCCAAAGATTAATTATTTATTTAATTTATAATATTTAAATTCCAAGAGAATTTAAATTATTATAAATAAATAATAATTAAAGTTAATTCGAATATTTGAAATTCGAATTTCTAATGCGCCGACGTGTGAGAAATTTCCTCCATTCGTGTATAAAAGGTGGATCATTTCACCTTAGAAGATTACCATGCTCATTTCGATTTAATGCCCCTGAATCCCCTGCGAAAGGTATCTTCGATATTCATGTGATCAAAGAGTTGTGGCTAGTGGACAATGTGTGGTGTTCGAAGGAGGTCAACGTGTGTGAAGAAGAGCATAAGGTGAAGGAAGCTCCACTTCCTTCATGTGGGCATTGCTAGCCCACGCGGTGGACTCCCAAGCGCTAAGGTGCTTAGGCTTGTGGAGACGATGGTTCGATTCTCATCGAATCCCTTTTAGGGATCAACGAAAAGGTATGCACATTATTTGAGCATCGGGTTTTTCGGAGAAGGTTGTTGAAAAATTAAAATTAATTTTTGGCTTTATTAAATGGTTTTATAAAGTGACGTGGGAGTTATAAGGGATAGATAAAAGGTGTTTTTGCTTGGTAATTATTTTTGGTTAAAAATAATTAGGAGGAATAAGGAGTTAATTGTTTTATAAAGCCTTTTAATATATTTAGCTTATTGGAGAGATAAATGCTTTTAAGTGTTGATTATTATTGAAGATATCTTCTTGCCATTAAGAAGTGTTGAGAAAGTAATTATTTTGAAATTATTTTCTGGTGGTTGATATTATTTTAATTGGGAGATTATAAGGTGTTATTGGACAAATATTATGTATGTTGATGGTTGTTTTTAAATATGGAGTGATAAGGTGTAATTGAGTTTTTGCATTATATTGTGAGAGAGATTTATCTTCTAACCTCTTTGAGTTTGGCATAGAAGTATTTGTGGTTGTGGTAGATATTTGAGGTTCCTTCATCATCAAAAAGGTATGAGCACATTCTTCCATATTTGAGTTGATTGGTTGGTTTTCTGGAAAATAAGTTTGGAGTGAAAAGGACTTGATTAGGGTTTCCTTATTGAGTGTGTTGAGTTAATGCTTCAAGGTTTTCTGGAATAAAGAGTTGTTATTAAAACCTTGTTTTATAAGCATTGTTGTTGAAGCCATTGGTTGAGTGAAGAACTTGAACTAGGGTTTGAAAAGAACATGAGTATCATTGTTATGTGAAGATTGTCTTATAAGCATTATTGTTGAAGTGAGTTGTTGAGTGAAGAACTTGAACTAGGGTTTGAAAAGAACATGAGTATCATTGTTATGTGAGATTGGTTGTTGAGCATTGTTGGAAATATTTTGAGTGAGTGTTCAATCTTGGACTAGGGTTTGTAAGCAAGGATTATTTCATTGAGTGATTGGTTGAGTAGAGTTGGTTGAGCCTAGTCAAGTGGGTGTGTGAAGTGATTGTTCAAGTTCCATAAAACAAACTATTCTATATTCTGAATTGATTTGAGAAAGTGATTGAGCATTGAGGTGAATAAGAAGCATATTGAGTCTCTAACAATTCTCCTTATGTTTCTAAAATTCTAAATTCTTTATGTTTCTAAGAGAGTGATTGAAAGTAATTGAGCATTGTGATAAGTATAGAACATATTGAGTCTCTAACAATTCTCTTTATGTTTCTATGAGATTGGACAAGTTCTAGTGTGGACTTGTTGAGAAGATTTGAGGTAAGTCTTTGAGAAGACTTGTGGATAGATTTGAGTAAGCTTTTGTGGAAGCTTACAATACATATTGAGAGCAAATTTGGATAAGTTCTAGAGAGGACTTATTGAGAATTTGGACAAGTTCTAAAGATTGGACAAGAGGAGTATATTTGGACAAGTTCTAGAGAGGACTTGTGGATAGATTAGTGTGAGATTTTATGGAAGCTTACAAGGTATATTTGAGACAAGTCTTTGAGAAGACTTGAGAGCAGAGTTGATTGATTTGTTCAAACCTTGAGTTAAGGTTTAGGGTAGATCCAGAAGAGTTGATTTGAGATTGATTCAAGCTTTGAGTTAAGGCTTGAGGATAGATATTGAGGATAAATTTGTGCTAGACCAAAGGACTATGTTTAGTACAAATTTGAGAATAAATTTTGGTACAGATTTGAGGATAGGTTTGTGCCAGACCAGAGATAGATATTGAGCAGATTTGTGCTAGACCAAAGGACTATGTTTAGTGTAGATTTGAGATAGATATTTGGAGGTGATAGAGTAGAGGATAATAGTCTCTAGTGGATAGAGATCCATTAGCTAAGGTAGTGAGGATAGGTCTTCTGAGTGAGGACAAGAGTCTTCAATGGAGAGAGATCCACAAGCCAGTGTAGTGGAGGTAGTAGTCTTCTAGAGGATCACCAACTAGAGTAGAGGAGAAGGAGTTCTCCTATGGATAGAGATCCATGAACTTGATTTAGGGGATTGGTATCTCCTTTGGATAGAGGTCCATAAACATTGTAATAGGGAAAGGATTCCCAAGAGATTGATTGAGAAAATTTTAGTGAAATATTTTCTCTATGGATGTAGCCCACATTGGGTGAACCATGTTAAATTGTGGTGTCTCTATTATGTGTGGTGATTTATGCATTGCTTTGATTACTGCTATTGATATTGCTATCTATACATTGCATAATATTGATTGGGAAAGAAAAGTAAAAAGTGGTCTTATACTATTCACCCCCCTCTCAGTATAAGCTTGTGTTCTTCAATTGGTATCAGAGCGAGTTCCTTCGAAAGAGTTTAACAACTTGAAGGAAAATATAACAAGAACACAATGGATTCTAAGAATGTGTCCTCAGATAATTCAACACCAGTATTTGATGGAAGTGATTATATATATTGGAGTATGAGAATGAAGATTTACCTGATGGCACTTGGCAATGAAATTTGGGAAGCAGTTGAAATTGGATACGATCCCTTAATTAATCCACCTACAGATAAGGAAGGTAAGCTCCTACAACATTACAATTCAAAAGCAATGAATGCACTTTTGAGAGGTTTGCATAGAATAGAGTCCATGAAAGTTATGCATTGTCAAACTGCAAAAGAAATGTGGGATAAATTGCAAAATATATATGAAGGAGATAAAAGTGTCAAGAAAGCAAAGATACGAAATCTCAAAGGACAATTTGAAGCATTAAGAATGAAGGATGAGGAAAATATTAGTACTTATCTACTTCGAATTGATGAGGTTGTTAATGATATGCAAGGACTTGGAATGAAGGTTGATGAATCAGATGTTTGTGATAAGGTCTTAAGAACTCTTCCAAAAAGATTCAGTGAAAAGGTTTCTGCTATAGAAGAGTCAAAAGATGGTGATTCTTTGACAAGAGATATGTTGCTTGGTATTCTTACAACATTTGAGATGAGAACAAAAGAGGAACCTAATCCCCAGAAAGAAGCAACATTCAAAGCAATCAAGAAGACAAAGGGTAAGAAGTCAGAATCAAGCAATGAGTCATCCAGTGATGAAGAAGCTAATTATGGTAGAAGGGATAAGGATTCTAGAAGATCTAAAGATCTAAAATCTGTTAAATATTTCAATTGTGGAAAGTATGGTCATTATGCAACAGATTGTCAAGAAGCTAAGAATAATAATGGTGAAGAAAAATAGGATCACAAGAATAGGGAATCAGAAAGATACAAGCACCAAAAGAAAAGCAAGGATGGACAAAGTAGACAAGGAAAGAAGTTCTTTCAAAGACAAAAGAGGAGCTACTATGCGGATAAGGCAAGTAAGTACTCAAGTGATAGTGATGCTAGTTTTTTAGATAATGATAGAGATGAAGTCCTATTTATGATTGAAGAAAAAGACAAGTTAAGAAAAGGACTCAAGAATTCTCAAGTGTTTTAGATGTGGTAACTTTGGACATCTTGAAGATAGTTGTACAAAGAATGGTTATAGTTTCAGTGATGATGAATATGAAGATACACTTGAAGGACCAGAAGAGAATATTCTAATGGCACTAGAAGAAGGAGAAGGTGATCCTATAGAAGACAAGTCAATAGAAAATAAAGATGTGGACAAAGGTAAACAAATAGAGGAATATTCAGAGAAATATGGATATGATCTCAAGGGAGAACTTATTTATGCTCTTGACATAGTAAAGAAGGTAAGAAAGCAAAACTCTAAACTTGAAATTCAGTTTCAAGAATGTGATGAAGAGAGAAGATTGCTTATAGAGGATCTAGAAAAATCAAAGGCTAAGACAAAGAAGTTCAAGGATAAGTTAGAAGAAAAGATCTTAGAATGTGAAAAGTTAGCACAAGAAGTGGCACTACTAAGAGAAGATTTAGAAGACTCCAAAGTCAAGCTAAAAGGGTTCAAAAATAGCTCAAAGAACTTGGATAAGTTCATCAAGATACAAAAGCCTACATCAAGCAAAATAGGTCTTGGATTTGAATAGGTTCAAAAGATATGGGAAGGAAAGTCAACCTCAAGTTCTGGAGGAGAAGAAACTTTAGATGAAGACACTTCAGAAAAGGATAGTGTAAGATAAAGTGAGACATCTGAGGATGAGTTGGACAATAGAAAGTTCAACAAGGATAGGAACAATGCACAAAGAAGATATAGATGGAACAACAATCAGAATAGGGCAAGAGAGACTAAGAGACCAATGAGGTCAAGACAAGGAAGCTTCAATGGAAGATGTTTTTCATGTCATAGGTTTGGGCACATGGCTTCATAGTGTAGGACACATGAAAGATAAGAATATGGGAACAGACAACTTTTCAATGGGTATTGCTACTCATGTAATCAGTTTGGTCACAAGGCAATGAATTGCAGGGTTCATGACAGAAGAGGATATGGCTTCACTAGGAGAAATCCTAAGACATTTGCACCTCCAAGGAATAATAACATTAAGTGTTATAAGTGCAATAATGATGGTCACACAGCAAAGTGGTGTAGAGCAGACATTCCAGAATCAAGTATGAATAGGAACAAGAACAGGAACATGGATATGAATAAGAATAGGAACATGGATATGAACAAGAATAGGAACAGGAACAAGAAAATGGACATGGACAGGAACATGGACATGGAAAGAAATAGTCAGAGGAATCAGAAGGATCAGATAAGAAGAAAAGAGGATAAAGGTAAAGAACAATGCTTTATAGGAGTAGAAATACTCCCACCCCAGAATTAACCACCTCAAGAGGAGGTGGGGGAGGGGCTAAGCTAAGAGGCTCATTCTTAGCCCCGAGCCCCAAAGGTGACCCTTTGCCATTGATGTCAAAGGGGGAGAGATTTGAGTAAGGGGGAGAGATTTGGTATTTGAGTAAAGAGGAGAGAGCATTGAGCTAGGGGGAGCAATGTCCCAGGGGGAGAAGAACAAAGGAAAAGTCAAGTTTTTGGTAAAAAGAATTTGGGTTGCCATCAATGACAAAGGGGGAGATTGTTGGACATTTTGAGGAATATTAGTTGTCATTGATGTCAAAAGGTTCTAAGAAGAATTGCATTTTGATTGGTTCCAAAAGAGCTTCATGGGAAGCATGATCAAAGGTTTTTATGAAAACCATGGTGGGCAAAAATCAAAGATTAATTATCCATGATGGGAAAAATAAAAGGTTTTTATTAAAAACCAAGGTGGCTTTTCGTTTGGTTAAAAAATGCCCAAATATTAATTATTTATTTAATTTATAATATTTAAATTCCAAGAGAATTTAAATTATTATAAATAAATAATAATTAAAGTTAATTCGAATATTTGAAATTCGAATTTCTAATGCGTCGACGTGTGAGAAATTTCCTCCATTCATGTATAAAAGGTGGATCATTTCACCTTAGAAGATTACCATGCTCATTTTGATTTAATGCTCCCAACCCCAAAAGGTATCTTCGATATTCGTGTGATTAAAGAGTTGCGGCTAGTGGACGGTGTGTGGTGTTCGAAGGAGGTCAACGTGTGTGAAGAAGAGCATAAGGTGAAGGAAGCTCCACTTCCTTCACGTGGGCATTGCTAGCCCATGCGGTGGACTCCCAAGCGCTAAGGCGCTTAGGCTTGTGGAGACGGTGGTTCGATTCTCGCTGAATCCCTTTTAGGGATCAACGAAAAGGTATGCACATTATTTGAGCATCGGGTTTTTCGGAGAAGGTTGTTGAAAAATTTAATTTAATTTTTGGCTTTATTAAATGGTTTTATAAAGTGACGTGGGAGTTATAAGGGATAGATAAAAGGTGTTTTTGCTTGGTAATTATTTTTGGTTAAAAATAATTAGGAGGAATAAGGAGTTAATTGTTTTATAAAGCCTTTTAATATATTTAGCTTATTGGAGAGATAAATGCTTTTAAGTGTTGATTATTATTGAAGATGTCTTCTTGCCATTAAGAAGTGTTGAGAAAGTAATTATTTTGAAATTATTTTCTGGTGGTTGATATTATTTTAATTGGGAGATTATAAGGTGTTATTGGACAAATATTATGTATGTTGATGGTTGTTTTTAAAGATGGAGTGATAAGGTGTAATTGAGTTTTTGCATTATATTGTGAGAGAGATTTATCTTCTAACCTCTTTGAGTTTGGCATAGAAGTGTTTGTGGTTGTGGCAGATATTTGAGGTTCCTTCATCATCAAAAAGGTATGAGCACATTCTTCCATATTTGAGTTGATTGGTTGGTTTTCTGGAAAATAAGTTTGGAGTGAAAAGGATTTGATTAGGGTTTCCTTATTGAGTGTGTTGAGTTAATGCTTCAAGGTTTTTTGGAATAAAGAGTTGTTGTTAAAACCTTGTTTTATAAGCATTGTTGTTGAAGCCATTGGTTGAGTGAAGAACTTGAACTAGGGTTTGCAAAGAACATGAGTATCATTGTTATGTGAAGATTGTCTTATAAGCATTGTTGTTGAAGTGAGTTGTTGAGTGAAGAACTTGAACTAGGGTTTGAAAAGAACATGAGTATCATTGTTATGTGAGATTGGTTGTTGAGCATTGTTGGAAATATTTTGAGTGAAGGTCATATGCTTGGACTAGGGTTTGTAAGGAAGGATTATTTCATTGAGTGATTGGTTGAGTAGAGTTGGTTGAGCCTAGTCAAGTGGGTGTGTGAAGTGATTGTTCAAGTTCCATAAAACAAACTATTCTATATTCTAAATTGATTTGAGAAAGTGATTGAGCATTGAGGTGAATAAGAAGCATATTGAGTCTCTAACAATTCTCCTTATGTTTAAAGTTTTAAATTTAAGCATATTGAGTCTCTAACAATTCTCTATATGTTTCTAAGAGAGTGATTGAAAGTAATTGAGCATTGTGATAAGTGTAGAACATATTGAGTCTCTAACAATTCTCTTTATGTTTCTATGAGATTGGACAAGTTCTAGTGTGGACTTGTTGAGCAGATTTGAGGTAAGTCTTTGAGAAGACTTGTGGACAGATTTGAGTAAGCTTTTGTGGAAGCTTACAATACAGATTGAGAGTAGATTTGGATAAGTTCTAGAGAGGACTTGTAGAGAAGATTTGGATAAGTTCTAGAGAGGACTTGGAGCAGATTTGGACAAGTTCTAGAGAGGACTTGTGGATAGATTAGTGTGAGATTTTGTGGAAGCTTACAAGGCAGATTTGAGATAAGTCTTTGAGAAGACTTGAGAGTAGAGTTGATTGATTTGTTCAAACCTTGAGTTAAGGTTTAGGGCAGATCCAATAGAGTTGATTTGAGATTGAGTCAAGCTTTGAGTTAAGGCTTGAGGATAGATATTGAGGATAGATTTGTGCTAGACCGAAGGACTATGTTTAGTGCAGATTTGAGAATAGATTTTGGTGCAGATTTGAGGATAGATTTATGCCAGACTAGAGATAGATATTGAGAATATTTGTGCTAGACCGAAGGACTATGTTTAGTGCAAATTTGAGATAGAGCTTTGGAGGTGATAGAGTAGAGGACAATAGTCTCTAGTGGATAGAGATCCATTAGCCAAGGCAGTGAGGATAGGTCTTCTGAGTGAGGATAAGAGTCTTCAGTGGAGAGAGATCCACAAGCCAGTGTAGTGGAGGCAGTAGTCTTCTAGAGGATCACCAACCAGAGTAGAGGAGAAGGAGTTCTCCTATGGATAGAGATCCATGAACTTGATTTAGGGGATTGGTATCTCCTTTGGACAGAGGTCCATAAACATTGTAATAGGGAAAGGATTCCCAAGAGATTGATTGAGAAAATTTTAGTGAAATATTTTCTCCGTGGAGTAGCCCACATTGGGTGAACCACTTAAATTGTGGTGTCTCTATTGTGTGTGGTGATTTGTGCATTGCTTTGATTACTGCTATTGATATTGCTATCTATACATTGCATAATATTGATTGGGAAAGAAAAGTAAAAAGTGGTCTTATATTGTTCACCCCCCTCTCAGTATAAGCTTGTGTTCTTCATGTTGGTTCTCAAAAGTATTATGATATCCCTTGTATATAGATTGATTTATTTGTTTTTCCTCTTCAGTAGACATATCTTGATTCTTGGATTATTCTTAAAATGGGATTTCTTATCCTTCCATTTGGTCATCTAGCCTGAGAAGCTCATATTTTTTAGATGTTATCGTACATTCCTGGTAGTGGTTCCATGTTTCCTTCTTTGAATTGACTCTTACCCCTTGCCTGGATATTATTTCTAGCTCTTCTTCTTTTTACTATTTAAAAATATATTGTAGTCTCTTTAAGTGAAGATTGATCCTTTGGGTTTTAAATTTTTTGTGGTATATCCTATTGAGTGATATTTAGTTAGTTTCAAAACAAATATCCATACTCATGGCATGCTCTACAATGGAATGATACTGATTCATAATCCAAATATTGTTTCCATATGTTGCCTCACAATCTAAGCTCTATTTTTTTGGTAGTGCCTTTCTTAGGTTCATATCCACACAAATTCAAACCATAGAACCTAATCCCCCTCCCACTTATTCTCGTGATCTTCCTAGGTATATGCCCAACAAATTTCCAATCAATTCCATAACTTCATCTTTATAGAATTCCAAATGAAGGGAATAAATTTTAAACCAAATCAGTGGTGTTGATGGTTCAACATGGGGATCAAAATATGATCACCATGGCTGCATGAATAGCCCTACTACCCCAATTTTATAAGGTCCTCCATCAAAATCCTTATCCTTATTAAAAATTAGAGTAAATTCTACTACAAAGTATCCATTTGGAAGTGTTATGATGTCCACTTCCATTTGAGGGTTTCAATGGTTTCTTGCCCATGAGTATAGGATTTGAGGATAAGGTCTAAGACCTAAAAACCTACAAATCAAGACATGCGTGGATCTATAAACAATGTCATCTGCTACCAATTTCTCTATTATTTATAAGATTAGGATTGAATCCATACTAGGTAGGCAACCATTTATTCTTACTTGATATTCTTCTTTCTTTTTTATCTTTTCTAAATTCTATAAAACAATTTAGGATTGACCTTCTATATTTTCTTTATTGGGTTTATTGCCTTTCACTGCATCCAAAAAAGGTTGCATGTGAGGATTTTTAGGATCATGTTTGGTCCTTGAGGGCATCCCTTTGGTTAAACCCCATCTAGATGATACCTCCATTATTTCCCTCTATTTTAATCTCAATTTATTTCCCATATATTTAGAGAGTGTCCAAATCAATTTTTTTTCTCTAAAAGAAAAAAATTCTTGGTGTTGCTCTATTGGGATTTTCTATATTTTCTATTCTTGCAACCCTTCAAACTAGAAATCACCCCTGGTTTTCCCTCTGATGAAATAAGGGTTTGTCATTTCCACTTAAACTTTGGTTTGTGGTGAAAATGGCACGAAAGAAACCCTTATACCCCCGAACCATAACCAACATGCTAAGCTTCAAAAATCACAAAAAAACAAAAAACAAAAAAATCCATTATGACCAAATGCCCTATTAAGGAGGAGTGAGACATCTACTTTTTGTAACTCCTTCATAGTGATATTCCTCAACAAAATCTTATTTTATCCTTGTGTGATAATTAGTTGAATATTTTACAAAAAAATTACTTTGATCCTTGTTATCTTAATTTCTAATAGAATATGTTTTATATACTCATTTTCTTGATTTCTAATATCTTCCACTTTCTCAATAAATTTTCTATTTGATATTGAAATATTTTTTACTTAATGAGAATACCAGCCTATTTTTATTGTAGCATTAAAAATGATTGTTTCTATCCCCTTCCATAATACATCCCCTCCTATACGTTTTAGAATAATACAAGTCAATGTTTTAAATGTATTATGGTAATAAAAAATGAATTGTTTTCCCTATGCTTAAGTATCTTGGTTCAGATTAAATAGATAAATAATATACTAAATTAGTTGGAGGGACATTTTTCGTAGGATGTAGGATGTTTTTCCTAGGACTGCCCAAACTACCAAACTTGTTTTGGTCATATTTCACTCATCCAGACTCAGATTGATCTAAAATTTTGAGGGTAGATGCTTCAGAAACCCTAGGATATTTCCAATAATTTTAATATTATTTGGAGAAACATAGAATCTGTTACATCCCTATGTGTGAATGATATTTTTGTCAAGTGACTGTGCACGGGTTTCATCTCGGTTGAGTGCAAGCAACTCCAAATTTTGGTTTTCAAGGCCTTTCAGCCCTAGAGAAAAATAATTTTGTGGTTTCTATCCAAGATTTTAATAGGATATGTTGTAGTGGATCCAATATGGGTTAGAAATCTATATTTCAATAGATCTTCATGATGTGAACCTGATTGACAATGACTTCCGATTTTATACAGAAAAGAAAAGTGAAAACCATACCTTTCCATAACATCTATGGTATGGATTAAAGATATCATGAAATAATTTTCAAGTAGCTGATCAAAAAATGGCTCATATATCAAGTGAATATGGTGCTAAGGTGCATACACAAAATAAATCCACTGTGGAAACCCCTGTCAAGGGTAACAATTTTCAAGACTCAGCCCAAAAAATAAATTTTAGGTATGCCCTCTATGGTGGACAACCTCATAGTAATGCTAATATTAATCTTAGGTTTTCCTATAAACATCTAAGAATACCTAATATGGATCCTAGGAAAATAGAGTCAGAATGTCTTAAATCAATTGATGGAACTCCTATTGTTAAGATTGATATGGGTAACATTCAGACTGGCATTGAATATTTTGAAACAGATGACTAATTTATCATTTTATGGGTTTTCTTCTAAACCTACCTACTTTCGAAGTTTGGTCTACAAAAATTTGGAAAACTAAAGGTGAGATACAAATCTCTATTTATCCAAATGGTTATTTTCCTGTTTTATTTGCTAATAATGAAAATAAAGAGAAAATATTTCAAGGTGTCCCTATTTCTTTAGAAGGGTAGGGCTTTTCATGAAGCCCTAGTATACTAAATTTAAAGCCAAAGAAGAGATGCCTTCTACAGGTCCCATGTGGGTTAGAATCTTTGTCCTTCCAATTGGATTCTAGAATCTGACTATTTTTTCTTCAATTGGAAACTCTTTAGGAACTTTTATGATGATTTTTGATTGTACTAAAAAATTTGAACATATTATTGATCCTCAAATTTGTGTTTAATGGATTTTGAAAAACCTCTACCTAAAAATATCACATTATAATTTAATGAGGACACTTGGGATCAAGTAGTGGACTATGATAACATTCCTTTTCATTGCAGAATTTGCCATGAATATGGTCATTTGGCTAGTATTTTCCCATATAAAATTCCAGACAAAATAAAGAAGATATAAACTCAAAAAAATTCCAAATGCCTAAGAAGAAGAACACTCAGAAAAAAATATTTATGAAGGATCAATATAAGTTATCTGCTAATATGTTTGAAATTTTTTCCACAAATGATGTCCCAAGTGAGGAAGAGAAAATAATGGAAACATAAATCTTAGAAACACAATTTAAATTTGAAGGTAAGAACTCATAGATAAACCAACAAATCAAAGGTTTTCAAAAAAAAAATGGAGACAATATACACAAGAAAAACAATATTTTACATGTTAAAATATCAAATAATACAGGTTCCAATATAGAATATATTGAACCTTTTAGTAACACTTTCGCTGTGTAAATGCATTCTTCAAGGTTAGAAGCCATATCAGATTCAATTGGAGTAAGTCAAGAAATAGAGAAAAAAATTGAAGATGGATTCTAATCAAAAGCCAGGTTGCAAGACCAATCAAAAACATATGGTAAAAGGAGGTGAAAAGCTTGTAGATGAAGGTAATATTAATACCTTTCCCAAATTTTTTAGACCTGGTATTAATAAATATTATCACTTGGAATATTAGAGTACTCAAAGGGAGTCTTCCAAAACAAAATGAAATTATAAGAATGATTTAGATAAATCATCCACATCTTGTTTTCCTTCAAGAAATGAAGATGTCAATAGAGGAAATAGAATCAATAGCTAGTAAAATTTACCAGTTGGAAAAGTTGTTTTCCTCAATTTCCAAGGGACTTTTGGTGGCATTTATTACCTTTGGAATCTAAAAGGGGTATTTATTCACCATATGGTTTGCATTCAGGGTCTTTTGGTTATAACTATTCAAAGTAGACATTCCAACCAAATTATGCTCTACATTACTATTTATGCTCTAGCTACTTTGAAGGAAAAAAGAAGATAGTGGAAGGATATAACTTATATTATCTCTCAATTTATTGAACCTTGGATCTTTATTGGAGGATATTTCAATACCATCCTCTCCTTGGATGATAAAATGGGGGTAAATAGAAATTTTGATAGGAGCACTGACCTCATGAGTGAATATATTGTAAACCTCCATCTTGTGGATATCCAACCAGATAATGGGCTTAGGACTTAACATAAGGCAAGGATTAGATTTTATAATGGAGATATTGGATAGGTTATTTCTCTCTAAAAATTTATTAATCCATGGTCACATTCCTAAATTGAAGACTCTTAACAATGTTGGTTCGGATCATTGCCTAGTCATGGTGGAAATGTGGAAAACCAATGTGAGTTTCTCTCCTTTTCGATTTTAGTTAATGTGGCTTAGAGACATTTTCTTTAGACCTCAAGTGCAAAAATGGTGGAAGGAAGGTAAATCTAGGTATGGGACTACGATGTTATATTTTACCAAAATATTATAATATATTAAATCTAAATCCAAGACTTGGAACTGGAAGGAGTTTAGGTATGTTCATAAAAAAACATGAAGTTATTACTCAACTTGAAAATTTGAATAAGAAAATCCATTTAGTTGGCCTCACAGAGAGTAGAAGTGTAGATGAAATTAATCTCACAGCTCAGTTAGAAGAATGGGAAAAAAGAGAACTCTTATGGAAGAAAAAATCTAGAATTCAATGGCTCAAATAAGGAGATCGAAATACAAATTTCTTCCACAAATCTCTTCTAGCTCAAAGATCTAAAAACTTGATTTCTTCCCTAAAATTATATTTTCGAGATGTTTTCTACACTTGGGATGGCATGAAATTTATTATAGTCAATTACTTGTCTAATATATTTGTTGGTACTCCTCTTGAATTGGATTCTCAACAAAATTTTCTTCAAATAATCCCTTCCCTTATCACTTTTGAGGATAACTCTATTTTTGCTACTCTTGTTACTATCAATGAGCTTCAATAGGTAGTTTGTAAAATGCAAAAATGGAAAACCCCATGTCCTAATGGTTTTTCCATTGAGTTCTACCAAGAGTTTTGGGATATCCTTCATGTTGATTTATTAGAGGTGGTGGAGGAAGCCAGGATAGCCAAAGAAATTTTGATGGTTATCAATGAAACTTATATTACTCTTTTTCCAAAATCTCAAGAGGCTGATCATATCTTAGATTTTAGACCTATTGCTTTATGTAATGTTCTTCTCAAAATCATTACTAAGATCATGACAAAAAGGTTGAAGCCTACTTTGCATAAGATTATTTATCCTAAACAAGGGGGTTATGTGGAAGGGCATAAAATAATGTATGAGATAGTTCTTGCTCAGGAAGCCATCCATTCTATGGATATACAAAAATATCCTTCCATGTTCATTCGGTTAGAGTAATCCAAAGCTTATGACAGAGTGGATTTGCACTTCCTTATCAAAGTTTTGAGGCAATTTGATTTCTCTCAATATTGGATGGATTGGATTATGGGATGTATCTCTTCATTTTCCTACATAGTTCTTATCAATGGTAGAAATTCTTAGTTTTTCCCAACTTCTAAAGGTATCAAGAAAGGTGAGCCTATATCCCCTTATTTATTCATCATTCTTGCTAAATGCTTAGGTAGGACTATAACCAAAAATAGAGAAAAAAAAAATCCTTGGGGGAGTTACCATTGCTCATGGAGCTAGAACTATCTCTCATCTTCAATTTTTTGATGACGCTACTCTTGTAGGTAAAGCTACAGTTTAGGAATATTCTAATATTAAGCAAACCATTAGTTATTTTTCTAAGGCTAGCAGGATATTGATCAATAAAGATAAATCTAAATTCATTTTCTTTCACTGCTCTACCAAACAAGAATCCATGGTCTTGGATAAATTAATATATAAGAATACCTCCATTCTGATTACTTACTTAGATATTTCCATCAATATTCGAAGACAAAAAGTATTGTAATTGGTTGTTGGACAAGGTCAAGAAGAAAATTGGAAAGTGGACCAATATATGGCTTTCTTCTAGGGGTGGAATCACATTGGTAAAATCTATCCTTCAAGCTATTCCTATTTATGTTTTTATCATTTTGAATATCCCAAAGGTTTTTCTTTGATAACTGGATCAAATTAGTCATTGGTTCCTATGGAGTGGTACTGAGGAGAAAACAAAATGGGCCTTGGTGAAATGGGACACTTTATGTCTTCTTAATAATGAAGGGGTGTTAGTATTCTGATATACCATTAATAACAAAAAATCTTTAGCTGCTAAATTATAGTTGAGGATTTTTCATAACCCCAATGCTCTTTGGAACAAAAATATCTGTGCTAAATTTGTTGAGAAAAAAATCTTGAAGACCTTGTTTGCTATCAATTACCTTCCAAAGGTTCTCTCATTTTAGCAGTTCTTAAGACTAGTGAGGATTTTATAAATAAAAAATTATTTTGGATCATTCATAATGGTCAATAGGTAAATTTTTGTACATATTCTTTGGATGGTCAACAACCTTTGATAACCTAGTTTCTCTATTGGAGGCCTTGTATGGAGGAGCTTCACCAAGCTAATTGGATAAAGGTGGCTAATTACTATTGGTACCATACTGGTAATTTAGAGGTTGGTAGATATTGGATCCCTATTGAGGACTGGCCTATTCAAATCCCATAAAGGTAAAGACAAGATATCCAACGCATCCTTCATATGAGCTCTCTGTCTTGGTCCCATGATAAATATTATTTTTGATGGAAAAACACTACTAAGGGCGAGTATTCAATTGCTCAAGGTTATTTGGACTTATGCCATAATAATTCCAACCAGTTATCTAACATATTTTCTTAGTTTTGGGCTCAAAATCTCTAGCCTAAGGTGAGGTTCTTTACTTGTCTTTTATTGCATCATGGGATGCTTACTAGGGAGCATCTTATGAAGCATGGTTTTCATGGCCCTTTTAGATGTGAAATGTGTGAAGAGAATGTGGAAAATCTCAACCATATTTTTATTAAGTGTACTTTATCCTCTGATCTATGGAGGATAATGACCACTTTACTTGGCTTACAGTGGTCCATTTGTTTTACTTTTCAACAATTTTGGAGGGATTGGCCTAAACAAGAGGGTGTGGATCATTTTATTAGAAAATTAGTTTGGATGGGTTCTACCATTTTTCTTTGGAATATCTAGAATGAAATGAATAACCAAAATTTTTATAAATAAAGGAAGTATATTCACTATATCTAGAAAAATACCATTGCCATATTAGTTGAATCAATCCAACAGCTCCTTAATCACCCCCAAAACTCCCACCAAATATGTGATCAAGTGATGCAAATATTGAAGATTAACTCTAAGGGCAACCAAATTAAAGGGAATGTGAGTAATTGCAATATGGATATAACAAGGAATTGGCAACATCCTCCTAAATATTTTGGAAAAGTTAATATTTATGGAGCCTCTAGATGGAATCCTGGAAAAGCTAGTGTAGGAGGAATTGGTAGACTTTTATATGGCTCCCTGGTTTTTACTTTTGCTAAGAATTTGGGTACTCTATCAAATAATCTTGTTGATGGGTATGGTATCCTTAGAGGCCTTCAAGAGGCTACTAATGTTGGATGGAAAAATGTGCTAGTTGAGTCTGACTCTCAACTCATGATTAATATTTTGAAGACTCCTTATAAGAATCATAAGGTTGATTGGAGAATAAAAATAATTATTGAGAAGATCTAGTTAATCCATATGGGATTTTTGAAAGTTGATTACAATCATGTAGTCAAAAATCAGAACAAGAGTATTTATGCTTTAGCTAATTGGGCTTTGGATAAAGGCAGTCTTAATTACTATGGCCACCCTCCCAGATGGTGGTATTTACAAATAAGAGAAGCTCGTATTTCTATCATTTCTTTGGATGGCTCTAGTTCTGGAGGTACCTAGTTTCTTCTTGCATAAATTTTGCTTCTCTTTGGTTCGGTCAGGCTATTTTAGTTCCCTACCTCAAACTAATATTTCTTTTATTTTTTTTGTTAATTCTTGCCTTAATAGTATTTTGGTATAGTAAGCTCATTGTTGTGTTCTATTTTTTTATTATTTGTTGTTTAGTTTTTTGAGATGTGTGTGTGTGTTTTTGTTTTATTTTGTTTTTGTATTTTTTGTGTTGTTTTTTATTGTTCTTGTGTTCTTTTTGTTTTGTGTTTTTTGTTTTTCTTCATGTGTTTTTGTTGTTCTTTCTCTTGTGTTTCTATATGTTTGTGTTAATTGGTGTTTTTGTATTTTGGTGTATGAGTGTTTTCTATGTTTTTGTTTTTGTTTTTGTTTTTATTTGTTGTCTGTTGTTGGTTGTTTTTTTATTTTATTTTATTTTTTATTTTTTATTTTTAGGTTTTGGTTGTTTTTGTTTTTCATGTTTTTTTTGTTGTGTATTTATACAAGTTAGTTGTTTTTTGTTATGTTTGTGTTTTGTTATGTTGTTATTATATTTTTCTGTGTGTTTCATGTTGTTTTTTAATATTATTGTGTGTGTGTTTGGTTGCACCTTTTCTTTTTGACACACTCAAGGAGCATGTTTTTTTTTAATTTTTTTGTGTTTTTGTGTTTGTGTGTTCTTGTTTTTTGTTGTTTTAGGTTTTCTCCTTGAGTAGTTCAAAGGTGGTAGGCCAGGTGCAAGCCTTGGGAAAAGAAAAAACTCCACATATCAACATGTCATAGTTGGTGATATCTTGTATAGATGTGGCATGGAACTTTACTTTATGGAATAGAAAACTTATTTGACCTCTTAAAGAGAGCTTATTGAGCTTTTTGAGACAAACCCAAGAAGGCCAGGATCAATTCATGATCCTATTTCTTTTTTCCACCTGGCTCTTTAAATGATTATGAAATCAATGCATGGAGAAAGCCCTCTCTATTTGAAAACAACTCTATCTATCTATTCCAAAAGGAGGCAAGTATCCTACCTGCCCTACCCTGTCCTACTCTTTTTAAGGTGGAAGAGATACCCTACCTCCTTATATCTTACCTGAAAGTGGCATCGATTATGGGATGATTTCCACAAAAAAAGGTATCTTGGTTCATTCCACTAATTTCTACTCTCTCTTGTAAGTTTTTGAGGTTGAAATTAACTACAACCTCTTATATTTTAAATATGATACCAAAATATTTAGCATTCCAAATATTCATTTACCCCTTTAAATATTTCATATTATGAACAATATTTTATTTTGGTATGTTAAAAATTTTAATTATCAAAAGAGAGCATTTGAAAGGCACCCTAACACCTTGTACAATAGCGAGACAAGAAGAGGAACCCGAGAATAGAATAAAAAGGAGCACAAAATAGAGGTATTAAGCCTGTTACAACAAAAAGAAATCAACCTTGAACATAAAGGAACAAAATGGAATAGTCTTGAAGCCCACAAGACACAACTAGACTAAATCCTTCATACTGAAGGAATAAAATAGAACCAGTAATAGGTAAAACCCCATCCTCACTTAGAGAGGAACATCAATAAGCATCAGAGAAGCGGCTATGATTTCCAACATGGTAGCCTTTATATCATCCTTTGGTGCATCCTTAAGAATATTTTTTAGAACATCAAGACACACCTCCTTAGCAATCTCCACCACGTCCTCACATTTGTCATTGATCTTGGCATCAGAAGGACCCTCATCAATGGAAAAGGTAGGGATATCCTCAAATAAATCACAAATGAACAATAGACTGAGATCTTGATGTTGATCCTTTAACATAGAAATTGATTTACCTATGGCCACTTGGGTTGTTTCCAGGTGATAAATAGTGGCAGAGGTTACTTGGACAACAAGTTTATGAAGGTATTTCTCCATAATGTCAGACATATTAGAAATATCCTTTGAGGTTTTAATAGATGTAGAGGGAGGGGTTTTAGAGATTTATTTAAGCTTAAGCCTCTAGGAACATTGAATAGGTGTACCCTCAACCTTGAATTTTTTTTGACATTGAAATCAGGAAGAGGTTTACCACATTTTTCCTTACTCTTGGATCTGTAAGTTCGAGGACTGGGAGTTGAGGATGAATTATCTTCATCAAAATCTGAAACTAGAATGTTACCTTTGGGGAATTTCAAGAGGAGAAATCTATAAAGAACTTTGAAAATCCCTTGGTGACAAGGCAAATCCTTCTCCTTTTTTTGGGATGAGGTAATGGTGTAATAAATAGACCAGAAGAGGGCTATGGGAATATTCATTAGTTTGGATTCATGAAAGTGGTTTACGAAGGCTAAATGGAAATAACAGAGTTGGGCTTCGGGATTATCACAAGTAAGGTATTGCATGATAGGTTTCAAGATTTTGTTCCAGGGAGTGGAAAGATGGTTACAATATAGACCTTCTTTACCATTTTGTGAATTGTCGAGGATTTATTAAAATGTGCCAACTCTACTTCCTAGTTGTGCTTGTTCCTTCTGATCACCTTACCTCCCAAAGGTTTCCCTATCAAGTCCACCAACAACTCGATGCTAATTTGAAATTCAACATCATGGATAGTAACCAGGCCTTTATTCCAGGATGCAACGAAGGCTTTTTTCACCTCTTCATAAACTCCCGAAAACATCTAGAAAATTCAATTAGTGCTCCTTTGTCCTTCCACATGTCTTTGACTATGGATTCAAGCTCAAAAAATTCAAGCTCAATGAAAACAGGCTTTCCTTCTTTCATGGTTGCAAATGGAAAACAACAAGAAGGAAAGCAAAGGAAATGGTAGAGGATAAATGAAATGGACAAAGTATGGGCACACTGGTAGGTGAGCAATACTTGCAGAGTGTTGTAGAAAAGGAAAACATTGTTGCCATTATGAGTTTTGATGGAAATCCAAAGAGGATGCTTTGAAAATGGAAAAAATCGCCTGAAGGAATGGGATTGGATAGGGCAGGTTACAAGGCAGATTTTCACGCATCGAATATTATGGCAGATGGTTGGGAGAAGCAACATCAAAATGAAAAATTGACCATCGAGGATGTTCAAAAAAAAATTGAAAAAGGTAGTCTAGCACGAGGAACATGAAGGATTGCGATGTTCACACCAATAGATCTTGGGACAATTGAATTGGTCAGGCGATGGGAGATGGTTCTCGAAGAAGCAAGGTTGCGAGTATCAAGATACATAGGAGAATTATGATTAAAAAACATGTTGGACATTGCCTTGGGATACCGAAAGAAGTTGGTTATCAAGAAATAGGCACATGCAAAAATGGGTAATTTAAAATCAAAACACAAAGGGTTATTGGTTCATATTTCAAAGTAGGGCATATTCCTTGGAAGATGGGATAACAAAAAATTTTGATTATGAACCTGATGCTTCATGTGGAATGCAGAGTGCAATGAAATTAAATTGTCAAGGTTCAACATGATTATCATTATTTTTATCTTTTATGACAAGTTCTGTCACCTCAGGAGGAAGAGTATTAGTCCACATCAACATACCTTGGGCGTTAGCTCCAATATTAGCAAATCTATTAGCAACTGAGTTAGCCTCTCTGTAGGCATGTTGGACAATGGTATTATGCTTCTAACCAAGGATTTGTTTGCTTTCTTCCATAATTGTTCTAATACTCCAGTTGCTAGGTTTTTATGTTTTTAAGTAATTGATGACATTTAAAGAATTTCCTTCTACAATAATGTTCCCTGGAATATTTTTGATGAATTGGAGGCCTCTCAAAACAACTTTTGCTTCAACGAAGTGATTGGAAAGGAATCCTAAAGGTTCAATAAAAGCAAAAATAGAATTACCAAAATGATCACGTAGAATTCCTCCAGCACCAACATTGCCAGGATTTCCTTTGGCTGCACCATCAAAATTAAGTTTGACCCAACCAACCGGGGGGGATGCCATTTAATTTTGGTCCTCAACGAAGAAGTATTAGCAGGTCTTGAAGTATCAAGGAAAATGTTGCAAGAATTGAGAATGGTTTTCTCAAAATGAGAATAGGGAAAAGGATCAAAATCAGCAACCTGAACATTTTCCTTGGCATAAAATATGACTTTGTGGGCAATAATTTTAGCATGTAAGTCTTTTTGTTCAAAAATTCTTCTATTGCATTCAACCCATATTTTCCAAAGGTAGTGCTATAGGAAATTTTTTGAAAGTCCTTTGAGCATAGGGTTCTTGAAAGGATTGGGCCACTGATGGA
Organism: Wollemia nobilis; assembly: GCA_028583015.1. Classification (NCBI taxonomy): domain Eukaryota; kingdom Viridiplantae; phylum Streptophyta; class Pinopsida; order Araucariales; family Araucariaceae; genus Wollemia; species Wollemia nobilis. The sequence continues at coordinate 480,458 of JAQPPZ010017186.1, forward strand.
AAAGCTCGACTATGGAGGGTGGTTGAGCCCAGACAAACTGGAAATAAAGAAAAAGCTTATTTATCACCATTCTTGAGAAAGAAAAAAACAAGAAAAGGTGAGAAGTATATTACCAATCAAAAAGGTAAAGATAAAACCTGTTAGGAAGAGGAATACCCTTTGTTTTCTGTAGTAAGGATACGATCTTGGATGCACAACCAAGAAATTGGGGTAATTTTAGGAATTAAGTGTTTGGTCCAAACCATCTTAAAAGGAATAGGAGTTTCAATTTTTTTAAGTGAAAACAAATAAGTTGATTTGACAAAAAATTCTCTAGAATCAGTAGGTTCCCAAATGGGTTGGTCCTTGAGATCTCCAACTGGAATTTTGATGAAAGATAAATGAGCTTGCAAACATGAGATTTCTTCTTCATGGTTTAGGATATCAAGTCTTTTCCAATGTGTAGCACCATTATTATAGGAAATAAAATTTGTAACTAAAGGTCTAACTAGATGTTTCATTGTGTTGATTATCCTTTGAAACATGGGAATTTGAGAAAGAGGACTATCTCCAATCCACTTGTCTTCTCAGAAGAAAATGGATTTACCATTTCCAAGTTGCCATCAGAGTCCTTTTGTAGAATATGTCGAGCTTAGCATATGGATTTCTAAAAAACATACCCCTTGGAGGGAACCTCACCATGGAGGAATTCAAAACCCTGAAGATATTTTTTCTCATGATCTTGACCCATTCAACATTTTCATTGGAAATGAGCCTCCAGGCTTGCTTGGAAAGGAGAGAAATCTTGAGAAGAGAGATCCTTATTAGTCCTAAACCTCCCTGATCTTTGGGTTTACAAACTTTGTCCCAAGAAACTAAATGAAATTTGTGTTTGTTTTAAGATCCTGTCCAAAGAAAGTGCTTTTGAATATCTTATGAACAATATTATGCATACATGATCCTTATATTTTTACTTCATTACATCATAACATATCCACCTTAAAGAAACTTAGGTCTTGGATCCACATGGAATGATATTATAATGAACTTAGGTGACCACTATTGATTGGATCACATGCCAATTGAATTAGGTAATCATATAATCTTAGATACTATATTCGCATCTATGAATTAGATAAACAAATTGTCTAATATTTTGTTATATATATGCCAATGCTTTTATCTTACGCTACATATTTCTTGTTAAAAATAGTCTGCTCAACATTATGAAGGAATAAGTGTTTCTTTAGTTGAGAATTAGAAAACTATTTGAATTGTCAAAATACACACACAGAAAGTTATGTATTTTAGTAGAGGTTATCTCTATTTTGAAAAGTTTTATAAGTACATATTGCATTTCATTCCTGCATAATTCCATGTAATGCAAATATTTTGATAAAAAATTATCTATGTCTATATTTTGCACAAATAGATTTAGGGTAAAATGTCTTGTTGTTAATATTTTAGCAATTCATTATTTTAAACTCAAGGAGTATAAATTGGTTTATACATTACTATGAGTCTAGATGTTCATGTACCAACCATAGAATATTATTATTATATTTATATAAAATGAAAGTAGATAAATATAGAATATTTTTTCTAATCCAAAATGACAATTATTGGGTTAAGGCTTGAATGAAACGAGCTAAAACAATTCAAGTCAATTTAACTACAGATTTGTGGAGGGACATTTTTCGCAGGACTGCCCAAACTGTCGAACTAGTTTTGGTCATATCTCACTCATCCGGACTCAAATTGAGCTAACAGTTTGAAGGTAGATGCCTGAAAAACCCTAGAAAGTCTCCACCAATTTTCATATCATTTGGAGCAACACAGATCCTAGAACATCCGTATGTGTGAACAAGATACTTGGTAAGTGGTTATGCGAGGGTTTCATCTGGGTTGAGTGCAAGCAGCTCTAGAGGTTGGTTTTTAGGGCCTTCGGGCCATAGTGGCCAATATTTTTGTGGTTTATGCTCAATATTTTAGCAAGAAATGTTGCAAGGGATCCAATATGGGTTAGAAATTTATCTTTCAATAGATCATACTGTGAACTTGAGTGAGAACGGCTTCCAATTTGTTGCACAAAAGAAAAGTGAAAACCATACCTTTCCATGATGTCTAGGGAAGGATTAAAGAGATCACGAAACAAGTTTCAAGTAGTTGATCAAAAAATGGCTCATATCTCAAGTGAATCTGGTGCTAAGGTGCACCCACAAAATAATTCTACTATGAAAACCCCTATCAAGGGTAAGAATTTTGAAGACTCAGCCCCAAAAATGAATTTTAGGGATGCCCTCCATGGTGGACAACCTTAGTCCAATGCTAATATCAATCTTAGGGATTCCCATAATCCTATAATAATGCCTAATATTGATCCCAAGAAAATAGAGTGAGGATGTCTTAAAGCAGCTGATGGAACTCCTATTGTTAAGCTTGATATGGGTAACATTTAGAATCGCATTGAAGATTTGGAAAAAAGAGGACTAATTTGTCGGTTCGTAGGTTTTCGTCCGAGTCTATCTACTTTCAAAGTTTGGGCTGCAAAAATTTAGAAAACTAAAGGTGAGTTACAAATATCTATTTATCCAAATGGTTATTTTCTTGTTTTATTTGCTAATAATGAAGATAGAGAGAAAACTTTTCAAGGGGGTCCTTGGTTTTTTGGAAGGGTAGGGATTTTCATGAAACCCTAGAATACTAAATTTAAATTCAAAGAAGAGATGCCTTCTATAGCTCCCGTGTGGGTTAGACTCTTTGGCCTCCCTATTGAATTTTGGAATCCTACTATTTTTTCTTCAATTGGAAACTCTTTAGGAACTTTTATGATGACTGCTGATTGTACTCAAAATTTTGAACATATTATTTATGCTCAGATTTGTGTTTTAATAGATTTTGAGAAACCTCTACCTAAAAATATCACATTACAATTTGGGTAAGACATTTGGGAGAAAGTAGTGGACTATGAGAACATTCCTTTTCATTGTAGAGTTTGCCATGAAAATGGTCATTTGGCTTGTGCTTGCCCAAATAAAATTCCTGATCAAAAGAAAGAAGATATAAACTCAGTAGGTTTCCAAATACCTAAGAAGAAGAACACTAAAAAAAAATAGTTATGAAGGATCAATCAAATTCATCTGCTAATATGTTTGAAATCCTTTCCACAAATGATGTCCCAAGTGAGGAAGAGGAAATAATGGAAACTGAAATCTTAGAAACATGATTTAAATATGAAGGGAAGAACTCAAAGACAAACCAATAAATCAAAGGTTTTCAACAGAAAAAAAAGGGAGAAAATTTACACAAGAAAAACAATCTTTCAAATGTCAAAACTTTAAATAATGCAGGTCCCAATATAGACTCCGTTGAACCATCTAGTAAAATTTTGGTTGTGTACGAGCATTCTTCAAGGTTAGAAGCCATCTCAGATTCAATTGGAATAATTCAAGAAACAGGGAAAAAAATTGAAGATGGATTCTAATCAAAAAGCAGGTCGCAAGACCAATCAATATCATATGGTAAAAGAAGGTGAAAATATTGTAGAGGAAGGTAATATTAATGCCCTTCCCAACTTTTTTAGCCTTGGTATTAATGAATATCATCACTTGGAATATTAGAGGACTCAAAGGGAGTCTTTCAAAACAATATGAAATTAGAAGAATGATTTAGGTAAGTCATCCACATCTTGTTTTCCTTCAAGAAACAAAGATGTCAATGGAGGATATGGACTCAATTGCTAGTAAAATTTGGCCAGCTGGAAAAGTGGTTTCCCTCAGTTCCCAAGGGACTTTTGGTGGCATTGCTTGTGTTTGGGACCCAAAATAGGTAGTTATTCACCATATGGTTGGCATTTGGGGTTTTTTGGCTATAGATATTCAAAGAAGACATTCCAACTAAATTATGCTCTGCATTATTGTTTATGCTCCGACTTCTTTGGAGGAAAAAAGAAGATAGTGGAAGGATATTACTCATATTATCTCTCATTTTCCTGAAGCTTGGATCTTGATCAGAGGATATTTCAATACCATCCTCTCTCTGGATGAAAAAAAGGAGGGAAATAGAAATTTGGACAAAAGCACTGACCTCATGAGAGAATATATTGTAAACCTCCATCTTGTGGATATCCAACAAGATAATGGCCTTATGACTTGGTCTAACAAAAGGCAAGGCTTATATTGTATAATGGAGAGGTTGGATAGGTTTTTGTTCTCTTAAAATTTATTAATCCATGGTCACATTCCTAAAGTGAAGAATCTTAATAATGTTGGGTCAGATCATTGGCCAGTCATGGTGGAAATGTGGAAAACCAATGTGAGTTTCTCTCCTTTTTGTTTTCAATTAATGTGGCTTAGAGACATTTCCTTCAGACCTCCTATGCAACAATGGTGGAAGGAAGGTAAACCTAGGCATGGGACTAAGATGTTCTATTTTACCAAAAGATTACAATACATTAAATCCAAAATCAAGACTTGGAATTGGAAAGAGTTTGGGGATGTTCATAAAAAAAATATGAAGTTATTGCTCATATTGAAAATTTAAATAAGAAAATCCGTTTAGATGGCCTCACAGAGAAGAGAAGTGCAGATGAAATTAAACTCACAACTCAATTAGAGGAATGGGAAAAAAGAGAAGAAATCTTATGGAAGAAAAAATCTAGAATTCAATGGCTCAAAGAAGGAGATCAAAACACAAATTTCTTCCACAAATATCTTCTAGCTCGAAGATCTCACAACTTTATTTCTTCCTTAAAATTAGATTTTGGAGATGTTTTTTACACTTGGGATGGCATGAACTCTATTGTTGTTGATTACTTTTCCAATCTTTTTGTTGCTACTCCTCTTGACTCGGCTTCACAATAAAATTTTCTTCAAGAAATCCCTTATCTTATCACTTCTGAGGAGAACTCTATTTTGACTACTCCTGTTACTATCAAAGAGATTCAACAAGTAGTTTTTAAAATGCAAAAAGGGAAAACCCTAGGTCTTGATGGTTTTCCCATTGAGTTCTACCAAGATTTCTGGGATATCCTTCATGTTGATTTATTAGAGATGGTGGAAGAAGCTAGGAAAGACAAATAAATTTTGAAGGTTATTAATAAAACTTATATTACTCTTGTTCCAAAAGCTCAAGAGGTTGATCATATCTCAGCTTTTAGACCTATTGCTTTATGTAATGTTCTTCTCAAAATCATTACTAAAATCATGGCAGAAAGGTTGAATCCTCTCTTACATAAGATTATTTCTCCAGAGCAAGGGGGTTATGTGGAAGGACGTCAAATAGTAGATGAGATAGTTCTCGCTCGAGAAGCCATCCATTCCATGGATATGCAAAAATCTCCTTCCATGTTCATTCGGTTAGACTTATCCAAAGCTTATGACAGAGTGGATTGGCACTTCCTTATCAAAGTTTTGAGGCAATTTGGTTTCTCTAAGGATTGGATGGATTGGATTATGGGATGTATCTCTTAAGTTTCCTACTTAGTTCTTATCAATGGCAGGACTTCTTAGTCATTCCCAACTTCTAGAGGTATTAGGCAAGGTGACCCACTATCCCCTTATTTATTCATCATTCTTGTTGAATGCTTGGGTAGGACTATAACCAAAAAGAGGGAAAAAAAAACCCTTGAGGGAGTTACCATTGATCATGGAGCTAGACCTATCTCTCATCTTCAATTTGTGGATGACTCTACTCTTTTAGGTAAATCTCCAGTTAAGGAAGCTTCTAATATTAAGCAAATCATTAGTTGTTTTTCTAAGGGTATTGGGCAGTTGATCAATGAACATAAATCTAAAGTTATTTTCTTTCACTGCTCTGCTAGACAGGAATCCATGGTCTTGGATAAATTAATATATAAGAATACCTCCCTTCCAATCACTTATTTAGGTATTCCCATAAGGCAAAAAAATAAATATTGGAATTGGTTGTTGGACAAAGTTAAGAAGAAAATTGGAAAGTGGACCAACAAGTGGCTTTCTTCTAGGGGTAGAATCACCTTGGTAAAATCAATCCTTCAAGATATTCATATTTATGTTTCTTCCATTTTGAATATCCCAAAGGTTGTTCTTCGAGAATTGGATCAAATCAGTCATCGTTTCCTTTGGAGTGGTACTAAGGAGAAAATAAAATGGGCCTTGGTGAAATGGGATATTTTATGTCTTCCTAAGAATGAAGTGGGGTTAGGATTTCGGCCTTCTATTAATAACAACAAAACTTTAGCTGCTAAATTATATTTGAGGATGTTGCATAACCCCAATGCTCTTTGGTCCAATAATCTCCATGCTAAATATTCTGAGAACAAAAGTCCTGAAGACCTTGTTCGCTATCAACTTCCTACCAAAGGTTCTCCCATTTTAGCAGTTCTTAAGACTGGTGAGGATTTGATAAAGAAAAAATTATTTTGGATCATTCATAATGGTCAATAGGCAAATTTTTGGACAGATTCTTGGGATGGTCACAAGCCTTTGATAACTCAATTTCTCGATTGGAGGCCTTGGATGGAGGAGCTTCATCGAGCTAACTAGATAAAGGTGGCTAATTACTGTTGGTACCATACTGGTAATTCAAAGGTTGGTAGATATTTGATCCCTATTGAGGACTGGACTATTCAAATCCCAAAAATTCATAGACAAGATATCCAAGACATCCTTCATATTAGATCCCTCTCTTGGTCCCATGAAAAATATTATTTTGGATGGAACAACACTACTAAGGGTGAGTATTCAATTGCTCAAGGTTATTTGACCTTATGCCATAATAATCCTAACCATTCTTCTAACATATTAACCTTATGCCATAATAATCCCAACCATTCTTCTGACATATTTTCTCGATTGTGGTATCAAAAGCTCTGGCCTAAGGTGAGGTTATTTAATTGGATTTTATTACATCGTAGGGTGCTTACTGGTGAGCAACTTATGAAGCATGGTTTTCATGGCCCTTTTAGATGTGAAATGTGTGAAGAGAATGTATAAACTCTCAAACATATTTTTATTGAGTGTACTTTAGCCTTTGAGCTATGGAGGAGAATTGCCACTTTACTTGGCTTACAGTGGCCCAATTTTTTTACTTTTGAACAGCTTTGGAGGGATTGGCCTAATCAAGAGGGTGTTGATCATTTTATTAGGCGATTAGTTTGGATGGGTTCTACCATTCTTCTTTGGAATATTTGGAATGAAAGGAACAACCAAATTTTTAATCAAGATAGGAAGGATATTCACTATATTTGGAAAAAGACCATAGCCAAATTAGTTGAATCAGTCCATCAACTCCTTAATCACCCCCAAAAATCCCACCAAAAATGGGATCAAGTGATGCAAATATTGAAGATAAAATCTTCTGAGGACAACCATATTAAAGGGAATGTGAGTATTAGTAAGATGGATAGGACAAGAAATTGGCAACCTCCTCCTAAGGATTTTGGAAAAGTCAATACTAATGGAGCCTCTAGAGGGAACCCTGTAAAATCCAGTGTGGGAGGAACTGGTAGACTTTCAGATGGCTCCCTAGTTTTTACTTTTGTTGAGAATTTGGGTATTCTTTCCAATAACCTTTCTGATGGGTATGGTATCCTCAGAGGCATTCATGAGGCTACTAAGGTTAGATGGAAAAATATGTTAGTTGAGTCTGACTCTCAACTTATGATTAATCTCTTGAAGACTCCTTCTAAGAATCATAAGGTGGATTGGAGAATAAAAAGAATTATTGAGAAGATTCAATTAATCCAGATGGGATTTTTGATCATGTGGTCAGAGATTAAAACAAGAGTGCTGATACTTTAGGTAATTGGGCTTTGGACAAATGTGATCTTACTTGTTATGGCCACACTCCTAGATGGTGGCCTTCTCAAATTAGCGAAGCTCTTATTTCTATTATTTCTTTGGATGGCTCCAGTTTTGAAGGTACCTAGTTTCCTCTTGTTTTTTATTTTTGCTTCTCTTTGGTTCATTCAGTTGTTTTAGTTCCCTAGCTCATTATATTCTTTATTTTGTTTCCTCTGTTGATTCTTGCCTTAATAGTATTCTGGTCTAGATAGGTCATTGTTATGTTCAATTTTATTTTCCTTTTTTTCTTTTTTTTTTGTTTATTTTTTTAAGGTGGGTGGGTTATTTTGTTTTGTTTTGTTTTTGTGTTCTTTGTGTTGCTTTTTGTTGTTCTTGTGTTTTTGTTGTTTTGTGTTTTTTGTTATTGTTCTTGTGTTTTTTTCATTCTTGTTCTTGGGTTTCTCTTTGTTTGCGTTAATTCATGTTTTTATGTGTGAGTGTTTTCTATGTTTTTTGTTTTTGTTTATTTTCTATTGTTGGTTGTTTTTTATTTTTATTTTTATTTTATTTTTTAAATTTTCTAGGTTTTGGTTGTGTTTATTTTTCATGTTTTTTTTGGGTTATGTCTTTGTAGTTTTCTGTTGTTTTTATCTTGTTTGTGTTTTTTTATGTGGTTATTGTGTTTTTCTACGTGGTTTGTGTTGTGGTTTCTTTTATCAAATTGTGCGTGTTTGGTTGTGCTTTTTTTTTTACACACTCAAGGAGCATGTTTTTTATTTTATTTTATTATTTTTGTTGTTATTTACTTATTTTTAAATTGGTTTTGTGTGTTTGTTTGCGCCTTGAGTATGTCAAATGTGGTAGGCCAGGTCCAAGTCTTGGGTGTTTTTGGCGGAATGGATAGCCCTGCCTCCTTGTGTCTTACCCAAAAGTGGCATCCCTTTTGGGATGTTTTCCACAAATAAAAAAAAAAGAGATTAGATAAATATTTTGAAGGAAAATATATGTGCTACATTATTTTATAAAAAAAATTCAAAAACTTTATACTTGCTGAAGTATAAGGGTTTAATTTTTATTTTAGACATGCCTTTGAGAATCAATGAAAGTGATTTATATTTTTTAGAATCTACAAATCAAAATTTGTTCAAACATAAATTCCATTATAAATAACCCATATAAAGCCTTCAAACTTGTGTTGGTGACCTCATAAACGGAAAAATCAATATAAATATTAAAATATAGATATCTAATTACAATAAAACTAAAAAATATTTATATATTTTAAACTTTCATTTCAATACCTACCACTCAAATTTTGATTACAAAATGATACAGTTTGATCTCATTTTAAAGCCTTCAAAGTTACAAACCATATCAGAATACCATTATTTTATCCATATGTGATTGTCTAATATGTTTAGTATCTCATGTATATAAAGATACTAAAGATGTAACATTCAAAAATCCATTTGAATTGATAAAAGAAGCAAATTCCTCCATTGATGTAGACCATCCATGAGTACCATACTTTTTTAAAGGAGAGTATCATGTTGAAGTCCTCCAAAGAATACATAGATCACAATTATTAATCACTGTTGAATTTGACATAAATATATTGAGGTCCTTCCAACCTTAATCATGAGCAACTACACTGGAAGCATATGGATTTATAACCACAACTTTAATATTTTTCTCTTTTCTATAATGTAAGCTAACAAAATAATTATTATTTCCTCCTAGAAATTGTACTTCCCATTTAATTTTGTCTCTTATTATTCAATACCTCCTAAATCTCCTTTATAAAAACTATTAGACAACCCCTCTTACCATGGTATACAACCTTGGTAGCCTTACATTAGGGACATTGGAACTCTTAATAGAGGTTCAATTTTTGAATCTTGCAGGGGGTCGGATTGTACCCCATGCTTCAATATTTTTACTATGGTTGGATAACTATACATTTGGAAAACTAAGGGTTGTCTCATAGGGCCTATGGCGTCACATATGTTAAAAACTACTTTATCATTTTTAGTCTTTTTTCTTATTCCAAATATTTTGAATTGTATCCTTATGTTATGCACCATGTATATATGGTTCTTGTATTAAAATATGCATAGGAATGTAAAAACCTATTAATTCCCTAATAACTTGATATAGATATAATAGGCATAGATTATATTTAAAGATTCAATAAAACCTTAGGTTAGGACTTAGTCATAAGTCTTATTTTTAATAATTATTGTGAGACTTTGTTGCTCACATAGATAAGGTTAGAGCTTATCTTATCCTCTTTGTTTTAAGGATAATATCTTATCTTCCGCATATGGCATTTGGTTGGTATTTGGAAGGATATAGATATAATAGGCATAGGTTATATTTAAAGGTTTAATAAAATCTCAGGTTAGGACTTAGTCATAATTTTTTTTTTAATAATTATTGTGAGACTTTGTTGCTCTAGAAAGCTGATCTTATCCTCCTTGTTTTAAGGATAACATCGTATCGAGGAATTAATTTCATATCTTGATTTGTAATCCCTTGTCATTGATAGACGTGAATGTATCGTCGCTTGGTTCGTTGTTGTTGCGGACCCTCGACTATTGAAGCAGGGTAAAAACTTTTTAATACATGACGTGTTGAGAATCTAGGAGTTGAAGCAGCTTTGGAGACATAGATCTCCTCATGTTCATTCTCTGCTTGGCGACAAAAAAAAACTGTTACGGATCGACGTGGAACGATCTAGAGCCTGGTGTGGCACTTTGTTTTTGTTGATCCAGTTTGAGGCCATAGGAGGCCGTCCAGTTTAATGCACTCAGGGGACGTGTCGATGAAAGGTTGATGACGTCCTTCAGTCAACGAGGACCCTTGGCAAAGATTTGAAGATGGGAGATTCGGCAGCGAGACCTGAGACTTCTGTTGCTGCGCACTCCATGAAGCCACCATTCATTTATTTATTTTTATGTAGATAGCGGATGTGATTGATCACAGTGGCAGATACGAGATTGATCAGTGCAATCACAAGCAATTTATTAATTAAAAAATAAAAAATTGGCGAGGCTACGGCTCTGGGTAACAATGGGATTGCTGTGACTATAGCGATTTGCAGATGATTGAAAGGAGATGTTTCCCAGGCTCTCGATCGCGAGGCGTCAGTTTGCACCTGCCGATTCTCTACCCACTTTCAAACACGACATCTTACTACGTAATTTGCCAAGAAGACAGTCGCAAAAAACACAGATTTTGGCTGCAGTAAAGGACGTTCTGTCACTGTCGCTGTAGCTAGACCTGATGATTTGCTACCTCACATTGACTATTTCAGACGTTGTCCGCTATCTTGCCGGAGAAAGACAACAAATCTGGCACCATCACCCTTTCACGTCTATCAATCTCTATGAAAATCAATATGTCTTCTACCAAGCAAGAATATTCTTGGCTTTGTTCCACTCTTGGAGGACGTGGCCTGGAGAAGGGCGACTGTCTGTTTGGAGGACATCGAGATGATTTTTGTGCATGCTGCACGATTTACAGCCTGACGTCTGTACACTTTGACCTGCACTCGGTTGGTGGCTCTAGCCCAGTTGTTGGGCTCACACATTGATGCGTAGCGTCGGTGCCATATGGCGGGGTGGCCGTTTCTTCTCTGCGGGTCGGCGAACGGTGATTCATCCGATTGGCAACGTGATTCATCAATACGTAGCAATTTACACGGTGATTCATCCAATTGGCGAACGTGATGCAGGTTCGATTGACCACATGGTGGACTTTCTTCTACGGCGTTGTTATTGTTTGTTACACAATCAACACGGGTTTAATCCCACATTGTGTGGGACGGCGCTTCTTTTACCTTTAAAAGGGAAACTTCTGCTATACTGTTGTAACAAGCACATATGAGAGTGCATATGTATTTTGTTGATTTAGGTTGTGCTAGATGTTGCCACCGAGTGGTGGTGTGTGGTTCTATGTTATTAAGCACCACATTTGTGGTTGGCTTAAAACCGTTTGAAGATATCAAGCTCACGTCGGCTTGAACACATGCTACTTTGTTGCAGTTAATCATCGTATGAGCGCCAAGTTGCACCAGTTGACCGTTTGAAACGTCCACAATTTTAAGAGCCGCCGCTCGCCAGCTTGCGGTGAGAAGAGAATATTCTCTGTTCGAATTTCAAATGGGCATATTCTCTTATTTTTACTCTTCGAGAGACTTACTACTTTTCATAGTTTTTGATGCCTTCTCCTTTTGCAAGTATAGGCTTGCATATAGTCGTTGGAAAGCTCTCTCCGAGTTAGTTTTAATGGAATCATCATTTTACAATTTTGAAAAGGTCTACCATTATCTATGTTGCTCCGAAGTTTGGGTTCTTGAAACCTTCTTAAAAATTACAGTGTTGTAAAATAGAGTGCATTTTCGGTTGAACTCAACACTCCTTAAATACACTTTCATCCTTCGAAACTTTTGGAAGTAGACTTCTTTCGACCATGGCCCTTCTATTTTGATTCCTTCGATCAAGGGAATCTTCAGGTACTTACATTTGGGAGTTGTCGTTGTTTCTTATTTTGACCATGGCCCTCTTTATGTGATCCTAGATATCACATTGGTACCCTCTTTATTTTGAATTACTATTTTTCATAGTTTTTGATGCCTTCTCCTTTTGCAAGTATAGGCTTGCATATAGTCGTTGGAAAGCTCTCTTCGAGCTAGTTTTAATGGAATCATCATTTTTTAATTTTGTAAAGGTCTACCATTATCTATGTTGCTCCGAAGTTTGGGTCATTGAAACCTTCTTCAAAAACAAAGTGTTGTAAAATGGAGTGCATTTTCGGTTGAACCCGACACTCCTTAAATCCACTTTCATCCTTCGAGACTTTTGGAAGTAGACTTCTTTCGACCATTGCCCTTCTATTTTGATTCCTTTAATCATGGGAATCTTTGGGTACTTCAATTTGGGAGTTGTCGTTGTCTCTTATTTTGACCATGGCCCTCTTTATGTGATCCTAGATATCACATGGGTACTCCACACACATTGGAGTTGTCTTCGTCCTTTTTGTGGCTTGTCTCTTGTGGATTTCAGCTTTTCAGCTAGGCTCATGTCTTCATCAATAAGACTTGCAACACTTCTTCGGGAAACACTACAACAAGCTTCCGTATCAGCTTCTACAACATCTACTTGAGGAGATTCATTTGGTGCATCATGTCCTATTGTGGACTTTATTGGGCTACATGCTACTTGTTAGATTTTAGCTATTATCCACTTGCATTTGTGGATTTTTGAGGAGTCACACTACTCCTCTTCCTTGGGATACTCCAAATTTATGGATTTGTAATGAAGTGCATCTCGGTGGTACCCAACACTTCATCCTTTGTTTACATCCATTGTATCCCACTTGGGCATTTTTACTACTCCCTCACTAGGAGTTGAAGTCCCATTGTGACTTCTTGAAGGCATTCACTTCACTTCATGCCTTCCATGAGCCAAAGACTACAGAGATTCGACACTTCGAACACCTGATTTCTGAAGACTACAAAGATTCGACACTTCAGAACATGTCTACTTGTGCCTTTTTCCTCCACTCTTCCTCCATCGACTATGGTTACAAGATACTTGCTTGGCAGGATCGTTTGTACTTAGTTTTGGGTGCATGCTTATGGTTCAGCATGATTGGTGTGAAGAGTTGCTCCTTCTTGAAGATTGAAGACATTTTGACAAGATTATTTTTTAGCATAGTAGTGTTCATTCCTACATGCTTGAGGTTGACCCCAGTGGCAACAAACCTCGAGATCCCATTGGGTTTCCTATATGGACCCTTTTTGAGCATGTGTTTTGCTCATTGTTGCTCCCTTTGATGGAGTCATGGTGATCTCTTTGGGGCTCTTGTACATTGTCTATCTCTCTTATTTTATGAACCACTTTGGAGGATTTCATTTTTAGGCACTTCTATTTGTAATATCTTCTCTCCCAAATTATTGTACAAGCATTGGAGTCCAATGCTTTCGTTGTTGGGAGGAATGATATAGATATAATAGGCATAGGTTATATTTAAAGGTTCAATAAAACCTTAGGTTAGGACTTAGTCATAAGTCTTCTTTTTAATAATTATTATGAGACTTTGTTGCTCACCTATATAGGGTTAGAGCTTATCTTATCCTCCTTATTTTAGGGATAACAACGTATCTTCCGCATCTGGCATTTGGTTGCTATTTGGAAGGACAATTCGTTGTATTTTATGCTTATTTAAGCATTGTATTTTTAATGTAAATGTATCGAGGAATTAATTTCATATCTTTATTTGTAATCCCTTATCATAACTATTTTTTGGGGTCTTATTCATACCCCTAATATTCCAAGATACTATTTTTCTATCACACAATTTTAATTTATTTTTGCGTATAACTATACTTATTTTTAATACTTATGATATTTATTTTTTTATCCATATTCATATACCTTTGGGTTTCCTTTTCTCTTTGTTCTTGTTTCAAGAATATTTCTATCCTTTTTTTATTCCTACCATCAATTTCATCTTCATCAATCACTTTATGTTTTCCAAACTATTTATAATGAAACCAATCATCTATATGTTTATGTTGTAGGGCAAGTAATAGCCTCAAAAATAGTTTCTTTTTTATGTTGTTTAGGAATCCCTAAATGGAAATAACAATCCTCCATAGTAATTGCTTTCTTACCCTACTCTAAAAATCCTAAATTATTATGGATATCCTCCATGCTCATTTCTTCTTTATAATGCTCTTGAATCCATAAAGCTTGCGGGGTACATTTTACACTACTTTTAATTTAACTACAAGGTGAGAATTTTATACTATTTTGAAAATGAAAGATATTTTACCTAGACTAAAATTGACGTATTCTACCTCATTTATTTTAAACTTTTCCTCCCCATCTACATTTGTACCTTTATTACCTTCCAATTTGAACTTACACATTGAACTCCCTTATACCTTGTATTCTTCTTTTAATTTTCTAATATTTATCCTAGAGTGCTAGGATGGCCTTTAAAATTTCCTATTTGAACTTGCACATTGTACTCCCTTATACCTTGTATTCTTATTTTAATTTTCTAATATTTATCCTAGAGGACTAGGATGGCCTTTAACATTGGATGATATAGAGTTATTTTATTTGTAACTTTTTGGGAATGAGAAAGCCTTTACCTTATACACCTTGTTCTATAGGATGATAGCCTTTATTTTGAATTTCATGTCATGATCAAAATTTCTTACCTCAATCTATAGGATTTCTATTTTACAATCTTTTGCAATGTGACTATTATTATAATACTTATGACATCAAAACAAAATATTTTCTTAATATTATTTTTTATCCTATTATCCTAATTCATATTTAACCTTAATGGATTATAGGTTCTATCTCCACATAAATGCTCTCACACCATGGTCTTAAATATAAGGCATCTTTCTTCCTAAAGCATGGTGTGATGACCCTCCCTTGGTAGACCTTTATGTGGATGGATTTATGTTTTACTCTATTGTTCTATTAGTGTTATGTTGAATTATATCATGATTGATTATGTAAAACATATATTTTATGGAATACGATATACTTTATTAGTTGCATGATTAACTATTTTGGACTTATTTATGCAAATAATATTATTATGGAAGAGTTGGATATTTCTAATATATTTATGCTCTTACGGGATTAAGTCTTCTCGCAATTAGAAGAAAGAACTAACCTTAAAAAGATAAGATATTATAAGCAAAGAAATTGTGTTAAGTTTAGATGGACTGGGTTGTTGTTTGATAATATTATTTTTAATGTGATTTATCTAAGGGATTTGATGCAATAGGAATGTGATTGTGAGTTAATATTTTTTCTTGAGGAGTTTTAAAAGATAAGGAAATGTATCTTTTAATGAGCCTCATGATTTTGGATACTATAATAAAAGGCTATATGTTTATTTGCTTGAATCCTATAATGAAGAGGGTTTTTCATTATTGATTATAGAATAATTTCTATTATGTTCATCATAAATAAATTAATTGAAGCTTAAGAAAAGAATTTACCATAAGTTTGGCATGATTATTTTGGTATTGTTATAGAAAGGAGTTGCT
This sequence comes from Wollemia nobilis, assembly GCA_028583015.1. Taxonomy (NCBI): domain Eukaryota; kingdom Viridiplantae; phylum Streptophyta; class Pinopsida; order Araucariales; family Araucariaceae; genus Wollemia; species Wollemia nobilis. The sequence continues at coordinate 496,286 of JAQPPZ010017186.1, forward strand.
ATTGTATTTCTTGTGATGATGTTGTCGAGTTGGTAGTCCAAAGAAGCAGTGATAGTTGAATATCATCTCTAACATGGGTAGAGATCATGTTGTCCATCAATAAATGATATGGTTGGTAATACTTCATGATGGTTCCTTCCATTTGGAAAGGAGAAAAATGTGGAAGTGCTTTAGGAAAAATATGGTATCATTTGTTAAAAAAAATGGAATATTGAGGATAGTGGGAAGAAAGGGAGGAACAATGATGGAGTGTTGGCTCGTTCAAAAAAATTTGGATTTGAATTCAATGTTGCTGACTCATTCAAGGAAAAACTAGAGCTAAATCTAGGTAAATACTGTAGAAACCATTTGTATTCATGTGATTCAAGGAAACTGATGCAGGAGCATCTGGTGTCGGTGTGGGCAATCTTGCATCCTCTAAATTTTTTTTGTTTTCGAAGTACTTTGTATTTTATTTGGTTCCAGCTTTATCCCAAGGGGGGAAGATTTGTAAAGGGATCAGAGAGTTTAAGCTTTGTAAAGAAGTGGGGGAGTCTCGGAGAAGTTTGCAGAGTTTGGGCTGGAGTTGGAGTGAGGTCGCAAAATCACGACATGTCGCGATTTCGCGACATGTCACAAAATCACGACATGTCACGATTTCGCGACATGTCACAAAATCGTGACCTCAGTAGCTTCGACTTTGGCAGGGGTCAGCTTCATCGCGATATCACGACGTCGCGATATCGTGACATTTCTTAGCAGATGGAGTGGGGGAGAGTTTCCGTCATGATATCGCAACGTTGTTTGAACAGCAGTGCACAAGGGTGTTTTCGTCACGATATCGCAACGTAGCGATATCGCGACGTCATGGTATCGCGACGATGTCATAAAGACAAAGCCGCAGAGGCAGTTGGTCATGATATCGTGATGTTGCGATATCGCGACTTATTGAAAAAGCAAGGAGCAGAGGCAGTTTGGGTCACGATATCGTGACGTCGCTAGATAAGACCAAAGAGAATGAGCCGACGGCCATGCAAGGCCGAATTTTGCCACGTGGCAGCCACGTGTATCAACTATGTTACAACAAGGAAGAGGCACGGCCAGATGGCCGCGTAGAAGAAAACAAAGATGAGGGTCAAGGAGGTGTTAAGGAAGGTGTCGGCCACGTATTTTTATTGTATTATTTTTGGCAACACAACATTTGCAAGAAATGGATTTATGAAGGAGACAACAGTGCGAAGGACGGTCAAAGCAAAGCGGTTGATGCAGAGAGGCAATTAATGCAAGCTCAGGGGTAGATCGGGCAGATGGCCATTTATGTCAAAATTTTGAAAACCCGAAAGGGGGGGGAAATTTGAATTCAAATTTTTGTTAGGTGGAGGCATTAATTGCCAAGAGGATCGGGGGCCCCGATAAAACCCAAAAATTGGTAATGGAAAGGGGAGGGCGGATGGGAAGAACAGGGGAGAGTCAGAGTGGAGAAAAGAAGACCAGGCTGAGAGTAGCCTTTGTAAAAGCCTACGGGCAGTTAGTTTTTTTTACGAATGTAATTACTTTTCGAAGAAGATTTTAATGGAAATGGAAAATTTGTGATTGTATTATCTTGCTCGTCCCCGTCAGTGGTATCAGAGCGGGAGTTCCTGAGCGTACAGCAGATCGCCAAAGGAGAGGCAGTTGTACCAGGACTTACGGGAGGGCTTGAGATCAGGTGAAGATGCCTTCGAGAAGAAACCCCATGGGTGGAAGAGGCATGGCAGCGAAAGATTTTCGGGCATTGCAGCGGCAAGTTCAGGCCCTGCAAGAAGAACTGCGCAGAGGACATGAGCCGAGAAGAGATGCAGACAGTGAAGATGAAGTTGATGAAGAGGAGAATCAGTTTGAAGAAGAGGAAGAAGATGTAGATCCGGCACAAGCCAGACTTTACAAGGCCATATCTCAGATCGGGAAGAGGCCGAAGTTAGAAGTATCTACGTATTCCGGGAACTTGAATCCAGAGGAATTAATAGATTGGATAAATGATTTAGAAGAGTATTTCGAATATGAGGAGGTTGAAGACCCTAACCGGGTCAGATTTGCTAAGACCCGACTGAAGGGTCATGCTAGCATATGGTGGAAGGGAGTACAGCTAGAGCGGAACCGAAGAGGAAAAGAGCGGATAACAAGATGGGACAGAATGGTGGAGAAATTAAAAAGACAATTCATCCCCGTAGATTATGAACTGGACCTACTACGTAAAATGCAGAGTTTGAGGCAAATGAACAAAATGGTTCAAGAATACACGGAGGAATTTTACAAAATCTCCATCAGAACCAAGCACTTAGAAGCCAGCAAAGAAAAAGTGGCCCGTTACATTAATGGGTTGAGACCCAGTGTTTAGGAGGAGTTGAGCTTGGTTCGGGTAAGCACCATTGAAGATGCTTACCAATTTGCTTTAAAGGTGGAAGAAAAATTGAACCAAAAGTTTGAGAGCAAGCAAAGAGTAAAAGGATCGGGAGGAAAGAACGGTGGAAAGAAAGAAGGAAAGGAAGAGAAGAAATAAGAGGAGACCAGCAGCCGAGATCAGAAAGAAGATGAAGAATCCATACCACAAGTTCAGAATGATGGCTACCCGAGAGGAAGAGGTAGATCTGGACGCGGGTATGGAAGAGGAGTGTTTCGAGGAACATGTTTCCATTGCGGAGAAGAGGGGCATCGAGCATATGAGTGTCCCCAGCACCCCGAAAGAGTAAAAAAGAAACAAGTGGGTCCTGCCAGAGCAGTTGTGGCAGTTGAAGATGCTGACTCAGAACATTCTGAAGAAGCTGAAAAGGGAGAAGCAATGATTGTGAGGAGGACCATGTTGAGTGAAGAAGACAAATCTGAACAGAGGAGAAGCCTGTTTCGCACCCGGTGCAAAAGTGCAGGCAAAGTCTATAATGTTATTATAGACAATGGGAGTACAGACAACTTAGTTTCTGAGGAGATGGTTTCTAAGTTGCAGTTGAAGAGGAGGAGGCACCCGCATCCATACCGAATTGCGTGGTTGCGGAAGGACCACAGAGCATGGGTCCGTGAATAGTGCTTAGTTACTTTCAATATTGGGAGATACCAGGATGAAGTCCTGTGTGATGTATTCCCCATGGATGCTTGCCATTTGCTGTTAGGAATGCCATGGTAGTTTGATCGGAGGGTAGTGCATGATGGTCGTGCAAATACTTACTCCTTGGTGAAAGATGGAGTGCGGCACAAGTTGAAGCCATTACAGAGCGAATATGAGAAAGTGTGCAGTAATGCCAGAATTTGTCTGGTAGAAGGCAAATTTTTTTGCCAGGAAACGAAACTTGAGCAGGTTGTAAAGGTTGATGGGTGTTCGAAAATATTACCAAGGACGCAGAACGAATAGCCTAGAAGTGAAGGTCACTTCTCTTGTTACCCCAGGTGTCTGATGCAGGAGCATCCGGTGTCGGTGTGGGCAATCTTGCATCCTCTAAATTTTTTTTGTTTTCAAAGTACTTTGTATTTTATTTGGTTCCAGCTTTATCCCAAGGGGGGAAGATTTGTAAAGGGATCGGAGAGTTTAAAAAGAAGTGGGGGAGTCTTGGAGAAGTTTGCAGAGTTTGGGCTGGAGTTGGAGTGAGGTCGCGAAATCGTGACATGTCATGATTTCGTGACATGTCACAAAATCACGACCTCAGTAGCTTCGACCTTGGAAGGGGTTAGTTTCGTCGCGATATCGCGACGGCGCGAGCGATATCGCGACATCGCGATATCGTGACGTCGCGAGCGATATCGCGACATCGCGATATCGCGACGTCACGATATCATGACATTTCTTAGCAGCTGGAGTGGGGAAGAGTTTTCGTCGTGATATCGCGACGTCGCGATATCGCGACATCATTTGAACAGCAGTGCACAAGGGTGTTTCCGTCGTGATATCGCGATGATGTCATAAATACGAAGGCACGAAGGCAGCTGGTCGCGATATCGTGACGTCGCAATATCATGACTTATTGAAAAAGCAAGGAGCAGAGGCAGTTTGGGTCACGATATTGTGACGTCGCTAGATAAGACCAAAGAGAATGAGCCAACGGCCATGCAAGGCCGAATTTTGCCATGTGGTAGCCACATGTATCAACTGTGTTACAACAAGGAAGAGGCACGGCCAGATGGCCGCATAGAAGAAAACAAAGATGAGGGTCAAGGAGGTGTTAAGGAAGGTGTCGGCCACGTATTTTTATTGTATTATTTCTGGCAACACAGCATTTGCAGGAAACAGATTTATGAAGGAGACAACAGTGCGAAGGACGGTCAGAGCAAAGCGGCCGATGCAGAGAGGCCATTAATGCAAGCTCAGGGGTAGATCGGGCAGATGGCCATTTATGTCAGAATTTTGAAAAACCAGAAGGGGGGGAAATTTGAATTCGAATTTTTGTTAGGTGGAGGCATTAATTGCCAAGAGAATCGGGGGCCCCGATAAAACCCAAAAATTGGTAATGGAGAGGGGAGGGTGGACGGGAAGAATAGGGGAAAGTCAGAGTGGAGAAAAGAAGACCAGGCTGAGAGTAATAGCCTTTGTAAAAGCCTGCGGGCAGTTAGATTTTTTTTACGAATGTAATTACTTTTCGAAGAAGATTTTAATGGAAATGGAAAATTTGTGATTGTATTATCTTGCTCATCCCTGTCAGAAACCAACTATCATGTAAGTTTAGTGGATCTATTGAATATTCAGTGCAAGAATTTAAGTCATTGGTTATGGAAGAGAGAATGATATAACAATACCTTGGATTATTATATAAACCACCAAAATTATTTTAGAATGTTGTAATACAATCTATGTGTATGAAGCTTAGGACATATGTTAGCCAATGTAGTGAATAGACTGATGTAGCCAAAAGAGTGGAAGTAGTGTATATTTCACAAATCTAGTGTTATTTTGAAACACCTCTAGTTAGACCTGGTAGTTAGGAAAGAATGATATAGGGATGTAAACCTGACTTCTCATTTTATATTTCCATAAGAATTGTTGGGTCTAAGGTAATCTGTGTGTAACCTAAAGATTTGCTAGCTATGGAAAAACTAAACCTAGATTATCATCTTATTTCCTGCATTAAAATTTAACAGATATGATTGGAATCCTGATAAAATAATTTGAGTGAAGTCTCTTTTGTGGTGCTTTAGATTATTTTACTACTCATGTTACAAGAAAGACCAGAATGCTCTTTTACCTTGTTTACTAGAGTTAAGCTCTAGAAACTTATTGCTATAAAAAAGGTGATATCTTTATGAGTAGAAATGATTCTTGTTTAAATATGTTTTGGAACCATAGCAATAGGAAAAAGTTAGTAAATCATATGTGGTTGCTTGGGCAATGGAAACATTTTAGAAAATTGTTATTCCTTATCCGTAGCATATTGTTGGACTAAAATGAGGATATCTTAGTCTTCTAGAATTATTACTTGTGATGAGATATGTAAAAAATGCTAACTTGAAAGCTCTCTGGGTTCCAATGTGTAGAAAACTAAGTTTTTGTGTTGGTAAGTTGAGTTGAATGATTTTAAACGTAATTTGAATTACAAAAAATGTACTTATTATGGGTGTGATCATGGTTGATGTGTTACAGCTTAGTGGGTGATAATATTCTTTTAATATTAACATGACATAGGATTATTGTAGAAAAACCTTTCTTTAATATAGATTTATTGAAATAATATTGAGATTATTTGTTGTTCTTGAGGTTATATTATAGATGTAGCAATGTGAGGTGAAACGACTTGTAATATTCACTTTATGTATTTCTTTGTACGGAGAAATCAAAGAGGAATATAGGTCCTCTTTAGAGTCTTTTAAATGACTAGATGTATAGTTGATGTTTGCTCATTACGAATTCCTATTGTAATTATGATTTGATAAATTATTTCATAATGTGACAACATAAGAATTTAAAATTCATCATGGGAATACCATGCTAGATTATGGTACCCAGAAGGAGTATGGCTGTAGTGACATATCTTAATGAATGCTTGTGAAATTTTTGTTGCTCTACATTGGAAACAAAGGTGGACTAGAGCATCTTTGTTATTGTGTATGAAGTTCAAACCACTATGAATAAGATGAGCATGATTGATTTTGAGCTAGGTTTTTACCTTTGGATTTCCTAGGATAAAAATGTCGTTACGATATTGTACACAGTGTTCTTTATGTTTGCATGTATTGGATACATCAATGTTTACGTTTTTGAATGGTTAATTTAAAAAACTTTGGTTTTCGGTATTATGGAAGAAAAAGAAGATGTTAAAAATGGGCTATGTGGATAAATAAAAGTCTTTTTTTTAAGATAAATTTTATAATGAGATAATTTGGTTTAAGGCTTAGCTAAGCTCCTTGGAGAAATGTTATGTAAATTTCATAAGTAAAAGAATTATTTGCACCTAAATCTATGAATAATAAATGAACACTTGAGTTAGGTACTCACTTATGTATTCTAGAAAATCCTTTTTAAAGAAATCTACTTTATTGATAGTAGTTGGGGTTAAATTATAATGTCGAAGAGACTCAATATTTTTGAAGAGATTTTTGGATCATATTAATAATTGGAATGAAAACTTATAAAAGAGTGTTTTCATAATGTTGATCAAGAAAGAAATATTTTATGTTGTATTATTAAATTCCATTGTATTTAGAGATCAAATTATTTACAAAATCATTCAATGGATTAGATATTAGGGTATTGTTCTGATTCTTCATAAGGGAATCTGAAGAATATAGTAGTTAAGTGATTTAAGATTTATAAAATCTCAAAACCAATGTGAATGGTAGTTCACTTAAGGTACCTTGGAGTATGGTTAAAACTTAGAAGTATAATCTTGTTGAAATTCCTTAAAATGATTAAGGAATTGATAAGGTTCTCATTAAAGTAAGCTTTTAGAAGAGGAAATCGATGGATTTTCTAGCTCATCAGAAAGATGCGAAATATAGTCAAATTGTATATGCTCAAATACCTACTTATATGGACTTAATTAGAAGTGTGGTAATTGGTGTACTCTTTTCGATGGAATGAAAAGAGGTAAAATAGATCATTGGGAATTAATAAGAGGGATAGCTTGTAAACCAAGTACTTGCACCTAAAAATAAGTAAGATAGCTCATTGGAAAACTACGAGAGAGATATTTTAAATAAACTACTTGCACCTAGTCCTCTTACATAGATAGATTTATGTAAGTTGTGGAGATGGGTGTACCTTAAAGAAAATTCTAAGTGGAAGACCATTAAGATATGGAATGACTTAATAGCTTAGAGTCTGTAAAGGACATTTTATAATAACCTAAACACACTACTTAACAAGAGTGCAAAACAAATAGGTTAGGAGTTAGGATAATATAATTTGGGTTATGATATTAAATATCAGAGTATGGATCATAGGGATGTATATTCCTCTATAAAACTTGGAGAGTGATGTGTAATAGAATACATACCCATGAAAGGAATATCCCATTAAATATAGATTATCTACTAAAAATAATTTTGTATATCTAGTTAAGATAATTAGGAATATGTTTACTAGTAGTAGTTTGAGGGAGTATTTCGAGAACTAGTTTCTACTACCTCTCCTATGTGTGTCCAGGGATAATATTTCCAAAGATAAGGAGAGGAAATGTTGCCCCATCAATGAGGTAGACATGACAAACTAATGTAGATGTCATAACCCTAGAAGTATGTTCAAAAAATCTTGGTAAAAATAGGAAGGACCTCACCACTACAATAGATTTGCTTCAAGAATAAGTGGAAACATAGAATAAATTACTAAAATCCATGTTGAATCAGGAAACACGGGCTTGAAACTCTAGAGGAGGATAATGTAATGAACCCCTTTTAAAGGTAAAATGGGCCAGAGTTCAGCTAGAGGTAGAATTGGGTAAGGATATGAAGCATATTAAATATTTCGAGTTCAAAGGAGAGGAAGACGATGATGTTGTTTAAGCTTGGCTGAAAGAGATAGAGACTTTTTGCAACATGAATAATTATTCCACTAGAACTCGAACGTTGTATGATGTTGTACATTTACAAGGTGTTGGTTTAGATTGGTGGGAAAAATTTAGTGAGGAAAAATGTATTGAAGCAATAGTTTATCTAAAATGGGAAGACTTTGTTATAGATTTTAAGGAGAGGTTCCTCATCGAGCATTTTTACACCTAAAAATTTGAGGAATTCACCAAACTTAGATAGGGAATAAGATCATGGAGGTATATTACCATAAATTTGTTAAGCTGTTGAAATATGTACCCATGTATAATGAGAAAATAAAAGTCCATAAATTTATCGTAGGAGTGGATCCTATAATAGGGTATGAGGTGAACATGCAAGAACCTAATACCCTTAAAAAGGTATATGACCTGTCCATGAAAGATAAAACTTACCTTAATACCTAATTCGACTATGAAGGGGTATTTGAATAGGATAAAGAGGCACTGAGAAAAATAAATAGTGTAGGGTTTATAAAATAGGAGAGTGAATAGACAAACAAGAGCTCCATTAGTCAGGATAGAGAGAATGACAGGAAGTAGGGAAGGCTTAAGAGAATTTTCAGAGGAAAGAAACATAATCCTAACAAAAATTGCAATGGAAATTGTAAACCACCACCATAGGGACAACCCAATATTCCATTAGCAATGAAATCAAAGGAAGGACAAAAGAAAAAAACACACCCAAGACCCAATACTAGTTTTTTTGAAAGTGGTGGACCACATTATGCCAATAAATGCTCACTCAAAGTAGGACTAATTTCAAAAGAAAAAGAACTAGCTTACCAAGCATCCATATCCAAGGAAACTGCACATAAGCTTTATGCTATTATAGGGAACAAAAATCTGGAAGGGCAAGCTACTCCTATACTGATAAAGGGTAAGATATTTTGTAGAAATTTTAAAATTGTAATTGATAGTGGTGCCACATATATATTTTTTTCCACTAGACTAAGTAAGGATATACTAGAATGTTGAGCAAGGTGTCGTAAAAGTATTGTCATTATTGTAAACATAGATAGATAGATCAGTTTATGCAGTGGATAGGAGTTCAGAGGTCAGTTAGATCATGTATAGTGAATTTTTGAGAAGACAGAAGTGGCCCAGATTCAGAAAATCAAAGAAAAAGACAAGTAAGAAAACTATCGCAATATCGCGACATGTTTTCTGTCATGATTTCGCGACATCTCAAAGGAGAGAGAAAATGCATGCCAAATTATCATGATTTCGTGACATAACGAAGGAGAGAGAAAATGCATGCCAAACTGTCATGATTTCGTGACATGGCCGAGGAGAGAGAAGGCGCAAGCAAAATTGTCACGATTTCACGACATGGCCAAAGAGAGAGAAAGCACAAGGATAACTTTCGTGATATCATGACATGGTGAAACGCTAGAAAAGAAGATGTCAAGATTTCACGACATGTCAAGAAGAAATAAAAGAAAACTGCTACGATAATGCGACATGGTGAAAAGCTAGAAAAGAAGATGTCACGATTTCATGACATGTTAAGAAGAAAGAAAAGAAAATTGTCATGATTTCGTGACATGTTGGCAGAAAATAAGTCAAGTGGAAAAACTATCGTGATTTTGCGACATGTTCAAAGAGAAGGAGCTCACAAAGAAAAGTGTCACGATTTCGCGACGATCTGCTAGAGAGGCAGTACGGACAAAAATGTGTCATGATTTCGTGACATGTTTGAGAGAAGGAGCTCACAAAGAAAAGTGTCGCGATTTCATGATAATTTGTAAGAAGGATGGTACGAAAGAAAGTGCCACGATTTCGCGACAAGTTCGATGAGAAAGCGTTAAGGAGAAAAAGTGTCGCAATTTTACGAAGAAGAGTGTACGGATGAGAAAGATGTCGTGATTTCATGACATGTTCCATTTTCGTGGGCAAAAGATAGAAAGGCACAAGTCAGAGAAAGATGTCGCAATTTCGCGACATGTTTCATTTTCACGGGTGGAAGGCAGAAAAGGCACAAGGCAGAGAAAGATGTGATTTCGTGACATGTTTCGTTTTCACTGGTTGAAGCCAAGAGGAGTGTACAGAGAAGAAAATATGTCATGATTTCATGACATGTCAGGTTTTTGCTAGTGTAGGCAGAACAGAGTGCAAGGAAGCGAAATATGTCACGATTTCGTGACATGTCTGGTTTTCATGGGTGCAAGCAAAGAAGTGGACAAGGAGGCAAAAATTTTCTCGATTTCGCAACATGTCGAGTTTTCACTAGGTGAAGCCGAGAAGTGTAACAAGAGGAAAAAGGTGTCACGATATCACGACAGGTCATGTTTTTGCGGGTAGAAGATGAGAAGAGTGCAAAGAGACAGAAGTGTCACGATTTTGCGATAGGTGGCAACAACACGCTTACTAACAGTTAACTAGAACATAACTATAGTTAAAGGGGTAGTGGTAGAGAAAAAGTAGGGAGCCAAAATTAGAAAAGTTAACTGGAGTCAGTGTGACGGTTACAAGTGCAGTAACAGTTAGAAATCATGCAACTTTTTTTTTAAATAGTAAAAGAAAAAGAATTCAAATAGTCGTATACGAAGAATCAAGAAATGCATTCAAAAAGTCGCATAAGGAGAGTCAAAAAATGCATTCGAACAGTAGCATACGAAGAATCAAGAAATGCATTCGAACAGTTGCATAAGGAGAATCAAAAAATGCATTCGAACAGCTGCATAAGAAGAATTAAAAAATGTATGCATGGATAGAAAAATATTCGAACAGTCACATAAGTAGAATAAAAAATGCATGCACACATAGAAAAGAATTCGAATAGTCAGAGAATGTTATTCAACTACATGCGGGATTCCAAAAGTCATAGAAGATGATGAGTCTCGATGAGAAAAAGGGGTTATAAAAATACAGTCACACAGAGAATCAGGTTGCTGCTGTATGTGAGAAATTAATACGTAAAGAGGGTTAGAAGAGGGCCGAAAGAGAAATAAGTAGAGCCATGAGAGTGTGCAGAGTTTATTCAATTGTAGACCATTCAGGGTCATGTAAACAGTGAAGGCATTTTTATGTCACTGTAATAACTCAGAATTGTAGTCCAAGTTGGTGCTTGGTATTAGGGGTTGGTGCTCCTATCTGTTGCATCAAAAAATTAAGGGGTTGGTGCTCCTTCTAGTGGATGCTGGTAAAGTGTTTGTAAAATTGGTATTTTGCAAAGGCTAGATTTGGATTGGAGTCCAAGCAGTCATTTTTGAAGAGTAGCCAAATTGGTGAACCTCGTTATATTGTGTGTTGTAGTGTGCTCTCTTGTGAAAATTTATTTAATTGTTTTCAAGTTCTCTTTGCTTCAGATTTAAGTGTTGTAGATTTGAATTTTAATAGCTACACTGATTCACCCCCCCCTCTCAGTGTCATTGTGAGAATATCAATTGGTATCAGAGCCAAGTTTCTTGAACAAGCTTAATCATCTAAGGTGATCTTGGAAGAAACACAATGGCAGGTGGTGAAGGATTCTCATCCAACAAATCTCCCTTGTTCGATGGAACTAATTACTCATTCTAAAAATTTAGGATGTAGACATATCTGAGTGCATTGGGATACGACATTTGGGAGTCAGTACAAAGTGGATACACAACACCCACTACTCCTCCAACAGATACTGTCGAGAAAAAAAAGTTTGAGAATAAATCCAAAGCAAAGAATGCCATAATGTGTGGGCTAGTAGACAATGAACTAATAAGAGTCATGAGATGTAAATCGACAAAAGACATGTGGGATAAACTAAAGAGCATCCATGAAGGAGACAGCAAGATCAAGGAAGCCAAGCTGCAAACTCATCGAGCTCAGTTCGAAGCATTACAAATGAATGAAGATGAGAACATAGAGGCCTATATGTTGAGAGTCAATGGAATCATTAATGCAATCAAAGGACTCGGTGAAGAAATTGAAGATGCAGTTGTCGTGAAAAAGGTTCTCAAAACTCTTAATAAAATATTTAACTCTAAAGTTTCTACAATAGAAGAGGCGAAATATCTAAACAATTTTAGCATGGATGAGATTCATGGTTCCTTGACTACATACGAAATGAGAATAGGACAAACTAAGCCCATAGACAAAGAAGTTGCTTTTAAAGCACACAAAAATATAAAAGCTGAACAAGAATCCGATGATGAAGAGACATAGGATGAAACGAAAGCTAACTTTGTTCAGAAACTTACAAAGGGAAAAGGAAAGTATAGAGGAAAGTTACCATTTAAGTGCTTCAATTGTGGAGGAGTCGGTCACTTTGCAGCTAAATGTCCAATGCATGAGAAAACCAAAAATGGTGAAGGGTCACACCAAGAAAAAGGTGACTAGAAGAAGAAACAAAATTTTAGAAAAAACAACTTCAAGAAGAAAATCTTCATATCCAAGAATGTCAGCTCTTCTGAAGAAAGCTTAGGTGAGGATTCTGAAGAAGAAATAGGTGAAGCTCTGTTCATGGAACTTGAAGAAGAAAGAACAAAAGAAAATAAGGAAGGTGATGAAAATCTTAAGGATGAGGCTGAAGTATATTTGGAAGGAGAGTTGGTTGCTGCACTTGAAGAGTTGAGTGTAGAAAGGAAAAATAATAAAAAGTTTTCAAGAAAACTAGAGAATGCCAATGACATAATAAAAAGTTTGAAAATACAGACAGAGGAATTTAAGAAAATGTCTGAAGAACTTGAAGTAAAATTAACCATGAAAATAGATGAGTGCAGCAAACTAGAAGAAGAAATTGATGGTTTAAGAATACGGCTAGAAGAATAGAATCAAAAATTGAGTTGCTATCACAAACTTGAAGGAAGTTCTACACAGCTTGAAAAAATCATAAATAGTCAGAGGACCACAGGCATCAAATTTGGCTTGGGCTTTGTCAAAGGAGAATCTTCAAGTGGATCAAAAGCCATAACTGTAGAACCGATAAAGAAAGAAGATAAGATCAAGCTTGCCAAAGAAAATCAAATCATGCTAAAGAAAGCAACAATGTCAGGCACGAGAAGAGTGTTGACAATGAGGGATTCACAAAAGTCACACATCAAAGGAGAAGAAAATTTGTGACTCCTACTACAAATTGGCAAAGACCAACTCCCAGGTTTAATCATTTCTTTTTTGGTTATTATTTACTTACGGTCATAAGATTTCAGATTGCATTTATAATATAGGACATAGAAATTTCACAAGCAGAAATGCATTTTCACCCTTGATGGAGTATGTTGTAGAATGCTATAATTGTCATAACTTTGTACACATTGCAAGAAACTGTAGAAGCACATATGCAGCAAATAAATTTTAGAGAAGAACTCAACCAAACAGTTTAAATCAAAACAAAAAATTCCAGAAAAACATGCACAGGCCACTGACAAAGAAAAGTCTTAACAAGTGACCAAAAATGTAGTCAAATCAGAATGGAAAGAAAAGGAGCAACTCAAGGAAGAAAAGGAATCATTGATTGTATAGATAGCATTCAAAGCACAGAACAAATCAGCACCATGGATATTGGATAGTGGATGTTCCAGTCACATGACAGGAGATAAACAAAAATTTGAAAATTTATAGAAATATGAAGGAGGCTCTGTGAAGTTTGGAAATAATGATGGAGCCAAGATAGTTGGCAAAGGATCAGTCAAGATAAGTGATGGAAAGATCAATTCCAAGGAAGTTATGTTTGTGTTGGTTTAAAGAACAACTTACTGAGTGTAAGTCAAATCTATGATAGAGGTTATGAAGTCATTTTTAGGAAGCAGGGCTGTGAATTCATAAAAGAACATAGTGGGAAGCTGATAGCTACTAGATCGAGGACTTCTAGAAATCTATATACTCTCTTAGAAACTGTAGAAGGAACATGCCTGATTGGATAGGAAGATGAAAATTGGTTGTGGCACAAGAGGCTCGGTCATATTAGCTTTGACAATTTGGTAAAAATAAGTTCAAAAAGGGTAGTAAGAGATATACCAACCATTGGCAAACTAGTAAATAGCATCTGTGCTTCATGCCAAAAAGGAAAGAAAACCAGATCTACATTTAAATCAAATGAATACTTCACCAGCAAACCTTTGGAGATAATTCATACTAATTTGTGTGGACCCATGAGAACACAAAGCATAAACGGTGACAAATACTTTATGTTGTTCATAGATGATTACTCCAGGATGACATGGGTATTATTTTTAAAGATTAAATCAAATGCCTTTGAGATGTTCAAGATTTTTAAAAAACAAGTTGAAAATCAAACTGGAAAAAGAATTAAATGCCTAAGATCAGACAGAGGAGGAGAGTTTATTTTAGAAGAGTTTGTAGAATACTATCAAAAATATGGGATTAGAAGACAGTTTTTAATAGCAAGGACACCTCAGCAGAATGGTGTTGTTGAAAGGAAGAACATGACTGTGCAAGAAATGGCAAGGACAATGTTGGCTGAGAACAAAATAGCTAACAAATTTTGGAAAGAGGCAGTACATACTACAATTTACATTCAAAACAGGTGCATGCTAAGGCCGCATGAAAGCAAAACACCTTATGAGCTGTGGTTCGACAGAAAGGCAATAGCAAGATATTTCAAAGTGTTTGGCAGCAAGTGCTACATCAAACGGACTGAAGATAATCTCAGTAAATTTGAAGATAGAGCTGACGAAGATATTTTTCTAGGTTACTCAACAAAAAGCAAAGTGATGGGGGATAGGAAAATCACACACAGTCACAACCATGCGATTCCCAAATTTTCTTCTATTAAATATGGAAATACATACAATAATAGCTCGCAGGCTTACAATAACCAGCTCTCGGCTTGGTTTTCCACTATCACACTCTGCATGCGATATTCCTAAATCCACCACCGATATAATACATTAAACTGGGTTTTTATAGAGGTCCCGACCCTCTGAAACATCCATCATGAAAACTGGGGCACCAACCCAATTTATTACAAAGACTGGGTTTTTATAGAGGCCCCGACCCTTTAGAACATCAACACAAAAATCGAAGCACCAACCCGATTTAATACTCCACTCCGCACGGCCCCTGTCATCGCCACTTTCATCAGAATACCCTGCACGCCCATCCTTTTCATTTCTCGTGCTTTTGGGTAATCACCCGCTTTTACTACACCTTGTGCCACGTGTCATCCGTAACAATCCTTGAAAATACCGCCTACCACGGTTTCATGCCATTTCTTTCTTCTTCTTCGTCTTCTTCTCTTCCCGTCGTGATATCGCAACATGTCGCGATATCGTGACATTTTAGCTTCCCTGCGCTCCTTTCCTCTTTTGGTCATGATATCGCGACATGTCGCGATATCACGATGTCTCCTCTTCCTCTTTGCCTTCCTTGCTTTCGGGCCATGATATCGCGACGTTCTCCTTCCTCGCCTTCGCTTCTCTGCTTTGGTCACGATTTCATGACATGTCACAAAATCGTGACAATTCCTTCGACATCTACTTTTCTCCTATTGGTGGTCGCAATTTCACGATAGTTGTGATTTTGTGACATGTCACGAAATCATGACATTCTCTTTAGCGCCTTCCCCAGTCTGCTCCTTGTGATTTTTTGACATGTCACGAAATCGTGACATTTCCATCTTCTCTACCCCGAATCTTTATTTTGTCATGATTTCATGATGATTGTGATTTCGTGACATGTCGCGAGATCGCAACAACTCCCACTGCTCTACTTCGGCTACGCTTTTGTGTCACGATTTCGCAACAACCCAACTGCTTCCCTCTGTTGATGCCCTGCTATCACGATTTCGTGACATGTCGTGAAATCGCGACAACCCAATTGCTCTCCTCTACTACTGCTTTCTATGTCACGATTTCACGACAGTCATGATGTCATGACAAAAACATAGGCATCTCCCCTTGACTATTTTATGTCACGATTTCGTGATAGTCGTGATTTCATGATCTGTGATGAAATCACGACCTCCTTAATGAATTTTTCTCTCTCTTTGCATTCTTCTTCTTCTTCCTTAGCCGACTCTTCAAAAGTGGCCCTCCTGCCACTGTATGCTTTTGTATTAGGTGCTGCTAGATGCTCCTGCATCACAAAGCCTACACATGTTACAACAAGAGGCTAAAGAAAATTGTTGAGAGTGTTGATGTTAAAGTTGATGAAGATAGAGAACGAGAATTTACGTATCAAGAAAACTACCCTATTTATGAAGAAGTCATTGAAGGAGATGAAGAAAAGGAAACAGAAGAAAATCAGAAAATTGAACCAGATGATTTAAAAATTGACTCGAAAGAAGAAGAAAACAAGAAATTCAAAACAGGCAGCTGGCAAAAAAATCATCCCAGAGAACAGATTATTGGGGACCCCACAGATGGTATTCAGACAAGAAGAGCAGTAGTAAGGAACTATTCTCTGTTAACCAGCATTGAACCTAAAAATTTTGCTGAAGCAAGCACAGATGAAAGTTGGATGAAGGCAATTAATGAATAACTAGATCAGATTGAGAAAAACAAAACCTGGGAATTAGTACCACGGCCAGCAAATAAAAACATAATCGACAATAAATAGATTTTTTGAAATAAATTAAATGAAGATGGATAGGTTGTCAGAAATAAGGCAAGATTGGTCTGTAAAGGCTATGCTCAGATTGAAGGCATTGATTTTGAGGAAACCTTTGCACCAATGAGCTGGACTAGAGGCAATCAGAATGTTTCTGGCTTTAGCAGTCCATAAAAATTTCAAAGTATATCAAATGGACGTAAAATCAGCATTTCTGAATGGAAAATTGGAAGAAGAGGTTTACATTGAATAGCCAGATGGATTCCAACTCGGTGACAATTCAGATTTTGTTTGCAGGTTAAAGAAAGCGTTGTATAGTTTGAAACAGGCACCCAGAGCATGGTATGCAAGGCTGGATAACTATCTTATTAAACAAGGGTTCAAGAAAGGTATGGTGGACAACAATTTATATATCAAAATAGAGCATGACTAGCTTATTGTACTTGTTGTTTATGTAGATGATATAATATTTGGTAGCATCATGGATGAATATTGTAGAGACATAGCAAATAAAATGAAGACAGAATTTGAGATGTCAATGATTGGTGAACTTTCTTATTTTCTCGGACTGCAAGTCAATCAAAGTGAAAAGGGTATTTTTATCTCTCAAGTAAAATATGTGAAAGAAATGCTGAAAAAGTTCACAATGGAGGATAGTAAACTCGTTAGCACTCCCATGACAACAGGTCGCAAGTTGAGCAAGGATGACAAATCTCTAGATGTAGATCAAACAATGTACAGGTCTATGATTGGAAGTCTGCTGTATTTAACAGCCACTAGACCAGATATATTACAGACAGTATGCATGGTTGCAAAATTTTAGGCTAGTCCCAAATAAAATCATGTGACAGCTGTAAAGAGGATTTTTAGGTACCTCAAGGGTACTATGGATTATGGGTTGTGGTAACCAAAAGGTAAAGACTTCACTCTGATTGCATATTCTGATGCAAATTGGGTAGGATGTATTGATGATAGAAAGAGTACCAGTGGAGGAGCATTTTATCTTGGAGACAGGCTGGTAGCATGGCACAACAAGAAACAAGAATCAGTCTCTCTATCCACAACCGAGGTAGAATACATTGCAGCAACAACATGCTGTACACAGATATTATGGATGATACAAACTTTGAAAGATCTTGATATTCACTTCAAAGAGCCAATTTCAATTAAATGTGATAACAATAGTGCTATCAATATATCCAAGAATCCGGTTATGCATTCTCGAACCAAACATATTGCGATCCAGTATCACTTCTTGAAGGATAAAGTTGCATAAGGAGAGGTCAAATTGGATTTTGTTCCAACTACAGATCAGGTAGCTGATATATTCACAAAACCATTGCCCAAAGAAGTTTTTGAGTACCTTCGGAGTAAGTTGGGAGCGGTCACATTTCAATTGGGATCACATTCTCAGGGGGAGCATTTATGCCTATGTTTATAGTTTTGCTTATATTTATGATTTTTTCTAACTATAAAAATATTTGTCTGAGAATGGTGTGCATAGACTCAGAGGGAGTCTGCAGCAGCCCTTTGGTATTATTGTCAAAGGGGGAGAAGAATTACAGGAGAGTGCATGAGTGTTGCCAACAATTCCAAATGGGGAGATTGTTGAGCAAGGTGCAGTAAAAGTATTGTCATTGTTGTCAACACAGACAGATAGATCAGTTGATGCAGTGGACAGGAGTTCAGAGGTCAGTCAAATCATATACAGTGAATTTTTGAGAAGATAGAAGTGGCCCAGATTCAAAAAATCAAAGAAAAATACAAGAAAACATGTCACGATATCGCGACATGTTTTCTGTCGCAATTTCGTGACATCTCGGAGGAGAGAGAAAATGCATGCCAAAATGTTGCAATTTCACGACATAACAGAGGAGAGAGAAAATGCATGCCAAACAGTCATGATTTTGTGACATGGCCGAGGAGAGAGAAGGCGCAAGCAAAATTGTCATGATTTCATGACATGGTCGAAGAGAGAGAAAGCGCAAGGATAACTGTCGCGATATCATGACATGGTGAAAATCTAGAAAAGAAGATGTCACGATTTCATGACATGTCAAGAAGAAAGAAAAGAAAACTATTGCGATAACGTGACATGGTGAAAAGCTAGAAAAGAAGATGTCACGATTTTGTGACATGTCAAGAAGAAAGAAAAGAAAACTGTTGCGATTTTGCGACATGTTGGCAGAAAAGAAGTCAAGTGGAAAAACTGTCATGATTTCGTGACATGTTCAGAGAGGAGCTCGCAAAGAAAAGTGTCACGATTTCGTGATGATCTGCTAGAGAGGTAGTACGGATGAAAATGTGTCATGATTTCGTGACATGTTTGAGAGAAGGAGCTTGCAAAGAAAAGTGTCACGATTTCATGACAATTTGCAAGAAGGATGGTACGAAAGAAAAAGTGTCACGATTTCATGATAGGTTCGATGAGAAAGCGCTAAGGAGAAAAAGTGTCACGATTTCATGACATGTCAAGTTTTCGCTGGGGCTTGCAGAGAAGAGTGTATGGATGAGAAAGATGTGATTTCACGACATGTTCCATTTTTGTGGGCAAAATACAGAAAGGCACAAGGCAGAGAAAGATGTCACAATTTCATGAAATGTTCCGTTTTCATGGGCGGAAGGCAGAAAAGGCACAAGGCAGAGAAAGATGTTGTGATTTCGTGACATGTTCCATTTTCACTTGTTGAAGCCAAGAGGAGTGTATGGAAGCGAAAGATGTCACGATTTCATGACATGTCAGGTTTTTGCTAGTGCAGGCAGAACAGAGTGCAAGGAAGCGAAAGATGTCACGATTTCATGACATGTCTGGTTTTCGTGGGTGCAAGAGAAGAAGTGGACAAGGAGGCAAAAACTGTCATGATTTTGTGACATGTCAAGTTTTTGCTAGGTGAAGTCGAGAAGCGTAAAAAGAGGCGAAAAGTGTCACGATATCATGACAGGTCATGTTTTCGCGGGTAGAAGGCGAGAAGAGTGCAAAGAGACAGAAGTGTCACGATTTCGTGACAGGTGGCAACAACACGCTTACTGACAGTTAACTGGAAAAAAACTACAGTTAAAGGGGCAGTGGTAGAGAAAAAGCAGGGAGCCAAAATTAGAAAAGTTAACTGGAGTCAGTGCGACGGTTACAAGTGCAGTAACAGTTAGAAATCATGCAGCTTTTTTTTAAAACAGTCGAAGAAAAAGAATTCGAACAGTCGTATACGAAGAATCGAGAAATGCATTCGAACAGTCGCATAAGGAGAATCAAAAAATGCATTCGAACAGTCGCATACAAAGAATCAAGAAATGCATTCGAACAGTCGCATAAGGAGAATCAAAAAATGCATTCGAACAGCCGCATAAGAAGAATAAAAAAATGCATGCACGGATAGAAAAAGATTCGAACAGTCGCATAAGTAGAATAAAAAATGCATGCATGCATAGAAAAGAATTCGAATAGTCAGAGAATGTTATTCGACTACATGCGGGATTCCAAAAGTCATAGAAGACGAGGAGTCTTTATGAGAAAAATGGGTTATAAAAAGATAGTCGCACAGAGAATAAGGTTGCTGTTGTATGTGAGAAATTACTGCGTAAAGAGGGTTAGAAGAGGGCCGAAAGAGAAATAAGCAGAGCCGTGAGAGCATGTAGAGTTTGTTTAATTGTATACCAGTCAGGGTCGTGTAAACAGTGAAGGCATTTTTATGTCACTATAATAACTCATAATTGCAGTCCAAGTTGGTGCTTGGTATTAGGGGTTGGTGCTCCTATCTGTTGCAGCAAAAAATTAAGGGGTTGGTGCTCCTTCTAGTGGATGCTGGTAAAGTGTTTGTAAAATTGGTGTTTTGCAAAGGCTGGATTTGGATTGGAGTCTAAGTAGTCATTTTTGAGGAGTAGCCAAATTGGTGAACCTTGTTATATTATGTGTTGTGGTGTGCTCTCTTGTGAAAATTGATTTACCTGTTTTCAAGTTCTCTTTGCTTCAAATTTAAGTGCTGTAGATTTGAATTTTAATAGCTACACTGATTCACCCCCCCTCTCAGTGTCATTGTTAGAATATCATAGAAAGATCAAGAATTTTGGCACAAGGGTGGAAGGTCGAATATGGTTTATGATAGACATATTTTGTAGACCAGTGTTATCCCATGATTAAAATTAGCTTACCTAGTGGTACAATTGTATTTTGTCTATATGTGATATTATTGTATCCTTTTGATGTAGTCCTAGGAATGGATTGCGTACAAGCACATAAGGTTGTAATCAATTTACAAGATACATGGATTGAGTAATCAAAACATGGTAGGAAGATACAGGGTGTAGAACCTACAAGGGCATTTTCAACTCCAGATCCTCTCGACAATGTAACTTAAGAAAGCAATTAAAAGAGTATGAATAGTTTATGTGGTGAAGTTAAATGAGATAGGCACTGAAAAATGAAGAGGTGTTTGAGAAACACCCATTTATTTCAGAGTTTAGGGATGTATTTATAGAGGATTTACATAGATTACCACCTAAACATGAATTTGACTTCACAATTGAGCTTCAACCTAGAATAGAGCCTATTCATAGGGCTTCTTATAGAATGAATCCCATATAAATGTAGGAGCTGAAAGTGCAGCTACAAGGTTTGTTGGAGAAAGCATTAATTAGGCCAAGTGTGTTACCATAGGGTGCACCTATTATGTTTTTTATGAAAAATGATGGTTTCTTGCAATTATGTATATATTATAGGATGTTGAATAAGGCAACCATTAATAATGGATATCTTCTACCCAAAATTGAATATCTCTTTGATCAGCTTAGAGATACCACTATATTCTCAAAGATTGATCTAAAATCAAGATACCATCAATTGAGGATCCATGAAGAGGATACTCATAAGACAACATTTAAAAATTGTTAAAAATATTATGATTTTACTATCTTACTTTTTGGTCTAACGAATGCTCTAACAACATTTATAAATTTGATGAGTAGTATTTTTAGGAGGCACTTGGAATGGTTTTTGTTTTTGTTTTTGATGATATTTTGATATATTACTAAAATAAGGTAGAGCATAATAGATGTATTAGGATCATACTGGAGCTATTGAGGAAGATTCAATTATACAAAAACTTTACTAAGTGTGAATTTTATGTACTGGAGGTGTAATACTTAGGGCATATTATATCAAAAAAAATGATTGTAGTGGATCCTAAGAAAACAAAAGTTGTATTGAATTGGCTACATCCATAAGTGTGATGGAATTATAGATTTTCATGGGTTTGATTGGATATTATAGGCATACTATGAATGATTACGCCAATATAACCTCTCTAATAACTAATAGTTAGAGGAAGGGAAAAGAGTTCAAGTGGACGAATAAATGTGAGGTAGATTTTGATCTGCTCAAATAGAAAATCACTACACCTCCCATATTAAAGATAAAATACCCTCAAGGAAGTTTTTATATATGTAGAGATGCATCATTAGAAGGTTTTAGAGGGATTATTTCTTAGAATGGAGCTATTGTGGCCTATGGGTCAAGGAAACTAAAATGACATGAGATCAATTATACAACCTATGATTTGGAATTGGCAGCGGTGGTGTTTGATCTCAAAAGTTGTTGGAACTATTTTTTAGGGAGACCCTTTGAGTTGAGAATAGACCATCAAAGTTTGAAATACATATTTAATTAATCTTTGTTAAATGCCTGGTAGAGAATGTGGATGTAATTTCTTTCCAAATATAATTTTGACATTGAATATAAAAGAGAAAGAAAATAAAGTCATTGTTGCATTGAGTAGGATTGTATCGCTCCAAATTTTTTGCACCCTTACCTTTAGGCTAAAGGATCCACGCCCGGAAGGGGGATGCGAGAAGGATGGGACAATACCTCGGACTGAGAGGCCTTTTGAAGGTCCTACCTCTTGAGGGAGGTGTATAAAGGTGAATTTTTTATGGATGGTGGGTTCATCAGGAAACTTTTGAATGGCAGTTTCCATGCCTAGGTTGGAAATGTGTTTGATGTGTTCAATTTTATATTTAATCATTCAAATCTTAGGTTTGGCCAAATGAATCTAAACTATTCTATATGAAATTTAGATTTAAATGAATACAGAAAGTATAACTAAATAGAAAACATAGAGAATAAGCTAGATTAAAAAGCCATATCTGATCCGAATGTCTGATGGAGGTTCTAATTTTTGAAGCAGTCAAGATCACCTCTGATATGATAGGATCGTCTACGATCAGACAAGATCATCTAAGATCTGAAAAATTCATTAGAGACTTGCAATCAGAGAAATAGATACAAAATACCAAAAATGCAACTATTCCAACAGAGGGCAATGTTGTAGAATGACAATAATAATATTAAACTAATAATTATAAATAAAAATATGAGTGCATTACAATGATTTAATGACAAATTATGATTTTATTATGCATTAAAACTATATGGATGAACTCCAGGATGAAAAATAGTAATAATTCTAACTAATGCAAAGCAAAACAATAGATAATGGAGAAAGAATGCAAACTCAGGGCACTGATTGCCCCCAATGTTGACTACAGTCGAAATCATATCGAATTGGTGCGTGATCATCCGAGATTGTACAGGATCGTCTGCAACGATCTGAGCTTGCTCTGGATGAAAAACAATGAAGTTCCTGCAAACAAACTTGGAAAAATACAAAGGCAAATGATGATTTAGGATGGTCTAATGCAAATAGAACTCGTGTTACAGGAAAATTCAGCTAGGGGAATGTCAAGGGAAAATCTTAAGGTTAAATAGGCATAGGAAGGAGGTTGGGAGGTTGGAGATCATCCCAATTTGGGAGATCTCCAACGGGGGAAGTCTCTAACCGCGTAGACACGCTTTTGCCTAGGTTAGAGACGTCGTTGAAATAGAAGCTAATTATGAAAAATTAGTTTTGGGACAAAATCGTCTGGACGTTCTAGTCTAGAAGAAATCGTCCAATCTGAGGTGATATCATTTTATCGATGACGATATTGTCCAACGGTCACAACAAATCCTAAAAATGGCATAGAAAACGAGGAAAGTGGTTTAACAGGAGGTTCAGGGTTGAAAATTTAATTTTGAATTATTACTAAGGTAATTTTAATTATTGCTAAGGTTTACTACGCCAATTTTAGGGTGCTACATTTTGCCCCATATTTAGTGAATTTTCCAAAGAAAATGCATTAAAGATGAGTTCTTATCAATCTACGAGAAAGCAAAAATTATTCCCATTTTTAGGCGACAATTCTAGGTCAAATCGTACGACAACTTACTATGGTGCCCCCTCCGTGTTTTTACCCAACTCGAACGTTTGAGGTAAAAATGCAAAAAAGCAAAATGTTAAAAATAATATTTTTAATTGTTTTTGAATAAAATTAAGAAAAATAGGGTAAAACCCTAATTCATTGTTACTATTCATTTTCTTGGTTTCTAGAGCTCTACAAACAAGATGGTCGAGACGACGCACAGATCGATAGGGGTCTGGTGCGGGCTACGAGTAAGGGTCCAAAATTAATTTAGAATGCTTTAATTTTGAATTTCATGCTTTTTAGATTAATTTTGAATGATTGTTGAGCATCGCGGCCGTTTTTGGGCCGTTGACATCATTGGGACGAAATCGTCTCAATTTCGTCGAAATCGTCTCGATATCGCTGATTTCGTCCAAGGGCGAAATCGATGATATGGGGACCATTTCGTCCAATAAGGGACGATTCCCTTTTGCAAAATCGGAGACGAATTTGCTCAAATTTTGGATGATATCGTCCAATAGTGGATGATATAATCATTTGTATGAAAGTGAACTTATTTTACTTGCATTTTTAATCACTGTTTTATTCCTGATTTTTATTGTTTTGTTGTTTATGTTGCAGAGAGGATTATTAAAGAGCCAAGAATTGAAATACAGTGGGCTGAGGGATGACTTGGCCGCTTTATATCAGGTAGAGCAATATTAGTTGGCTCAGGTCGGCTTGCAGCACATGGCAAATATGCCACAAGTTTCTACAGATATAGGGCTATTGACAGCCCTAGCAAAGAGGTGGTATCCGAGTTCTTCTTGTTTCTAGTTACCGACAGGGGAGATGACTCCCACATTGGAGGATGTATGGAGGATTTTGAGGATCCCCATACAAGGATGGCTAATAACTTCAATAGCCAATCAGGGCCATGCAATGATGTGACTGTGCAGATATTCGAGCTTCGCCCTGGAGAAGGGCGGAGTGAACATCAAGTCACTACGCCAGATGCCTGGGGCATTTAGACTAACACAAGTTTTGGCTGGGGTGGTAAGTGTTCTGCTACTATGTCTTCAAAGTGGATGCAGACTACCATGGCTACTAACAGATGTGGTCTGTGACATGAGAGACTATGGGTACATGTTTGCTTGGGGGAGCTTTGTACTATGCCAATTGTATAGGATCCTACATGGGGTCGTATACAAGGACGACCGATGTCTGGTCATGAAATCACTACTATAGGTTTGGTGCTGGGAGCACATCACGGTGCAGAGGCCGATAGGGCTCCCACTAATAGGGATTGACGAGGAGAGGCCCCGAGTTTTCTACTGGTGGCTCCGGAGAGGGTCACAACGGTGAATAGATCTGCCAATGTCCTGGAGACTACTTGATGACCTTGTCTCTGACCAGATCACCTGGAGGCCTTGGAGAGATCATCCAAGGTGGGCCAAGGATAGACAGGAGCTGGCTCGCATCAGGTGAACCTACTGGCTGAGGATAGAGAGGCGAGAGGTGGAGCTCCATCACTATGACCGAGTTTTGAGGTAGTTTGGTCTACAGCAGGGGATCCCATCTCTTAGGGACTACGAGTTTTCCCAGACCATCCGGGATAACACTACAGTTAGCGGGGCTCCAGATATGTAGTGCTTTTGGAGTCAAGACATGGACGATGCCCCCATCCAGCCAATGGATGGTGACGACATTGGGGTTGTCGACGGCTATGATGCCTGGTACGCAGGCATCCGCCCTCCTTGGATGACGAGGGCTCAGGGTCCAATTTACATAATTGTGTGTCAGATGGGGAGGCAGCACCAGGCAGCCATTGAGGCGATGTAGGGTCACAACGGGAGAGAGCAAAGGAGACCACAGGCTTAGCAGAGGCCACGATAGTGGGAGAGGAGGGAGGAGAGACCCCCTTCTCCACGGAGAGAGAGACCACCATCGCTCAATAAGGGCAAGGGTGTCGAGGCAGGAGAGAGTAGAGAGATGGCTACTCTCTGGGTGGAGACTGCTCGTCTCCAGGCTTAGGTGCAGTCCTTACAGGATGAGGTTGTACAACATCGAGAGGCCACATAGCTCAAAGATGAGATCGTACGCTTCAAAGCACAGAGCGGAGGGGCGAGCACTTAGGACCTAGCATGGGATATTGCCCAGATCACATTTTATCATATGCTATACTATCAAATGGTTCCAAAGGGTCAGATGTTATCACTGTCGGCCCCCATTAGAGAGCTTGTCATGATGAGGTCATCGAGGACATCATCACGATCAGAGTCTAGGACTCACACCACCACACGGACTATGATGGGGCCACCCCGTCCACCTTAGGGTAGGGGAGGAGATGAGGCTGAGAGCTCGAGGGGTTATCAAGTCTAGCTGCTACAGACTACACTACACAGATTGATACATAGTGTTTATTATTTTTGATAGAGGATCGAGTATGCTGAGGTACAGATTGTGGCATACCGATCCAGTTTTGAGATGATGTATATATTGTTGATATATATAGATGAGATATTTTTGATCATATGACTTGTCTTATGTGTTTGTATGATGCTTTAATGTTTTGATGTGATTGATTTGATGATTCATGTAATTATGTCATTTGGAAATATTATGGTTTGAATGTCATGCTTTTAAAATTTAAATGAATTAATCTAATGTAAACAAATTGGTTGTTTTGTGGGATAATTTGATAAAAATAAAAGGGACTTCTAACAATAATTTCAAAGGACATTGTCGCTATTATAGACCATTTCATGGAGTCGCCGCTCGCTAGGTCATCAAGCTAATCCTAGTATAGAAATATTGTTAAAAGTAAAAGAGTGCTTAAGAGACTGTCTTAATACTTTGTTGTGATGATGGAGATAATGATGGTTTGATGATTTGTTTTCAGATTTTCATAAAAATAGTATGCATGAAATATTTAAAAATAATATTTGCTGGCATAAATTCCTAAGTGTGATAAAATTTTGAACAATTCCTTAGAATTTATACCATGGTTGCAATATTGAATTTGAACATAATGACATGAAATAGAATAAGTGTTCATTTGTTTGTAAAGCATAATTGTGTAACATAATGATTTAAGTCATATGTTTTTATAATTTGAAATAAATGGGAAATAAAATTAGTTCGATAGTTTGCACTAGGCATAGAATTATAAATATAAACTTATACCATCATCGCGAAATCCAAAAAATAATAGTTTTATTGCATGGTTGATTTTTAATTTTTGAAAATAAACAGAAAATATGAAAATGAGGACATATGCTAGGCATAAAATTCCAATTTTGGTTTTGGAACTATACCATTGTCTCGAAAGTCAAAAGTTATATATAAATGTAACTTTATTGCATGTTTTTTTAAAATGATTTTGATTTTTTTGGTAATGCATGTAATTGTCTTTATACTAAACAACTGTTCAAAGAGAAGAAAATGAAATTATTCTAGAAAATTTGTAAAAATATTTCAAAGTATCTTAAAGACAAAAGTTAGATTTATAAGGAATCCCATGTGTGTATGTGAGTTCATTACCAATCTTGATTTATCATAATGATACACAAAATCTCTCAAATACAAATGTGTGTGCAATTGCTTTGTACATTTACCATTTTTGAGCAAGATAATTTGATACAAGTGATTTAAATCAACCAAATAAGTGTTCATTAACCATGATTTATATGCATATAATCGTACCAGACTACTATGTAAGTCGGGTTATCCAAAGCTAGCTAATCCATAAGCAGCATAGGTCTGTACAAAAGAAGGTCGCTAATGTGACAGACATATCACCATGCTAGGAGTTACCCAAGGCCAAGCGGGTTGGGCACAAACCACCTGTTATGGGGATTACCTCACAGTTTTTGAATAATTGAGAATTCCAGGGATTCAAGCTCATCAACCATTCTTTTCTTTTCAATGGGTAGGGAAAGGGATTTTATTGCTTTTGCTTTTGCTCATTTTGCTTTCTTTGCTTTTTTCTTTCTTTTCTATTTTTTTTTTTTTGTATTTTTCTTTCTCGTATCTGTTGCTTTGATATTTGAGATAATGCTGAAATAACCTTTTTCTTTTTCTCTTTTTCTTGAACTTTTATTTTCTTCCTATGCTAGGGATACTTGCTTGGATTAGCTGTAGAGCAAGAGATTTTTATTCTGGGTAGGGGTGAGCTTGTCCTTTTGTCAATTCTCAAATATTCTAGACCATGTGCATGATAGGATAGCAGGGGAAAATTTTCTCTCAAGAAACCACTTCTACTATGTAGCATAGCATGGACATTACAAATATAATCATTTTATTGTGAAAGGATATGCTTGGTTTAAGTAAATAACAAGATCAATTCTCTATGCTCAAACTTTATTTAATTGAATTTTGTGGACTTTGATATAAGAGAGATTAGTAATCATACCAAATAAATCAAGATATTTATTCATGTGAATGTGAAAGGTGTGGGATTCCAAATAAATGCTAATTTATCCAAAATAACTAAAAATATAACTGCAATATGTCACAATTTGAGAAGTACAAAGATAAAAGATGTTTTTGAATATTTTGATGATTTGGATGTTTTTGGTGTTTTTATATTTTTAAGTTTATAAATTGAAAGAAATACTAGTGGTGTTTTTAAAATATTTTAAACAAATATATACAATGATGAAATGATCAATTTTTATGCGTAATAACGTTTAAGATGCAAAATATTCATGGGTTCTTTAAGTTCTTTACCATCTACGGTAGATAATTTGTATGCTTCCAATTCAAATTTAGTAGTGATAATATATGGTCCAAGCCAGTTGGGCTCAAATTTACCTTTAAGGTCTTTAGTTGCATTAGTATTTTTTTTATTTTCTTTTAAAACAAGGTCGTCGACCTCAAAGGATCGATGACAAACTTTCTTAGCATATGATCTTTTAAGCTTGTTTTGGTAGGCACGAAGATGCTCCAAAGCATTGATGCACTTTTCATCTAGGAGTTCCAGCTGACTGAGTCTGCCAGCTCGATATTTATCTCCTACTTCGGTATCTTGAAGTAGTAGAGCCAAAGAAGGAACTTCTAATTCAAAGGGAAAAATAGCTTTAGTGTCGTAAACCAAGACAAAAGGTGAAGTACCTGTGAGAGTACGAACGCTAGTGCGATATGCCCATAAAGCTGGATATAATTGAATGTGCCAGTCGCGACCAGATTTATTGACCAATTTTTTTGAAAATTTTGATTAAGGTTTTGTTAGAAGCTTCTGCTTGGCCATTACCTTGAGGATAATAGGGAGTGGACCAACGATGTTGAATTTTATATTTTTGGCATAATTTCTTTACATATTTATTTTTGAAACAAGTTCCATTGTCTAAGATGAGATTTGCCGGAATTTCGAACCTACAAATGATTTGATTAAAAATAAATTTAGAGACTTATGTCCCAGTGCAAGAAGCTAAAGGCATAGCTTCAACCCACTTCGTGAAATACTCAATGGCAGTTATGATGAATTTGTGTCCATCAGATGACACAAGATTAATTTTTCCAATAATGTCTAAGCCCCATTTTGAAAGGGCCAAGGAGATGAAATAGCCTGCAGTTCTTATGCAGGGGCATGGACAAGGTTAGCATGTTTTTGGCACTACTCGCAATGGTGCACATAATCATGTGCATCATTCTCCATGGTAGTACAAAAGTATCCTATCATAAGGAGATTTTTAGCAATGACACTACCACTGAAGTGTCCTCCACAAGATCCATCATGGGCTTCACTCAAAGCTAATTTGGATTCTTCTAAATTCAAACATCTCGATAGGATACCTTCAAAAGATATCCTATATAAAGTATTACCAATTATTACGAATCGACTTGCTCGTCTATGTAATAACCGATGTTGGTTTCTATTAGAACTAGCAGGGAAAGTCCAATTGTGAAGAAAATCAAATATATCTATATACCAAGCTTTAGGAGTAGTTTCATTGATTAGAAACACATCCAAAGGTTCTAAGCATGACTTATTTGAAGCGGGTTCTTGGATTCAATGAATAATTATGGTGGCATATTCGTCATCTAACTCCAATGGCAGAAGAGATGCAGCTGTGGCCATAGCGTCAGCCGCACGGTTGCTAGTGCGAGGAATAGCTTCCAAGGTAACTTGATCAAATAGAGATATTAATTGTAAAACATATGCTTTATATGGGCACAATTTATCATCTTTGGTCTGATAAACTTCATTAATTTGGTTTATAACAAGTTGAGAGTCACCAAAAACTAGCAGATGTTTAATTTTTAGTGCCAAGGCAGCTCGTAATCCAAGGATTAGAGCTTCATATTCAGCAGTATTATTGGTGCAAGAAAATGTTAATTTAAAGGACAAAGGTATAATGTGTTTTTGTGGAGATATTAAAATAATACCCGCACCAGCCCCATTCATGCATCGGGCTCCATCAAAGTATAAGGACCATCGTTCAACATGGTCTACCTCTAATTGAAGGCATTCATCAAGAAAATCAATGATGAGGGGATGGGTAGACACTAAGGGTGCAGCAGCTAATTGATCTGCTATGATTTGACCCTTAACAAACTTATGTCCTATAAACGTGAGTTCAAACTCACTTAGAGCAAGAACCCACTTAGCTATGAGACCCGATAAATAAGGTCGACTCATGAGATACCGCAAGGGATCATATTTAGCAATGACATATGTTTTCTGACTAAGCATATAATGGTGTAATTTTTGCATAGAAAATACGACTGCTAGACATAGTTTTTCTAATGCTGTATAGCAAGTTTCATAACTAATTAAATTTTGGCTAATATAATAATTAGCACGTTCTCTTTTTTCATCATCAAGTTGAGCTAACATAGCACCCAAAGCAAAATATGAAGCTAAAATATATAGGATAAATGGGCGATCAGGTCTAGGCGGTGAAAGCACAGGTGGGTTAAGGAGGTATTGTTTGAGAATTTCAAAAGGTTCCTTACATTTTTCATCCCAATTAAAAGGGACATCCTTCTTAAGGAGCTTAAGAAAGGGACTAGTTTTGTCCGCCAGCTTATCGATGAAGTGACGGATAGCTTAAAGCTTACTGTATCGCTCCAAATTTTTTGCACAATTACCTTTAGGATATAGTATCCGTGCCCGGAAGGGGGATGTGAAAATGATGGGACAATACCTCAAACTGAGAGGCCCTTTGAAGGTCCCGCCTCTTGGGGGAGGTGTATTAAGGTGATTTTTCGACGGATGGTGGGTTCACCAAGAAACTTTTGAATGACAGTTTCCATGCCTAGGTTGGGAATGTGTTTGATGTGTTCAATTTTATCTTTAATCATTCAAATCCTAGGTTTGCCAAATGAATCTAAACTGTTCTATATGAAATGCAGATTTAAATGAATACAGAAAATAGAATTAAATAGAAAATACAGAGAATAATCTAGATTAAAGAGCCATACCTGATCCAGATGTCTAATGAAGGTTCTGATTTTTGAAGTAGTCAAGATCACCTCTGATCTGACAAGATCGTCTATGATCATACAGGATCGTATGAGATTTGACGAATTCATCAGACAAATTCTTCAAAGACCTGCAATTAGATAAATGGATACAAAATACAAAAATGCAGCTATGTTGATAAAGGAAAATGATGTGAAATGATAATAATGATGTTAATAAGATAATCCCAAATAGAAATGCAAGTAAATTTATCATGCTTTAATAGCTAATCATGATTTTATTATGTATTTAAGCTACATGGGTGAACTCTAGGATGCAAAATAGTAATAAATCTAACTAATGCAAAGCAAAACAATAGATAAATGGAGAAAGAATGCAAACTCAGGGCACTGATTGCCCCCAATGTTGACTGCAGTCAAAATCATCTTGGATTGGTATGAAATCGTCTCGAATTGGATAGGATCGTCTGCGACGATCTGAGCTTGCTTCAGCTAAAAAACAATAAAGTTCTTGCAAATAAACTTGGACAAATACGAAGGCAAATGGTGATTTAAGATATTCTAATGCATGTAAAACTCGTGTTACAGGAAAATTCAGCCATGGGAATGTCAAGGGGAGGGCCTAAGATTAAATAGGCATAGGAAGGAGGTTGGGAGGTTGGAGATCATCCCAATTTGGGAGATCTCCAATGGGGGAGGTCTCTAACAGTGTAGACATGCTTTTGCCCTGGTTAGAGATGTCGTTGAAACAAAATCTAATTATGAAAAATTAGTTTTGGGATTAAATCGTCTAGACATCCTACTCTAGATGAAATCGTCCGATCTGAGGTGATATCATCTGATCGGCAACAATATCGTCCAACGATCACAACAAATCCTAAAAATGGCACAAAAAACAAGGAGAGCAGTTAAAAGGTGGTTCGGGGTTGAAAATTTGAATTTGAATTATTACTAAGGAAATTTTAATTATTCCTAAGGTTTACTGCTCCAATTTTAGGGTACTACACTTACCACT